>JAJJMC010031210.1:16851413-16878223 GCA_023531435.1 Papaver californicum
ATCCCTGCTTCGAATCTTGGTACGATCTCTGCTTCGAACCTTGGTACGATTCCTACTTCGAACCTTGGTACGATCTCTGCTTCGAACCTTGGTACGATTCCTGCTGCATTCCGATCCATGCATCGGGACATCTTGTGCTCCGCTGACATTGCTGCCACGTGTTAGAGAAACTTTTTAATACTAATAACATCAGTAAAAAGAGTTACACTTCCATTATTACAAAGAAAACTAAAAAAGAAAACTAAAAAAAATTAAGAAAAAAAGAATTAAATCCTAAACTACTGTTCTCGGTACTGGCTACCGACTCTTCAAAAACCCTCTTCCATCTTTTATTCTCGACAAACATATATATAGATATAAGTTAACCGACCAAGCTTTCCTTTAATTTTACATTTACCAATTTAGTGGAACTGTAGTAATAGTAGTAGATAGAAAGAGATTAAGTGATAGAGATTCCATTTCTACGAACCAGTAGGTGATAGCCATGTAGTAAGAAATGACAAAGACATACCAAAAATATGCTTTAATCTTAACTTAATTGAATTGGTGTCTAGCTTTCTTAACATGGTCTCATTCAAGGCTGTACCATACCCAATTTCGATTCGTATCGGTCGAGAGCGATATACTGGTACGTCGGTATACAGGGAAAATTTTGGTTTACATACCGGCAAAATATCGGTCCATTTATTTTATATTTATAATTTTATTAAAAAAAATACTAGTTCACATTTTATAACTATAAATATATTTCAAAACGTTATAAGTATCATATATAGTTCAAAATGTTATAAGTATCATTTTATAACTGAAATATATTTCATATAACTTATAACAAATATTTTTTCATCCAAAATATATAGATCCATAGATTCCACATATTGTTCAAAGTTCAAACAAGAAACACAAGATAAACAACAACAACTTCAAAGTTCACCGTCTAAAGTACTAATTAAACAATCATATTACAATTTTAATCAAAATCATTAAATTCATTATATATATCATCAAAATCATCACCATGTAGTCCTCTTTCCGTGTCCAACATCAATTGATCAGTATCATATGCATCAATGTCAGTGTCAGTTGGATAAATAGACTTACTTCGAGAACTACGAACTGACCCACATGTAGAGGGTGTAGTGCATGAATTTGATGCATTAGAAGAATCCATAATCACCTGTTTCACAACCTAAAGTAACAAAATTGAAACAAAACAAGTTAATACTGTCAAAAGTGTACAAATGTTAATACTGTTAATACTGTCAAAAGTGTATAAACTCATTGAATTTCTCTACACAAGGTATTAACTCATTTATCAAATTCAAATAAGAGCAATTTCAGAAGGCTATTACTCCAAGTTATCTAATACAAAAGAGGAAAATTCCACTGAAACCTAATAATCACCATCATCTCTACATTAGATTTTCATTTTCTAGCTCAATTTACATCCAAATCGAACAAAAACATCAAATCCCCCTTACTAACACAAGACAACAGATACGTTGACAAGCAAAACATATCAAGTTTCAATAATTAAGCAAAAGTAAAACAAACAAGAGCCCTAGAATTTCATATTTCTGACAACAAACGAATAATAAAAAACCAAACCCTAGAATGAAACAAGCCAAAATTAAATTGGGGGAAATTGAAAATTACCAGTAACGAACAGATTTACACCGAGAACATCGAGTCACGTAGAAACTCCCAAGTGGAGGTGAAGGGAGGATCGGACTGTCATCAACAGAAAGAAAAAATGAGAATTTCGGAGTCCTTAAATAGTTGAGTAGCAAAATGGATTACAGGGAACCGGTCGTGAAGAAGTATATTACCTTGGGTTGTCGTGAGCAGAGAAGATGGAGGCGACGGAGGCGACCTATTCAGAGGAGAAGCAGAGATGGAGGCGCTGAACCTAGCTTCTAAACAAAGAAGAAGATATAGCAGATTTCACGAGTGAAACTTTCACTTCACTCTTCACCTCATTCAATCAAATATCAACCTTAGGATTCATATCAGTTTTTTTATCCGACGGACAATAATGTGTACCGGATAAAACCGGGTAATATCAGATAATACCGGGTAATACCAGTATTTAACAGTCCCGGCCGATTTTCTATAAAGAATATCGTTTCGGCGATAAACCCAATTTCGTACCGCTCACCGACCGGTACAGGCCAAACCGGTCGAAATTTCGATCGTACTGACCGGTACGTACTGCACTGGTCTCATTGCCTTGACATCGCCATATATTTTATTAATTTAATTCACAAATTCTTTTGTCAAAGGATTTTTTAACTTCCCATAATGAATTCAGTAGGAAATAAGAGAGGATCATGTTGCTTTGGAAGCAAATGAAGGCATATGTGGCATGATGAGACTTAGCAAAAGAGTTGTGGAGCCCACATGTTATTCTCCTCATCAACACCATATTTTTCCCACTTTTCTCACTCTTTTATAACCGAGGCACTCAAAGACTCAACACCTGACCTACTACTTCTCTTTTTATACGATGCCATCAGACTCCCTTCTCATCCCAGACTTACGCCACCTTAGCACCATTGAATAATTCTAGTCTGCAACAATGCTGCTGGCAGTTCAAATAAAGTTAGCTAGTTCAGTCATTTTTACTTGTTCTTCTGATTATATATACTATCTACAAAAATAATTAGAAAAACATTATTAATACAAACTCAAGTACTAGTAAATATAAATTAAGTTGTAAATATATATACATTATGTATGTATCAGGTACCTATTGAGTCATTTAAAACAACATGATTAATAAAAGTTGGGAATTCTTGGTCCCAAATTCTTGTCGAGAAATTACCTGTCTGGCTGTCATCAGCTGCGTAGTTAGCAAGTCCATCAGTTGCCTGGTACCTAAAGGAGTTGAGATCACTTTAAACACCACCATTGGCAATTAAAAAAATAAAATAATAATAATAAAATAATAATTGGAAATTCATATTACTAAGTATGCGGCTTACTCAAACGCCAGGAGCTGGCATCACTAGAGCTCATCGTTCATATCCAATTACTTAGAGTTCATTGCTCACAACCTATTGTTTAGAGTTCATCGTTCTCAACCTATCGTTTGGATTGCAATGTTCATCTGCACTTGTGGCTTACTCTACTAGTCTCATCAAACTCGACACTAGTCATTTAATATATAAACGAGTGTATGGCCTTAGTAAGTCACGACTGTGACATAACCAAAATAGTAGCAGTTCGTAACTTTACTATTTTTACGACATCAAACATATCACATGGGGATACTCATTAGGGTATTGGTATGATGGTTTTTAACATGTGCGGTGTAGTTGTACACCCACAATGAGAGCGAATTAAGTCGTGTGAACGTTTCTGGATGAAGGGATAATGGGCGTTACGATTTCTAAAGTCTTCTCTACAATCACGACACGACTTCAACCATGTTCCCTACTTATTACGAAATCATAAGTATGGGTTCAACACTATAAACATATCATTTCATTTATTTCCGAAAACAATCTAAGTTTATCAAAGTTACAACAGACTATCATAAACAATTCTTCCTTCTGTACTTGAACTCCACTAAACAGACTTATATTCTTCAACTGGAATTCACCACGCTCTGATCTCATCTTTTTATGCTTTCCTCCTTAGGATCAACCATTATCCTCCTTTGTGATTGAAACAAGTCTTGAATAGTCATTTCTTGATTTAGGCTAACCTTGTACGATTTTGATCTCTCGTATTCGTTACGATCTACTATTCCTTTTGATAAAGTGATAAAAATATAGTTCGTTCCACGAGACTTGTTTTAGACCTAAATTCACAAATTCACACAAAGGACGATAACAATATTAAGGTAACTGAGGCTAAGGATTTCACCATTAACCAATTTTAAGTGATTCATGTTGTATATTTATCGACTCATATGAGTAGCTCAAACACCGCATCACATACCTATGGGGTGAATAGATTATTATTTTATGGAGAAATGAAGAAGATAAAATATTTATATGGAGAATATGGGAAATGATTCCCTTTTATTACTAGTGGCAGATTCATTTTGTATTACACGTTACATTGCTATTCATGACTATTTATAGTCCAACTCAAATTCTATATATTCACGGTTGAGGTAACATTAATTTGCCACGAGTCTATATATGTGGCATTAAGGTAATTAAGATACTAACCCATTTAGTGTTAATCCAAATATATATTAATTTTATTACTTAACAAAGGTGGGTCAGCCACTATCATATATCTCAAATATTTTATGGCACCCTCCCTTGATGATCCACCGTTCCAAGAATTGTTGCCTTGCCAAAACGTTGCCAGAAAAATCCAGTGAAACAAAAAACTGGTTGAAGAAAAAAAAGTACAATATTAGGAGCTACGTCAGGAAAAGCATTTAAGACAAATCTAAACGCATACGCCAAGAAAACCACTTAGGGACAAAACCTGAGTTCAGTATGAGATTGGACACCGCCGCAATTTTTCTCCATTAAAAATACATTAGGAAAATTACTTGGGACAATATTCGAACACCTGTGTTAAGAAAACCTCTTGGGAGAAAACCTAAACGCTTAAAGCTCATGATATTTTTGACGACAATGCTCGTGTTACATCGTTAAAAACCTCGTCAAAAAAATCACATGGGACAAAACCCGACCAAAGGAAAAAAGTACAACGGACATCGCTGGTATTGGACACGCATATGTTGTCTCGTTAAAACCTTGACAAGGGAAAACCCAACGAGACAAAACCTTGGCGAAGGAAAAAAAAGTACACCGCATTTAAGTCCAGCGAAATATTCTACGAGTTTGTTACCTTGAAGTATAACTTTCTTAAAGCGGTTGGTTGTGCAAACATTACCCAACTTTCAGAATAACTGATTTACCATTCGTAGTTTGTGGAGGATTTACTACCAGAGTTTGTGTCGAATGTACCACTTATATTGTACACCTCACATTTAGATCCTCCATGTATTGTATACCGATTTCAGTTTGCCGCTACACCTTCAGGCATAAGAACAAAAAGCTTCATGTAAACTCATTACTACTGTAGAATCAATTTTAGTCTTTAAAAGTGTAACTTACAAAACAAAAGTTAGAAAAACAACAAGATAATATGACATGATATTCTTACATGGTACTTCTGGACCTTAAATCAATATGTATACGTACGTGACAAATAGATCACCTTCCACTCTAAAGAATCTTGGTGCTAATTTAGTAGCACAACAAGTATCATCAGTATAAAAATTGGATACTCTAGTCCGTACATATAAGTTTATGCTAGCATATTCTCAAACTTCAGGTCGAGGAAATATATCAATTTCTACGAGGTCTCATAATTTAGTTCAAGCGTGGATTTTAGCGCTATGAAAGGCTTCAAGAAGCCAAAGATGACATCATCAATTCATCCATATTTTGGTCTTGTTTGATAAATAAAACACACAAAGGATTATTCATAACTTCTTAAATTCGATGTGGTAATTTTGAAAAGTTTCAAGCCTAACTTAATCGACGAGGTTAGACGGATTCCTGATTTAAAATCTCGAATCCTTCACGGATCCAGATATAATAACAATCACTTGTCATGGCTAGATGCAATCTGAGTCCTTCAGAGACTACCACGCTAAAGTGCATCAACATTAGGAGAATAATTTTAGTTTTACAAAACCAATCTAGGGTTCAACAGGAAACCTTCAAAATCGCATTGAAGCAACTATCTTACTCTCTATGTGCTTCATCTCAAACACCAACATGTATCACAAGTTTAAAGTGCGAGTAGGATCCGAATTTTGTGTTTTTTCGAGAGGTTCCAATTTCTACCTTAGTTTGAGGGATTGGATTATATGTCTAACAATCACGATGTCGATGTTTCTCTGCAGAGGGATACATAACCACTAATGTAAACAATAATCGACAATCATATAGATCCCAAACATTTATCTACTGCATGCTCATTCAAAAAAAATCACAGACTGGTACAAGCGCCACTTCAGGGGCATTCTCATCTTCTTATCTTTAATAAGGAGATATAAACTTAAATAATGTGAATCATATTTGATAGTCTCCCACAAGCACTATTTATAGTCTTTTCAAGATCACCACACAGTAATAGAGGTGATTGGATTCTTTTATAAGGCATAATTAACGCAGTCGTTCATGCTTCAAGCATGTCCTAGCTAACGACTTGGTCACTGCGAGATATATGATTTAACCTGAAGAGACAACTTCTCATGTCTGCATCCTCAAGCAAGTGACAAACAATATTTCTAAGAGCTACTGCAATTATATGCTTAAATCATGAGTGATTTCCAACACTCAATTGCATCCAACATTTTGATGTGTGAAAAAAATATATGAGATGATTTCACGCCAACTTCTAGCGACAACCTCACTTTTTATGATCATGATGTGAAATTTACCCAGATAACCTATTTAGTTTTTGGCATTTCTTACTACAAACTTTTAGTGATGCATGTCATCTCCCTGGCTTCAAGGGAGAGCCCTTAAGTTTCACGACATAACACGTGGCATCTTCTGGTGGCAGTTTTTTTCGTCCTGATTAAGGCGGGAAAAAATTTTAGGTTATCAACATAATTTGCACCAGCCTCTTATGGTGACTTTCTCCCCCTTATTCAAGCGAGAGAACCTTAAAGATTATATACTTTACTCACACCAACTTCTAGTGGCGGGTTTTCATGCCAGCTTCTGGTGGCCTTTTGACAGAAACCTTACATTTCATTTATGGAAACTTCTGGTTCCATAACTTTGTCCGACTTTTAAGGAAAATTCCACTCATGATGGTTTTTGGTTATTAATTAAACCACACATAAGGTATACAAAAAATAGATGCAGGCTCGCCAAAGATGAGACATTTTATGTCGTTCCTGTTACGACTTACTTCACCCCTAACGACGGGAATACAATATTATCTGCAGATATTACTTGTTTAAGGTTTTAAATATCTTATGATGAATCAAAACCAACAACATGTATACATAGTTAGGTGGCGTCATGGACCGAACACGTAAATACAAAATGTAAGGTTTCTTCCCAAAACAATGTTAATAGTACATAATTGGTCAAGCAATCAACTAAAAATGCTTTAAAAAGAACTCAACTATACCATGTTGAGTGTGCACATGTGCTTTCAGTGCTCAATATAATATCAACTGAAGGAAAAGCATCATAAGCCTGTACATTTATAATTAAGAAAATTGTACTTAGTTGGAGAGGGCATAAAATGGGTATGCAACCAAACAATTTGCACAAATAGTTTGGCAAATACAATATTACGTGTTAATTAAACAACATACACAAGAGATCATCCAGTGAACGCGTCTATCAATATCTGAAAGTATTGAAATTTTTCCATTGTGTCAGGTGAATAATCCCTACAAATGTCACCATAAATCCTTTGTAGGGATATTGGTGATTCAGTGAGTTACCAAAATGCTTTTTGTTAATGCTAGTTATTCAATTAAATGTCTCAGGGAACATGAAATACAATTTTCATCCTTATTCGACAGAAGCTTCAAGTTCTTTAAAAGACGTTCATAAGCATTTGGTATCGTTCTACTCATCTTGGTAGAACCTGGGTGTCCAAGCAATCATGGTTACACATGAATAATTTTAAGGTCATTAAATTTCTGGTTAATTAAAATATGAGAATCTAATGTTTAAATTCTCGTGTGGTATACCCCATAAGAGATAACCTTAAGCTTCTTTATAGCGTGCTTCTGGCACAAAACAAATGAAGTGATA
The DNA here is from genome assembly GCA_023531435.1 of Papaver californicum. Classification (NCBI taxonomy): domain Eukaryota; kingdom Viridiplantae; phylum Streptophyta; class Magnoliopsida; order Ranunculales; family Papaveraceae; genus Papaver; species Papaver californicum. Next base: position 16,859,180 of record JAJJMC010031210.1, read on the forward strand.
AGTACTCCATAAAATACCGACTAATCGTTTCAAGGTGGTAGGTATGCTGAATATTTTCAAAACTCAAAGAATTCTTCTAGAATCCGGAATAATATAAAGCGTCAATAAAATGTACTTTTAGACCACCATAATGGCACACGCTCTTCCAGAGACGTCTATTATATTGTTCGAATCAGAAATGATATGTCACATTTCCCAAAACCTTCACCAGGTTATAATTGGTTCGAAAACTTATGTTTGTTTTTTTTGTTATCTTTGAAACAAATATCTTTATCGTCTATTTAATGTTGAATAAATTACTTTTGGAATCCACATCCTTTGGCAAAGATAGACGAAGGAAAAATAATAAATCCATTAACAAAAACATTTGAGTAACCGTGAGCCATTTAAGAACCTGAAAACTCGTGGATTATTCCTGGAATCCAATTATTTCTATGACCATTTTTGGAGTCTATTTTTATGGATTACTGCTGGAACCCATAATATTTGGATTACCACAGGAAACCATAATTTCTATGTTGGACCGCTTTTGGCATCAATAACATCCTTGGATTGCTTCGGGAATCCATTATTTACAAGACAAGTAATTAAAAACAAAATTTAATGTAAATGAGGCACATAAAAATACAAACACATGTGGTACCAACATCATACCAATAAATCTCCATTTTTATCACATGTAGGATCAACGAAATATCAATTTACAAGTGTGCACATGGACATATTCTTTATACAAAAACTAGGGCTTAACCCGTGCCGTAACGACACAAACATATATATTTGTGGAGATGTATATTCTAATGGTTATATGTCAACAATGATGCATTATTTTTAAATTTTATAGTTTAGCACGTACCATAATGGCACGCTGGTGATGCTGGTGTTAGTGCTTTGGTTATTGCCTTCATTGGTGTATCACCAATTTGTAATGAATATATACTAAATTCCACAAGAGATAGTGAATAAGGAAAAATTTATACAGTTTACATTTCTTTAATTCGTCAATGATTTTGAAACAATATAATCTACCCATTGGCAAAGAACAAAAATTATCTAGCCGGTTCCAAGTGTTGCATTTGACATTGCAAGCAACACAAATTGAAAATCAAATTGACAACCAAATGAGCCATGAATAGGCACTACAAATAAGAGCCAATATAGTAAAATTTCGAAAACAAACCTATAACAGGACTTCGGGATATACTACATTTGTCGTTCTGTGTCTGGTGTTGTTTCTTGGAAGTAAGACATGGATTCTCCCAGCAATTGTGCATTTGGATAGTGTAGTATATAATTGTCCATAGCTGAATAAGGGGCTTCTCAAATCTACCCCCACGCACTTCAGCGACTAACCCTGAGATTTGTTTATGGTCATTGCAAAAGCCAATCTGATTGGGAACTGTCTCCTCGTCATTTACGACATTTGATGACGACGGTATTAATGATATATGCAAATAAAAACCACATCTCCAACTTTGTCAACTGTTAATATTGTTGCCACAATGACATGTTGCTAACAAATTTCTGATAGACACAATTTTGTATCTTATTTGAGCTCATATTTATATTACCTTTACTTAATTTTTCGTATTAATAATATTATTTTAATTGTTTTTAGGTATTTTTGAAAGAATAAACAATTGTAAAAAGTGGCTAAAAAGTGTTAAAGTCACCCCCAAAAGTGATAAAGAATCCAATCAGCTGGCTAAAAGCACCCATACATTGGATATGGGCACCCAATCATTTGAATTTCAAAACAGATTTTGGCGGAAAAACTATACTCTCGTATGTGAAGAATTGTTTACGTGTTTTTGAGAATCATTGTAGGAAATTAATACAAGATTATCTTGTTAACTTGTATGAAAGATTTTTACGAATTTGGGAGTCCTGAAAAATCAAAACCGATCAAATATATCAGAGAATATTTGTTTCTCGGAGAAAAAAATATACACGAAGGAGAATCTATTTTCAGGTGAAACTTATGGCTAGTTCCCTATTTTACTTAAGTTGTTCCTATTCTTATTAATGTTTTGTTCGAACAACAAAAGCAACAACATCATCGAGCAGGGAAAGAAAATCAGGGAATTTAATCATGATATATTGCCGAGAAGATTTTCATCCAAGAAAGAAGATTTTTGAGGATTTGAGGATGTATTGAGGTTCTACTATAAATAGTGGGTTGAACAAAAGGATTAGGGGGACTGGCTTGGCCATAAAATTGAGAAAAAAAATCACAAAAAAAATACTTGTGAGGAAAAAGATGAAGAAACCGTGGCCGTATCTGAAAATTCCGTTGCCTATTCCTTTGTATTCAACTGCTTTCGTGACAACTTTAGCAATTGTTATCATTTCTTCCCTGCAATAGATATATCCGTAGCAAATTCTCTGTGTCAATTATTTTTCTTCGTTGTAAACACTTTTTGAGCTATGAATAAATCTTTTGAGATGTTTTCAACATGAGGAGCTAAACCATATTGTTGAGGCTTCCGAGGAAGTCATTTTTCCAATAAATATGCGGTAATTTTTATTTAATTAATTTATACAATTCTTTTTATGATTATTTGCATTCAATTAAAAATTTATTAAATGATTTTGATTAAATAGTTGTGTTTTCTCTTGATGGTGCATGCTTGGTCTAGGGATTTTTGATGCTTCATGCTTGCGATTTACATCTATTGTTTTAGAAATCTACCACATGCAGTATTTTAGAATCACCTTGAACGTAAGAATTGCATGAATATTGTTTTTAACTGAATCACATAAAATTGGTTAACGGTGGAATCCTTTGTCCCAGCATTCTCTAAACTTGATATCATCTTTTGTATATATTTTCTAGATTAAAAATAGAATTTAAATCTAAAATCAATCTTCACAAGTCCGATTGAATGATATTTTCTTACCACTGTCTAGAATCACATCAATTTCCACCCTCAATATGGTACCGTTGCATAGTCCACTTCTAGGTGCCAGATTACGTAATAACATAATTGGGCAACCAACTGCGAAATCCAATTTGAATGGTGGTACTCTAGATGGATTATGTTGGTTAAATGTTTCACTCGCATAGGTTGCACTTGTTGATGATTCATTTTCTTTAACCTGCTTTTGTTTGTCTGCTGCGAAGAGTGTGATATTTACCATTGTACATCTCCAATACAATTTTATTTATTTCTGAAACCTCGTCGTTTCTTGGAGATAATATTGTTCTCTCAGTCATATATTCTGGAGTGGGCTTGCTCATTTCTTCAATTCCCAAATATATTTTTGAAATCAGCTCATGTAGATCAACACGCTTTAACAACACGAGATTTGGTTATATGTTAAACAATTTATTCAAATATCTACTTTTTTATGCACCTGGATATTCCCATATTTTTTTCTTATTTATATTATTGTTGCTTGTTTAAATGTACAGTAAAACCTCTATAAATTAATACTCGATAAATTAATAACCTCGATAAAATTAATAATTTGTCCAGTCCCAACTTGGGACCAGTATAAAATTGGACCCCAATCGATAAAATAATAAGATAATAACTTTTTTGAAATCCCAGTGTATATATATTGGTCCCAATGAAACTATAAATTAATAATTACTAAAAGATTCCAAATTCTAAGATTGTCTAGTAAAAAATGAATCTATAGTCATTTGTTTTTTGTTGAACTTCAAATCTATATTGAGTTCATCTTTAAATCTCCTCATTGCACTTAAGAGTTGGGGCATTATCTTCTCGTATTGCAACAAAAAGTTATGAAGAGTTGTTGCCGCTTGCAATGCTTCTTTCGGAGTGACCGGTTCCAAAGCTATTGAATCATCCTCAACTTCGTCATCGACCGGATTTTGAATGGTATCCGCCACAATTTCTTCAATGCTTTGGACCTCGTAACATTCATTATTTTCACCAGGATAATCTAGCAAGTGATTCACATCCATTTTGTGCCGATAATGCATACCTGTAATCAAGTTCTCAAGCTCACGAATGTCTTCCCCAGAATTTACATCGTTTAAATCACTTGAGCCGGTTGGATTCGCCGAACGAATTTTACAGTGTCGAAAGCAATTTGCTATGGCCTCTTGTTGCACATTTCTCCAAGCTGAGACGGCCAAATTGATAGCATCTAAAACGTAAAACCTCTTTAAATTAATAAATTATTAATTTATCGATATAATAATATCTCGCTAAATTAATAAAATATCCCGGTCCCAACATTATTAATTTATAGAAGTTTTACTGTATAATCACTATCTAATTATATGTGTTGTTACTTATAAATATGGCGTTAGCAAAACATTCAGTCGTCTCCGATTGAAATAGCCCCATTTAGAACGTAATAGCTTAATGAGATGAACCCCATTGAGACTTATTTTAAAGCTCTATTTTTTATGGAAATTTATATCTTAAACAAATACGGACAGTCTATAGCTATCAGTGTCTCCATGGAGGTATATTATTGAAACTCATATCTATCCATTATAACCAGTCCTCCACGCCAATTAAAAGATAGTAACATAAAATATAAACGGCAACATAAAGTTTAATTTCCGCTTTTAGTTTAACGTCTTTCAAGTTTTGTTAAATTTTGGTGAATATGTGTCAACATGGCATGTTACTATCCATGTTAACGAATTAATGACTAAACTATGAAATGAAATCAATCATCAAAGTTGTGCAAGAAAATGAAGAAACTGAATCACTAAAAGTAATGAATCTCATTCGACTGAGTTTATTTTTTTTAATATTTTTGATCGATTCATTTGACTGAAAAATTATCCACTTGCAGTGTAACTAAATTGGCTAGCACGTTCCTGTGGCCATAGCAATTTTTTTTTTCTTGAAGCATACGGTAGAGTTTTCAATTTGCTGAGGAGTTAATTGTTTCCAGTAGCTTATAGTAGAAAATACTTCGAGATGTTTCTATTTGAATTGGATTCTTTCTATCTTCCCTCATTAAATTATTGTTATGCTGGGTGGAATTTTACTATAACCCAAACTGAGAATTTTGCAGGTCCTACATTTCCCACTCCCAGTTCATTGAAACTAATGACAGTATGACACTGACAAACAGATGAAAATAAAACATGCTCCAAAAAAGAACAAATGAAAAAAAACCAAAACAAACTCCTGCTTAGCCAAAATTAGGATAACAAACACAGTTTGTGCAATTACATCTGTAGAGTCCGTTAACCAAACTAAGAATTTTGCAGCTGCCGATTCTGCTCCTACTTCATTTGAAACTCTTACACTAACAAGGTATAAATGAAATTTAGAAACTACAGGTCCATAGCCAAAAGTGTGATACCATTAATAAGTTCAAATGAACATATGATGGCAGCGATAAAACCAAGTGGCATCAAAATATTATTCCTCCACATATATTACATACATAATTTGAGGTTCCATTTTAGTGGGAATACGAAATGAAAATTAAAACTAAAAACTGAAATCATATACCTCTTAACAGTGAGTTTCGTACCGATTTTGTGACTACCTATTATGATCTCTTGCGTCTATAATGGCGTCTTCCTCTAACGCATATCATGCCAGAACTTTATTTTCTAGAGTATTATCTTAATTTTTTCTCATCACATGATATCAACACCTTATTATCAGGAATAAAGAACTTTAACGAAAATTTCAAGGCCTCAAACACTCATATTTCCTACGAATATAGCTGAAGTTTTAACAAAATTCATTTTCTCCCCTTTTTGTAATAATAACCTTTTACAAAATTCATTTTCTCCCCCTTCTATAATAAGAACCTTTTTAGAATTCTCAAACTTGATTGGGTACTGCATTAACATATCACACTCTCTGAAAACATTTCTCACCCAAATAGAGCTTAAGTAGCTTTAGAAAGTACCTTTGAACATAGACTAAGTTACTTGAAGGTCCCAACAGATGAGGTTGTCGCGGTCAATGTGATCATTACTTTTATTAATGTACATGTGTTCAACTTTTATACCAGTTAATAAAGACTTTGGATAACCTCTATGTTATGTTTATGTGGAGTCTGGTAGTGCACGACCCGGTTTCACACTTGATCTGATCCGACTGACGTCTCGTTGGAAAATTAAATGAAACTTTTTGAGAAAAAATGATTATTATCGTCGTTGTATTCCTAAGATTTGTATCAGGATTATTATCATCGTTGTATTCATTTGGAATTCTGTTTTTGAGATCATAGTAAAAACCGCAACCGCTCCTTGGACGAAGCATAATTTGAGTGAACCAAGTAAATCTTGTGTGTTCTTATTTTTCGTTTTGTTTTCTTTATGCATCGATCCTAACATTCTGCGGATAAACTCATACCCTTCTCTAACTTCTTGCAAAAATCTTTAACCAAATGGCTTGACAGTAACATGTTCCACTTTCTCATCCTTCATTTCACCATAAATCTTTACTATTGAGTGACCATTGATGCCAACAAATAAAGCAAATAAACCTAATAATCATAACATAAGTTTCATAGCAGTAAGCATATATAAACCCTATGAAATATGAACCCTAACAATGTCAACTCCAATAATTCATACAACCCTAAAAGTTTGAGAATATCGAATAACAAAGGCCAGGTTTACCACTACTGTAAGCATCACAAAAGAAGAGGAAGACGCCATTACAGAAGACCAAAGAAAAAAATGGCATTTCGTGTTGTTAGATTCTGATATGTCGCTCCAGTGATTAAACATTGTAATAAATTTAATCTGTGTGTGTTTTGTGTCTTGTACTTTCTAAGCAGGTGCAATTCTTTTTTGCAGAGCTTCTCTTGCACGACGTGCTATCTGACTTTCAGATCCTCGAGTCTAATATAACTGCAAACCAATTATATTAAGGTTACTGTTACAAAGTTGGTGCAAAAAAATGGTGATACTAACATAATAAATAAATACCATGGATATATATATTTGACCGAATAATGCTTTCATCACTATTTTGTAGTCCTACTTGTATTGTTCCCCCACGGCGATCATTCTCAGACTCCTGAATCTGTAAAATGACAAATTCTTACCACATCACCCGAGTTAGTATCACTATATGAACTTTGCAGTAGGAAGCGCGTGTCCATTTAGGCAGGGAACTATGTAAATGTAAACACACTGTTTATAACATGAAAGCTTATAACGAAGTATGGACCACAACAATAGGAAATCTAATGTTTGAATATTTTGTACTTCTTGAGCAGGCGTAATTCATTTTTGCAGACCTTCTCCTGCTCGACGTGCTATCTGAGCTTTTGTTCTCCCGGTCTAATATAATTGCATACATATTGAGAATAAACACCTTTAATGGGAACTAAAATCTGCAAAGAAATGGTGATAAACACCTTTAATAAGAACCGAAAGTCGTTACTATATCGCCATTGTCAGAGATTTGTCATAAAAAATTGTAAAAGAAAAAGATCATTCAGCAAAAAAGAATCTACCGTATACAAAAGGTAAAGTTTAACAAATCAAATCATTTCATGTAATTAGTCAAAACACACCTGAATACCAACTCTCTTAATCCACCAGCAATCAACTCTATGTATCAGAAGAACACTAAACAATTCATATACAAATCAAGCCAAATTGTATTGAATTTACTACTTTGAAACCGATACACACCTGATATGGATCCTGGCTTAATTCCCTCAATATGTCCTGAACCAACAAAAATCTACAACATCTTTGATTTTATTGGTCCCTTCCTGTGGGTTTTCTAAAAAAATTGATGTATTTTTGTAGAAAAACCACTGGAAGAGACCAACAAAATCAAAGAAAAACTACCAAATAAAAGCTCATTATCCCTTCTTTGTATTAAGGTTGAGTTTAATCTGCATAAGACTCATAACAAAAGCTAGATATAACGTGTCATCAAGATAAATAAAATAATAAAAGATACTAATCAAGCAAGGATCTCCAATTACCTGAAAAAAATGAGTGTTTCAATCGTTACTTTTGTTCTTATCAACCAAAACTTCAAAATCTTGAAAAAAAAAGGCTGATCAGGCCGCAACAGTGAAGACAAAAATGAAAAAGAATAAAGAAAATAAACAAATTCAAGACTTGATAAAGAATGCATTACCACTTGAGTTGATGACATTGATAAGAAGGCACCGACTATTACACCCTCTGATAATTGTGCATCACAACCTGAACCAAAAGTACAATTTATTATTTAAGATAACCTACATTATAAGAATAATAATTTATAGCATGACTATTCAAGAGCTACAACTGGGCAATTGTGCTACATAAGCACATAAATATGATTACTTGGAGTAGCTCTCCTAGAAAGCAACAGGTCCAACAACTTTTAACCACATTAGTGAATGCTCTACACAAAGAGCAATATCCTGACCTTGTCAAAATCTTCTACAGTTTAACCTACCTTTATCAAGGAGAATTACTAATTCATACACACACAAACAAAATCATCCAAACAAAAAAGAAAATTGCTAAAAAAAGAAAAAGAAAATATCAACAAACATAAATAAGTACCTTAATAATTCGACGAAATTAACGTACGGATACCTCATCACGGTAGTTCTTGACGAGTACGGATACTTTGGCCGCCTGTCATCGGAGAGACTCTGGATTAGGAAAACAGCAGTGTAAAAAGATGAGTATATTTATCCTGAAGGCTTATCTGAACGTATAAATCAAATCATATGATGACATTACCAAATAGATCTAAAAAAAGACTATGGTCATTACATTGTTTATGATCACATATAGAGATTCTATATTGGGAGAAATCCTGAATAAGTATGTTATTGTATTAAAGCATTCTTTAGAAAAAAATGGCGTAGCGTCAAACTCCGCACCTTCGAGTATTGGAAGGCCGAAGGTGTGATAATCCAATAACCTAGAGACAACTTTCAAACATAAATAGGCAAATGAGTAACTTTGTTGACAACATGTAGCACTCAGGAGGATCCATTCACTTTTTTCCGCAAAAAATGACATCTAGCACTTATCAGCAGAGAGTCAGAGAATCACAATTGCCATATTGGAAAAGAACATGACAACTTGTCCATATTTTGCAATAATGCAGATTTTGAACATATGAGTTGGATCCACCCTTGTTTTACTTCGCCTGAATATTAAACTGAGAGCTTACAACCTGAGCAATTTATCGAGAAGAGATAGATATTGATCATACCTTAACGGGACAACATGATAATGTTAGATTTTTCACACTACGAAGTGCTCTCTCAACAATTTCATCATATTTTGAGCATATGATACCTTGTACTCCTCGGTGATTTCTTCATATGCATCTGGTTCTCCAGCTATAATCGCCATGTGAGATTTTCCAGTTAAACATCAACAGAATTGGTGGAGGTGGTGGCAACTCTGTGGGTTCAGCTCCCTCTGGATCATTAGACCACCCCATCTCTGAAACCTAAAAAATAAATAAAACAAAAAAGATTAGATAGCGTAAAACCATAGAAAGTCAGCTAGTTATTGAGTTAATTTACTTAAACGCCTAAACTATCTACTTCACACCCATATACCTTCTGCTAAATATTTTTGATAAAAAATTAGTTGCTCCTTTTCATTGTTTTCTTTTGATTTATGGATATCTTTTAATATTTCAATAGATGAACTATCAAAACACAGTTAAATAATTTCATGGCATGACAGATCAAATAATTCCAAATCCACAAAAACAAAAACAAAAACCAAACCTTGGCGTAATAATCTTTCCACACTTTCCTAGCAATTTGATGACCCCCAAATCAAACGTCTTGAACTTGATTTTTCCAATACTCAATTCCTCTGATGTAGGATATTGTGTAGGCTGATGCTAAACTAATCTCTGTCACAAAAAATCATATGAAATTCCAATAAAAATATCAAGAAAACTAATCAAACCCCATGAATTCAGATTATACATATTCCTCTATACACTTCAGAGGAACTTAAATGAAAATAAAAAAGGGAATATTAATGCACAAAATTCTAATAACGAACGTAGAAACAGTTGAAAGAAATTACCTTGCACGGGTGAAGCGACACTTGAACGAAAGCAGAACGCACCAAATTCTTAAATCCTAATTCCCCTTCTTAAGAATGAAAAATAACAACAATTGAGAATGAATAGCTATAAAAACAATTGCAAATCGGAAATCTAGGGCTTACCTTTTGATAGAGAAAACTAAAGCCAAAATTAGCATAAAGATAGAAACTTAATTTGGGATACCAAATGAGTCGGACAAATTTGTTGATGCCTGCTTTATAAAATTCCATTCCATATAGAAATCCTCCAGGAGCATGAATTGCTGTATATTCAATAAACGCAAGTAAACAATTGGGGTCAGACCTTAAAATGGAAGATGAAGCAACAGAATAATAAGATAGTGTATTACATGCGTTCAAGTAGAGTTGTAGATGAAGTTGATAACTTGGTTCTGAGTCATCTTGTTCATTCTTTGATCCTTACTACACCTACCATTCCCATAACCAATAACACCCATCTACTTCCTGAGAGGATATCTCTGTGTTAACAACTTAAATCCATAGTCTGATGGAATTGCTCTGAAATAGAGTGTGAGCTCCTCTTAAGGTTAGGTTTTAGGGAGGGAAACAAAAGACTCGATTAAAAAAATGAAACGACTGTGACTAATTGTGCATTTTCTTTTTATATCCTCTTCTGAAAACAAATTGTAACCACTCCTAGCCTTTCTTTATCTCTCCCAAAACCCATCCTAACCGCTTTTTATATATCCGTAAATAAGATCCTGGCCCTCCTTTATAATTGCGTCCTGTTTTATATTATTGATTGCCTCAATATCAGTGATAAGTTACCCCAGAAACCCAATATAGAAACTGACTAATTAAAATCTTGATATGTTATGATATCCTAATCACAAGAAAAATAGTATAGGTAAGTATAAGGCTAAAAGTCATATTTAATGGAAACAGAAAACAAAACCAATTAAAAAGAAAAATAAGAATTTTCTCGATTGTTGACGTCGTTATGGTCATCATTTTCCGCTGATTAATTAAAAGAATCGATCATAATATTTTAACCGTCACGAACTCTTCGTATTGATAACGCGTTGTGTATTTATCCAATCATGTAAGTAGCTCAAACACATCATCACATATATATGAGGTAATTAGATTATTATTTTACGGAGAAATCAAGAAGATAAAAGAGATATATGGAGATTATGGGAATTGATTCCCTTTTATTACTAGTGGAAGATTCATTTTCAATTACATAATACATTGTTATTCATGAATATTTATAGTCCAACTCAAAGTCCATATATGCACGTTTGGTGTAACGTTAATTTACCACGAGTCTATATATGTGGCGTTAAGGTAAGATACTAAATATTTCCAAAATAATTAAACTTAAAATATTAATTCCAAAATGAATTGACGCCACAAAATAATATGTTCACTAAGAATCGATTAGTTTCTCACACGAGCAATATCATTGGTGCATGTGCATGTCAGCTGACATCTACAACTCTCAAGTGCTTGCATCAAGTTGTTATTGATGTTAACACCGCTCTAATCCTTCATGCACATTCGTCGTCCCACCTTGATGCCATGAAGTGATACTCCTGAAGATGAGTGCCTAGCTCACGTAAGTGCCAATGTCTAGTATCACTCACTAGCAGATGCATCATGTGCTTATATCACTAACCATCAATGCCAATTGATGCCATCATATCACCTGAGCTCACTGTTCACTTGAACTTGTTGAGACTTAACATAATAGTTAGTCGTACCTTACTTGACTCACTAAGTCTCTACGAGACTCACTAGTCTCGTTAGACTTGATACTCATCATCCTAACTGGTTAATTATCATATTGAGTACGGGATTAACCGCTTGACCAAGTAGTATCTCTTATGACTCAATCAACCTCACGGTAGCAGTGCTTGGATCTACTGATTAATTTCTACGAGACATCAATTATGTCATATTTTGGGATATTCTTTAGGGTTTTGGTCTGGCGGTGTTATGATACACTCACAACGGAAAAGAAACTAAGACGTAAGAATGTTACGAGACATAAGGGAAGTGGCATGTGATACTTAGTCTCCTCTACATATGCGGGCACAAATTTTACTGCGTTCTCCACTTTCCTACTTCTCCACTAATTCCACTTCTGGGAGATTAGTGTGTATGGTACAACTACTATAATAGGGCACTCGACCTCTTCACAAGGCACCTTAGCCTTATCTCGATTAAGTTTTCTCTCAGTTTTACACAAAGAATTCTCAACAAAGTAATTTCACAACAAACGTCTAAAAACTCCATACTATGGTTCAGTGACATTATATTGCAAATATATTACACTCAGATCCCATTCATTCTATATTTCCCTCATAAAGATCAACCCTTCGTCTCCTTAGTGACTGAAGCAATACTCGAACGACCATTTCTTGGTGCAGGCGAGTCTTTTTCGATTTTGATCTCTCGTACTCATCAAAAATTCAACTTACCCCTCACTTTACACTTTTTTCCCCATAGTTTGAAGTGTTGAAACAATTAAGCATCAATAAATTATCATTAAGTGAATTACTTCCAAAGGTAACTTCAAACTTCTAACGTCAGGCGCGTGCATTTGATTCGCAATTGCTTAAATCAAGGTCCAAAACTTGGTTCACAAGTTAGATTAATTCTTGGAAAGACTAAAAAAATTTCGCACGAGAAGTATACTAAAAATAGCAACCATATACGCGTGAAAGATTTTCCTTGAAAACAAAGAAGGAAAGTGCACCAAAACCAAGATTTTTTTCTTGGTTGATTGTACTTTGGGTTTGCGAACTCACAAGCTAGGTTCACGAACTCAATTGTGAAAAAGGAATCAAGAAAAAATCTAATTAACCTAGCTTCGTGAACTCAAGCTACAAAAAGTCTACAAGAACTTGGGTTCGAACACTTAACAAGTTAGGTTCACGAACTCAATATATGAAAAGTCATCAGTAAGACTTTTTAGACTTTAGGTTTGCGAACTCAGATTTTGAGTTTTGCAAACTTAGTGAGCAAAAAAGTCGTCAGTAGAAAAACTACACAACTTAGGTTCACGAACTCAAAGTATGAATTTGCAAACTCGAACTTTCATATCTCATTAGATTTTTCTTTTTTGATCATTGAGTTCGAACCTAAACAAGAGAAACTTGGATTACGAAATCTCATTATCCTTAGTCAAATGATAGTGTATACCAAGAACCTTTAACTATTTCCAATTCATTTATTATTAAAGTCTTCGACTTTGCTATGATAGATAGATAAAAGGGAAAAGAGTCTGAAAGGAAAATCAGTCATCTAACCTTTTGATGAAGTTCTTTAAATAATGTCTTTGCGGGATCTTCAATCTTCAATCTTTAAGAGTAACTTGAACGAATCCTAAAACTCTACTATCTAATCTAATCTCGACCGAAACTGACTTTAGTAAGATAAAAATCAAGAAATAGTTTTGGCATCTAAATTTGACAACAAACTTGGCATACCAACGCTTGTAGGTTCAACCGAGCATTCAATCTAGCATAATGATTTATCTGATAATGATATAATTTAACCATCCGAAGGATGTGTTTAATTGATTAGATTTGGTCTTATTGATCTTGTTTTTCTTTGTAATTATGATTGGAAACAAGGATCACTCTTGTTCAGGTTTTCAATGTAGGCCTACAATTAATGGGTGGTTCTCAACCTAACATGTGTCTAACCAAAACATATGAGTTATCATGGTATAGTTTGTAAATTAAGCATAACCAAAATATTAGTTGTCCATTTCCGTATTCAACTTATTGTTCTTACGGTCAAGAGGGACAACTCTGGTACTGCATACAATATGCTAATATTGAACTTTTCGAGATCCAATCGCAACTTTGGCCACAAAATTGGATACTAAAGTCTAAATAATTCCTTTTAATTATATCAAACACCTTTTTAAGTTAAAAAAAATGAAAACAAGGAAAAAAATATAAAACAGTTTTTAAATTTTTTGCCAAACAAATTCTAATGTTTTTTTTGAAAGATTTCTTGTAACAGATTATTTAGGGGGAAGAAAACTATAACGTGACGACAATTGTCATGGAAGCAAATTCAACAAAGTCAAAGAACCATTAATTTACAAAAGGAAAATAAATAAAATAAGAGGTTAATTCAGAAGCTATTCATCTCCCTCACAGACTATGTAGTTAATTTCGGCCGAAATGGCCGAAATTTTGCCGAAATTTTGGATTTCGGGGTGAAACGAAGACGAAATCCGAAATTTCGGCCAACGATATTTGACCGAAATATTGGCCGATATGTACCGAAATATCGGCCGATATGGACGATTTTTTATTATTATTTTTTAAAACAAATCCTTGTTTTAGGGTTTCAATTATTACTCATATTTTTAATGATATTTTAGAACTATATATGGATATGATAATATCTATAATTAATCTAATGATTTCGATTAGAATTGTAATATCCTTGTTTAATTAGCATTTTAGACTATGAACTTTGAAGTTGTTCTTGTTTTTCTTATGTTTCCAGTTTGAACTTTGTATGAAATCTATGGATCTATATATTTTAGATGATTACTAGTTTTTCTTTCTAAACTTTATGAAAAAACGTTTGTTATAACGTGTTAAAATATATTTATAATTATAAAATAAGAAATAGTATTTTTTCATAAAATTATAGGTTTAAAATATATGAACCGATATTTCCCCGATATTTGAACCGAAATTTCCCCGATATACCGGCGTACCAGTGTATCGCTCTCGACCGATACGAATCTAAATCCGTTATGTAACAACCTTGCTCACAGAGGTTCAAGCTTAATCAAATAAAAAATATTGATAAAAAAATTTGACTTTTTTTTTTATGCTTTCACACTTTTTCACAGAGATTAAAAGTACATTTTGAATGATTTTTCATTATAGAGTAGGATTCTTCAAATAGAAGCAACTTATGATCTCAATTATCATTTTAAAGTGGAAAATTCTTTTTACTCATTTATATATGATTTGAGAGAGTTAAAAAAAATTTGGACAAAAAAAGAGTTAAATCTAAATCAATATGAAAAAACAGAGTTAAATTTATGATCATTAATTTAAGAGCATTTCTAATAGTTGTTAAAAATGTTTTTTTTATGGACACTTAGGATTTTGAATCTCTAATCAGACAAAATCGATCTCCGATGGTTGGATTCTAATAATTTGGACTGGTGACGTGAATAAAATGTCTAAGAAAAAGTTTTAACCGACTTTCGATTCGACTTTCAGGTTATTTTTAACAACTTCATAACATTATTATTTCAATTAACATATACTAAACCAATATAAAAAAAAAATCAATTTTCTTCCTTATCCACATATGAAAACACCCTATATATATATAGTCAAAGTATGTTGATTTGGTCAAATGCTTAGACTAAGGGTCAACATTTCTACCGTTTGCTTCCGGTATGATATACCTCAGCCTCAGGGCCGTCCCTGGTTGAGAATGGCGATTTCTTTTGCATATAATTGTTTGATAGAACTTACAGGCCACCGCCCATTATAGAATGTACAAATTCATTTAATAAAATTAACCACTCTTTAAGTAATTATTACACTCTTTATCACTTCTAGAAGATGAAGTATGGATCCTGTTCTTCCACTAACATATGCCCTGAATTGTGATCCAAATAAAAACTATTCCAGTAGTCGTTATCGGCAACATTACCACCTTCATCCACCTCTTGATCATCATTATCATCATAATTACAATAGTAATTATGGTGATCATCATCAATGCCTTCAGCAAATTTTGTAAATTTTTTTCTACTATCAATGTTAGGGGTTGTAGCTGCTGTAGTACTATTGATATTGTCCGTCCTATTCTGCGATAAAGCTTTATTTGTAATCCACTGACATTCTCCTCTAGAGAAGCGTTGGGGTAAAGGTCTTATAACCTTGGTCTTCATCTTCAAAAGATTAACATTATCACCAGCATCTACATTATTGATGTGTGGATGAAGTCGGCCTCTACGTTTTAGAATTCGTAGACGATGATCGTTAATGTTATTATGACCTAATTTTTCGATCATTGCCACTTGTGCCTCCTGATCAGTACGGTATTTGAAGACAGGATTTTTCTTTACGTGAGTGTTGTAGTAATTCTTGATATCATTTGCTGTTCTTCCTGGAAGCCTACCGGCAATTAATGACCATCTGAAAGAAAAAAAAACCCGTCAGAAACATATATTGCCAAGCTAATTAATCAACAGGTTTAGAATTTAGAAAGATATAATTAGCTTAATAATTGACGTACTTGCCTGTTACCGAGAAGTTTATGCATTCGAATGATGAGATCCAGTTCATCTGGCTCAAAATCTCCTCTTTTGATATTTGGTTGTAGGTAGTCTAACCACCTCAATCTGCAGCTCTTCCCGCATCGATTCAGTCCTATGAATTTCTCATAGGAAAAATATTACTATTGAGAAAGAATTTTTTTAAATAAATAATATTATTGAACCCACTTAAATTAATAGTAACAACCACTCAATTAATCTAATTACTTTCTTTGATATTCAAAAAAGGGTGCGTAATGAAATTATGTACCTGCTCTGAGAGGAACTTGAGTCCATTTCCCTTCACCATACTTTTCTATGCATCTCCTAAGAAGTAGATCTTCTTCTTTGGACCAGGCTCCTTTTCTCAAACCTCTCATCTCTGAAATTACAATTGAAGAGGAACTCTCCTTTGCAGCATAACAATATACCATATATATATATATATATATTATATGTTTCTCTATTTTTAACTCAATAATTTATACTATGTTGCATATGAGTTAGAATCATACAGACTGATTTATTCTTGGAAAGAAGCAAATGATAATCTTTGCAGACAAATTAGAGACCACAAAAAAGAGGAAGCTTATATATACAAATGTAGAATGATCTAGTATTTACAATGTATACTATACGGTTCAATGCGTTCATTTATTGAATTTACAGTGATTACCATAAGACTTTCTTTCTTCACTTTTAACATTTTATCTAGCTCGGAGCCGAAAGAAATCATAGTAACACTGAGCTGCGCTCAGAATTCTCACCGCAAACGAACTAAATACATTCTTTAGATTTACCCTTGCAATATAAAAAAGAACTCATTGATGATGCCATCAATTACTACTGTCAGTCTGTCTAGCATCTCCATTTTTGTCAGGTAAGGAACATTAATCCCACATAATCTCCATTGTTTTTCATCCAGGTTCCGTGTGTCTATCTACATCTCCATTTACTGCTCTGTCAGTCTGTCTAGCATTTCACTCACATATTACAGGTCTAATAAAGTAGACATGGGACAGGACACGAAAACAATAGTAGACTGAAAGATTTAAATTCGGCATGAATGCTGCCAGACATGGACGTGATAGGTACTAGTAGTGCCTGTGAGTAGAACAATTATTAAGTACTCAGTACAACTTTCAACCAACCAAGGTGTTAGGAATTAGAAGCTCTTGTACCTATACCTCTACGCTTAAAATCTAAAGCAACTCTTAAATGGCTTGTAAATTCTTGGCATTTCTTGACTCTTTTGCTAACCCTTTTCCCAGTTTACCCTCAAAGTGGACCGCACTCCAAACACCGGGTAATTTTAGGTCCTAGACAACATTCTAGGGCCGGTGGCCAGGTTGATCCCAAAGTAGATTGTGAGACAATGTAGAGTTTGGGTCATAGGCAAATCTTGGGTTTGGTTTTCATGGATATCAGAGGCCTAACCATAACAGAGTTCATTTATCAATATAGGACAATTCTAAACAGTATAATTGAGAGTTTGTGAAGGTAACCAAAAATCAAATTCAAAGCATACAGTCTCTCTCAAGCTGAATGCAAGAACTACTTTGGTGTTGTTCACGACTGCATTTCACAGTGGGGTAAAACAATACAAGATTTTGCATTTGTATACCCGACATGGTGTAAAACCTTTAATGGCAGGTTAAATTCTTATTGTAGTGACTAATAATGTTTGTTTCGTGAGTAAATCACCTAAAGAGAAAAATATGCATCTGATTCAATTTTTGAATTTACAAATGGACTGAATAATAGAGAATGGAAGATTAGTTGAAGTGGTTAGTTAGGAAACCCTGAATGAGAAGCCCTGATTACCACAGCCTGATAACAATGTATGGGCGTTGGATCTGTGGGTTAGGACTGGTAAAGAGCATAGCAAAACGCCTTGAACAACGTACAACACCCTTCCTGTGTGTTTCTACACTGTTTTGTACTGTGTAAATCAACATGGGTTAAGGAATGACATTGATAACCACAGATTTTCTACTCAAAAATAAAGATATGCAAAGAAAAGGATAGACACTTTGAAGGACAACAAACACTTGCATATCTAGATGCTTCAGTCATGAAACAGATAAAAATTAACAGTCAACTTGAGATGACCACTGCAATTCTGCATATGTTGAAGTAAACTGGAAGCAACTTTATTATTGATGGCAACTAACAGTACAACATTGAATAAAGACCATATAATGTTGAT
The DNA here is from genome assembly GCA_023531435.1 of Papaver californicum. Classification (NCBI taxonomy): domain Eukaryota; kingdom Viridiplantae; phylum Streptophyta; class Magnoliopsida; order Ranunculales; family Papaveraceae; genus Papaver; species Papaver californicum. Next base: position 16,877,675 of record JAJJMC010031210.1, read on the forward strand.
ACTACTCTGCGCTTAACAGTGAGTAACAAATTGGTTTAAAGATCTTTCAGAAACATTTTTAATAATCTCGATGTAAATGAGAAAAACTTACAGGTAATTTAGGTTCAAACGTTTAAATTAGGACTTCTTTATTGTCCGTTTGTTGCTAAGTTAGCAAGTCAAATGTGCACAGAAAAGAAGAAGAAGTAGTCATGTAACCTGTTAACTCCGTTCAACAACCTATAAGCAACAATGAAGTTCCTAATCCTCAGGAACTGAGTGAAGCTCATAAATTCACCCCGTCACATTTAGCAGCCTCCAAATCTAATAAAGGCATTTCTTTTCCGAAATCAAACCCCAAAGTGGAGCAAGGTACAGGGACTAAAGAAGAAGCATCAAAGCAGGACAAATACTGTATTACAAACTTTAACACAATCTGCTAGTACAAATGGTTGGGAACTTCTTCTAATTAAAACCCACTACTTAGCGAGCTCCCAAACCGACAAATGATGATGCAAAATTTATAAGAGAACAACATTATATAAAACAGATTACCTCTTCTCCTTAAAG
>JAJJMC010031210.1:16878623-16987400 GCA_023531435.1 Papaver californicum
ACACTTCTTATAATTTGTTTTAAGCGTCTCTGACTGCTCTGCTGCGAACTTTTCTTCCTCCAATTGAAGCTGTACAAGAAAGTAGTGTTGTATCTCGACAATAAGAAAACAGTATTGCTTTGAAAATAACACTAAATTGATATTCCTGAAACCATGACAATTAAAAAGTTTCGCATTTAAGTTTACCTGTAGAAGATATGAAGCCTCTTTAGCATGTCTCTGCGTAACCTGCTTTAACTTCTGTGCTACATCGAAGTTTCGATCACTGGGATCCAACCATTGGCATGTTATCCTTCTGCCACGTTTTATAGGGCGATCAGCAAACATCTTCACTTCAGCAGCAAGTGCCCTGACAGGCCTTGGCATCCCAGACATCATAAAGGGGAAATTATTCATCTCACATATGATTGCTTTCGCCTGCTTTTCCATTTGCATCACCACCAAGGCGCACTGTGGGATGTTCTTTGGTTCAACATAATTCGGTATAAACTGAACGCTTTCTACAGTTCCAAACTGCCCTAGGGCGGTTTTCAGAACAGCATCTGTCACCTGTGGTGAAAGATTGTCGATGTAGACAGTACGTTTCACTTTCTCCTTGAAGGCAGCATACTCTTCAGCTGAACTCCCCATTCTGTCTTTCTGTTAATAAAAGGTACTTCATTACCCTTATTTCAACACAAAACTAAACATAATATACATCAAAATAGAGATAATAGTTTGTAGCATAGATTTTAATAATCATCGATATCATATGCAAAAAATCCCTTGTGATAGACATTATAATCTCAAAGCTGTGTGTCAACAACATACTGTAATTTAAGTCAAAAGGTTAATTTCTGAGAAATGTGTCACTTCGTGTAGGTTAGTCGAGCTGATATGACACATCCCATTTGACATCAAGAACCATAAGGTGTAACTCTAACCATCTGCCTGTAGATCAACTAAGATGATCAATTAATAAGCATCCCTGTACATTAACAAGGGACCATACTTTGGCTCAACATTCTGAAATTCCTGACCACTTTGTTTAAGTCAAAGTAATTTTTGATATGACTTGATACGCAGAGGAAGGCATTGTTTATATACTGACTCGAAAGTGTAGATATGATCTTTCACGCTTACATGTTTTCAACACTCAATTGAATACTTAGTTACTCTAGGGCAGGCTGGCAGCAAGTAGCTAACATAACAATCAAGAACAATTCACTCAGTATGATAACCCTAATTTCAGATTTTCTTATCCTTTTTAATTCAGCACAACAAAAATCAACCAGCAAAAAAAAACTACTAAAATTACAAAAACGAACACCATTAAAAAGAATCTAATGCATAATACATACCTTGGAGAATATATCCAAGACACCTAATTTGGATTAGAACAGGATAGAGGGGGGATTTTGAAAACGGAAGGAAAGCAGGAAAGAGGGGATATTTTTATTCAGAGGTAACGAATTTTTGTAGGGGAAGAAACACAAATTAGATGAAAAAACACGGAAGGAGAAATTGGACAGAGAGACACGCAAATTAGATGAAAAAAAGATTTTGGCCCTTGCAGGTCTCGAACCTACCTACGAGCGTTATTAGCACCACGCTTTAGATTGAAGATTTCGAAGAAGATGAACTGAATTTCTCTGTCTCGGGGGTTTTAATGATGATTTTGAAACGAAGGAAAAATTATTAAATTATATTAGGGGTTTGAGACAATGTAAATGTGGAGGAGGAGGAGACCAGGAAGTAGGAGGTTAGGAGCGGAGGAGATAGAATAAGCATCGAAGGTCCTGGGGGTATTATTATATGGATTTTAGTATCCTCTCAAAAACTGATATGCCCATTAGCAACCATGTAAAAATTCCCCCCAATTTTCTGAAGGGAGGGATAATAATTGATCACATAGGTGCCATAAACCTTGTGGGGATGGAGGTGTATCACCAATACAAACTGAATTATAGAGTTTTTTTTTTTTTTTTTTGCTAAGAGAACTAGAGTAGAATTCAGGAGTTTAAAAAGAAGAAGGTTAATTTAGGGGCTCTTTGATTTGTAGAAGAGGGTGACCCAAAAATGCGTTAAGGGGTGTCCTAGGAACTCCAATCTCATATGTTAAATGTCCATATTACCCTTCTATCGATTAAAAAGTCTAATTTTCCCTTCAATCAATTAAAACCTAAACCTAAACAAAACCTTTCCCTCTTCCTCCATATCTCCTCCTTCTCCATTTTAACCAAAAAACTACATCGAATCGAAATTTTGTCGTCGATTAAACTCTAAATTTCGTGATGAAGATTCCTACTATAGGTGTATAAGGTAATAGTGATGAAAATCCGGATAAAATTAAACAAAGTAATGGAGAATTTGGGTTACAGAAAAATTTACGGTTGGGTTCAATTTGAAAACCCAACCGTAAATGTATGTTATGCTGGTTTGTTCTTCATTTTACGGTTGGGTTATTAAACAAACCCAACCGTAAAATTAAAGGTAGGAGATGAAGATGCAATCGAACCCAACCGTAAAAAAAATTGCATCAATTTTTTTTTTTGCATTTTACGGTTGGGTTTAATTCTGATTTCCAACCGTAAAGTATTCCGCATATGTCTGATTTTTTTGTGTTGAGGCTTATTTATGGTTGGGTTCGATTGGAAAATCCAACCGTAAAATCCTTCAGGTTAGATAAATTTTTTTCATCAAGGATTATTTACGGTTGGGTTTTATGTGTGTAACCCAACCGTAAATGCTTATGGACTCTTTTACGGTTGGGTCATTCAAAATTGGATTCTAGTTATTGTGTTGTTTTCGGTTTTTGTTTGTTTGAATGACCCAATCTACCTTCAATCTAGTTAAAATGATTGAATAAGTTTAAAATTTTGATTTTTAAACGCCAATTTTACCTAAACTCAATGCTCCAAAAGATGTTTTACGGTTGGGTTGGGAAGCCTAAACCCAACCGTAAATTTTGGATGAAATTGTAAACTAAAATTGGTTTTTACGGTTGGGTTTTTTGGAAAATCCCAACCATAAATCATCTCGGATAAGAATTTTTTTTTAGATTATTTACGGTTGGGTCCGATGCTAAAACCCAACCGTAAAACTGTTACGATTTGGTGTTCATCCATTGTTCTTCTGTTTACGGTTGAGTTGGGAAGAACACCCAACCGTAAATAGATTTTGCGGTTGGGTTCGACATGAAAACCCAACCGTAAAATTCTCCGAATCAAAAATAAATCATCTTTTTGTCCGTAATTTCATCCAATTTGAACCATTAAAAGACCAAGAGTTTAAGTTAGATGTATCCTAGTTATGCTCTGGTTGATTGAATCAAAATCTAGGGTTTTTAAAAAAAAACTACAAAATTATCTTACATTTCTTCTAATTTTTCTTCCATCAAAACAAAAAGAAATTTTTCTGAATTGATTTGATTAAGTTTAAGATTATTTTCGATTAATCATGATTAGCTTAATCTATTAACTAATAAGTTTTACTAACTAATCAGGGGTATTTTAGCCATTATGAAAATATGATGGATAAGGGGTTTTTGAATTTTACTTCAAATGTCTATATTTCGTCTTATTATGGGAGCCCCTCTACAAATGTGGGAGCCCCTAAATTAGCCTTCAAAAAGAAACCTTATATAGGGGCTGCAATATTGATAGAGGGGCTACCCATGTGAAGACGAAATAGGGACATTTGAAGTGAATTTCAAAAACCTCTTATCCATGATATTTTCATAATAGCTAAACTACCCCTGATTAGTTAATATTAGTAAAACTAATTAGCTAATAAATTAGGCTAATCATAATTAATCTAAAATAATCTTAAACTTACTCAAATCAAATCAAATTTTTCTTTTTTTTTAGTTTGGTGGGAAGAAAAAGTAGAAGAAATGCAATGGATTTTTTAGGGTTTTTTTAGAAACCCTAAATTTTGATTCACTCAACCAGAGTAGTGAGGTATACCTCTAACTTAAACTCTTGTTCTTTTTATGGCTCAAATTTGATGAAATTACGTAAAAAAATATATTTTTTTTGTGAGTCAGAGAATTTTACGGTTGGGTTTTCATGTCGAACCCAACCGTAAACGCCATTTACGGTTAGGTGCTCTTCCCAACCCAACCGTAACCGTAATTTCATGGATGAACACCAAATCGTAACAATTTTACGGTTGGGTTTTAGCATCAGACCCAACTGTAACTAATCTTCAAAAAAAAGTTTTCCTAACCAGGATGATTTATGGTTGGGATTTGACAATCCCACTCAACCGTAAATACCAATTTTAGTTTTACTTCCAGACAATTTCAGTCAATATTTACGGTTGGGTTTGGGCTTCCCAACCCAACCGTAAAACATCCTTTGGAGCATTGAGTTTAAGGTCAAATGGGGGTTTAAAAATCAAAATTTTAAACTTATTCAATCATTTTAACTAGATTGAAGGTAAATTGGGTCATTCAAACAAACAAAAACCGAAAACAACACAAATACTAGAATCCAAATTTTAGTTGTCCAGGAATATTTACGGTTGGGTTTTGGCTGAAAACCCAACCGTAAAACATCCTTTGAATCATTGAGTTTAAGGTCAAATTTGGGTTTAAAAATCAAAATTTTAAACTTATTCAATCATTTTAACTAGATTGAAGGTAAATTGGGTCATTCAAACAAACAAAAACCGAAAACAACACAAATACTAGAATCCAATTTTGAATGATCCAGGAATATTTACGGTTGAGTTTTGGCTGAAAACCCAACCGTAAAACATCCTTTGGAGCATTGAGTTTAAGGTCAAATTTGGGTTTAAAAATCAATTTTTTAAACTTATTCAATCATTTTAACTAGATTGAAGGTAAATTAGGTCATTCAAACAAACAAAAACCGAAAACAACACAAGTACTAGAATCCAATTTTGAATGATCCAGGAATATTTACCCTTGAGTTTTGGCTGAAAACCCAACCGTAAGTCTGCCATGAAAAAAATATCAGTTTTACGGTTGGGTTTTGACTCAATAACCCAACCGTAAAACTGATGTTTTTTCATATTGACAGTTTTACGTTTGGGTTTTCAGCCAAAACCCAACCGTAAATAATCATTTGTTTTGTTTTTTTACTTGATTTCTTCTTTGCTTGGTTTCCAACTTGAAATTTTTGTAAATAAAACATGAAATTTAGCTAGACAAATTTAAGATAAAAACTTTCTCATACATTCTAACTAAAGTTATAATACACCCACACAAAAAATAACCTTAGTTTGACGCAATTGTTATAATAAACATAGATTTAGGGAGAAGGAGGTGGGGTATGTCGATCAGTTTGACGAACTCTTTTTTTGGTCGAAGGATAACGAGTACGAGGACCAGCACGACCGCCACGAGTACGAGCACCAACATGACCACCACGAGTACGAGCACCATGTTGCACATCCTCGGCTTCATCATGTGTCTCTTCGTCACTAGGTTGCAGCTCTCTTCGGCTAGTAGTCGCATCTCTTGTACCGGCTCTACTCCTCTTTAAGCTTCGAACCGTCTTATCTTCGTCTGCTTCATGAAGCTTCCCAATTTTGGCTTGCAGGTTCTTTAATTGGTCAAACGTCATCACATCACCTCTACTTAGGCATGGAGTCATAGACTCTGCCAATGCAAGTGCTTTCTTTTTGACCTTATTTTTCTATTCACATATGAAAATAAATGTTGGTTGAGTCTTTAGTAATAAATCTTAAAAATATTAATAACAAAAGTAATTTACGTACCAAATTGAAATATGTTTTTTCCCAAACATCCATGACACCATCTTCTGTGTTGTTTCCTTGATCCCTTTGAAGTATTCTCATAGATTCTGGATCAATGTTAATGACATTTGGATGATCAAAATGGCGATACCAATCCAAGTAATCTTCTTCAGCCTCTTTTGTGCCCGGAGATGGATTTACCTCCTCCATTTGGATTTGGAATTCCAGTTGATGGTGGTTGTTCCAAACCGTGACCGAAGGCGTTGGGATGTAGTTGAGCACGATGCTTGGGCCTTCGATCATGACACACAATTTAAAGGCTTCGTGTGTTACCTTGGTTTGGACATAGCCACATTGGCGGAGAGTTTGAAGGGGCTTTGCACATCACGAACCCAAACGGATGGTACAAATGCCCGTTGTAGCCAGACACGTTTGATAATTGACGTAAATCTTCAACTACTCCATCATCATCTATGTAAATCTTCACATAAGGATCAAAAACAACATCTTCAACGGTGAAAGCACCAAGTTGACTTCTCATCGTTGCTATTTGCACTTCTTTATGCTTTGACTGAGTACCTGTGAATATGAATTTCTTTCCGGTACGTCCAGTAAAATCACCGATCCATTCTGTCTTAGGATCCAGACTCGGAAAGTGATCATAGACCCATGTCTATGAAGATAATAAATATTAATATAAGATAATGCGCAATAAAAAATCTGAATTTAAACATTGAAATTCCAACATTAAATTACCTGAAGAAGACCAGTATTCCCGGCAATCTTAGTTCCTCAAACCCTCAAAGCTTTTCTAAGGTTGGCAAGTAGGTAAGCGAGGGTGGCAGTTCCCCATGAATACTCATGCGTCTTATGGAGATCCGTCAACCACTGTAGAAAGTGAGCATTGACCCTGTTTCCTGAGTTATGGCAAAGAAGATGGTGCTGAGCATATATAACAGATACGCCCTGGCTGTACGCATAGCTCTGGTTTCATCTATGACGACCCCATCCTTTTCCAACTGCAGGGTTCCTCCAAACTTCTCCCTCAAACTACGCAACAAGATCTTCTTGGTCATACATAAAGTTTTCTTCGTTGCTACCCCCGGTTTATCTCCAGGGGACAATTTAAACTCTGATTCGGCTTCTGTCTTCTCCCATCCAAGTGTATATTTGACAAGGCCACAGAGATCACTCCAAGACATGTTGTTGTCAAAATCTTCATACACAGCTTTTCCTTCAACTGGTAAGCCAAGAATTGACTTGACATCATCCGACGTTATTGTCATCTCGCCGAATAGGAGATGAAACGTATCGGTTTCAGGCCAATAATGTTCCCTGAAGGCTGTGCAGGTGACACTTTCATATTCGAACATCGAATTGGAAATTCCGGGAGCTAACCCTGTACCATTTACGAGAACTTGGACGGCCATACATTCTTCAGCTAACGGCCAATGTTGAGCCCTTTGACGAACCAATTTCTTCACGGCCTGTGTATGATCCTACAAAGAATAAAAACAATCTTTTTTAACTTGAAGTTATACAAACGTAAATTTAACAAAACAAGAGAAGTTTTTAGATTAATACCCTTGTCTCAGCAACTTTGGAAGCCCATGAATGCGGATAACCAAATAATATTGCAGACATGTCTAGGGCCTCTCCCCAAGGTCTTCCATTCCTCTTCTTAGGCAACAACACGTCTTTGCCTTTGGGAATATGCTTGCCTTTCGGTTCAGGCTGCTTCCTTGGCTTGGGTTCCTTCCTTTGGGTTCAGTAGAAGCAACAACAATTTTTTTACTTTTTCCTTGAGAGACAAATTGTTCTTTGTCCGTCTCTTCTTCATCACATTGTTGCTCTTGTGGTGGTTCTCTAATCACAAGAGCACCTCCACTGAACACCGGTATATCTTCGAAGTCTTTAGGTAGTACTTGTTGAGTAGAGCTACCACCCCCTACCTCAAAAGTCGTTTTCTTCTTATGGTTCTTTCTCAAGCCTCTATTATCTACCCCTAAATGAACTTGGTGGCGAGGGGTTGGAGTGTGAGAAATTGGTGTTAAATTATTACCCATTTTCTTCCTACAACATACAAGCAATACAAATTAGATAATTTCCAAGCAATTCAACTCAAACAAAAAAAATAATCTTACATTCAAAAATTGTTACGGTTGGGTTACACTTATCGAACCCAACCGTAAATAATCCTCAACACAAATTTTTTTACCTATGCAGAATAATTTACGGTTGGCAATTAGAATCAAACCCAACCGTAACTTATAAAAAAAAATTGAGTGCAAATTTTTTTACGGTTGGGTTCAGAATCGAACCCAACCGTAAAATAACATCTTCATCTCTTTCATTTTTATTTACGGTTTCTTTTTTTAATAACCTAACCGTAAAATGTAGAAGAAACCAGTTACGGTTGGGTTTTCCAATCGAACCCAACCGTAAATTGTTCTGTAACCCAATTTTTTTTACAATAACAACAATCAAACAAGAAAATCAATCACTTTAGGGTTCTAAAAATAACATGGGTTTTGTTAAATACCTTATATACACCATTTGTTATGGTTTCGAAGTTTGATTTTGATTGTCACCACCGATTTGTTCTTCAATCTCTTGATAGGTTGTAAAGTTTAATTTTGATTGGCATCACTACTACCTTCTACACCTTTAGTATGATTCTTCATCACGAATTTTAGAGTTTAATCGACGAAGATTTTTTCGAATCGACGATAAATTTCAATGGAGAAGAAAAGTTAAAATGGAGAGGAGGAGATACGGTTGGATTTTGAATAGGTTTTGAATTGAAATGAAAAGATTTTAATTGATTTAGATTTTAATAGATTAAAGGGTAATACGGACATTTAACATAGCCCATATGATACCCCTAACGAATTATTAAATCATCCTGAATCCATTTGCAGCCCCTATGGAAGGCTTCTTTAAAAACTGTAGTCTGAATTCAGATTCTAATAAATAAATTCCACCTGTAAACAACACTGACGACAATATTGTAAAAAATGTAACAACTAAAACAACAGAGTTCCGCGTGTTATAATGGAATAAGCTGATTTTATTCATTGACAATTGGACAATTTTTGCATTTCATGGTTAAAGAAACAGAAATTGATCAACTAATCCATTACAGTGCCAACTGCCTAATTTCTATCTCTAGTCTAGCCAAACAGACCAGCTACCATGACTATTTCTATTTGATCTGTTTCAAATACACCTGCAGGAGAAGTCGATCCAATTTAAAGATTTCATGGATAGATCTTTTTTCCTAAACCAACAACAAAATGTATTTAAAGTATTTTCAGAAATACATTCCTGTACAACTTTATGCCAGTGAAAAAAATAACCAGATGTACAAAATTCTTTTTTAAGTTCCTCTTGTCTCATATCATCTTTGTATATCATAGTAGATGATTTAGACTATATTGCAAGGGTTCCTTCGCCTAAGCTGTTATCTTCTGGAGAATCCAAGATCGGAATCTTGGGTTTAGACATTACCCTTGAGAAACCATAACCAAGAGAGCTTCCGCTAGCTTCACATAGCTGCATAGATTTGTTTTAGGATCGATATGGAAACTATAATATAGCAAGTCTAAACTGGATGGGGTTTAGTTTCTCTACATGTAATCATGTACAATATCACAGTGTAGGGATCCTCACCCTCTTAAAACGAGAAAATAAAAAACTAACCAATGCTATTATATGGTTACCTCGGTAAGCTCAGAGAGGTGACGACTCCTGAACTCATTGATAGTTGCTGCAATTTCTGCCGTAGGCAACTTAGCCTAAAAAAGAGGAAACAATAAATGCTCAGTGCACTTTCTGGAAACATACTGATAACTCCATGGAAGAAAAACCACCTTGATAAAAGAGGGGAAACAAACAACAGAATAAGCAAAATATCTGCGCTTACCTGTGCTAGAACAGCAGCAGCTAACTGGAGACTTGGCTCCAAAGTCTCTGGGACAACCTGATAAGATGAGGTGATTAAATTGTGCATATTATCAAGTGGAGATGTTGTAACAATCATACCCATTCCTATCAAGTATTAAAAATCTAGCCTTTTCTACAAAAGCTTAGTAAGGGAATAAGACAAGCTCAAAGATCTTATATATTAATCATCTGTACATACCGCCGTTGCACCCGCTTTCTCTAGATTAAGACCATGATCAACATCATGGGCACGGACAAAAGTCTTCACATTCGGGTAATACTTGTTCAAAGCCCAAACAGTTCTATAATTTGCACCTGGGGTGTCCAAAGTTACTGCAGCTGCACAGGCCCTTTCAGCACCGACTTTGTGAAGGACCTGATTAGAAAACATAGGAGTTACAGGAGAAAGAGAGGGAGAACAGCCCTCGGTAAAAAATTGCTTAAAAAAAGGAATTCAATTACCTCACGACTGCCTGCATCTCCAAAAAATACAGGAAGGTCAAGGGCACGTCCAATGGCAACACGTTCACTGAAATTAAAAGAAGGTACAATTTGTTTACTAAAAAAATACAAGGCTACAGTCTTCCTTTATGTAAAAAGAATTATGAGATCTATTGATTTTTCCTTTTGATCACTAGGGATAAACTCCAACCAAACAAGAGCATTTTTTCCTCCATCCATGCAACAGTGAGTTCACTAAAATCAAGAAAAAAGAAGACAATCGTACCTCCTAACATCAAGGGCAACAAATGGAATTAGGCGTTCAGAAAGTAGCTGGGCAATGATCTGAAAAATAAACCAATTTATATTTGGGTTAACATAATCCATAAACAATATAAGCAAGCCATCAAAAGAATCCCGCTGGTTATTTGATAGAACTCACCTGACCAACACGTCCAAATCCACAAATTATGATATGGTCTTGCAAATCATCTGTCTGGATATCAAAATTAATATAGCAGATCAATCATAAGAATTACTGGACCATGCAATTTTCATATGAATAAGGAGTTTCCGAATTGTTCATCAGTAAATATGATAGGAAGGCATCAACTATGTAGATAAACAATTTACATAAAAGTGTGATTATGGAGTACCTTCTCAAAAACAAACTGTAGATCTTAAAATATTAATTTATCACATAAACAATACACCAGTACCATCAAATGAATACTAATACAACGGATTTATGGAAGTGACCATTGGAACTTCTATCGGGTATTATGGTTGGACAAACAAAAGCGTCAAGAGAACAGTGCATGCAACTCTGTTCTCTACAGAGTTCTCTTTTCCTCAATTGTGTATCAGTCAGTTGGAAGTCTCAAGGTTAGATCGAAGAACAGTTATCAGGAAAGGGTGAATGAGAAATTTGAAAACTAAAGGAATAGAGTTTGGAAAGATAAGTAAGAACGTTAGTAACTGATGGATGCACTTAGAAATAGAAGTTGTAAAGACAGAAATTAAGGAGAAAAACAAAAGCATTTACATGCAAAAAGTAATGAATCGTTAATTTCTGGAGAAGGAAATTCATGAGTCAAGATTATATTGCATGTATGTAGATATTATTTAGGGGCTTTTGAAAAAAGAGTTGTGAAAACCAGTTTCCTCCCTATTTCTCTCATTTCTACTGTAGGTGTATATATTATCCCTGTGGGGCCAGTGTGCAGATCCAACTTTAACAAAAACCTCTCTTTACTCGCTGGTTCCTCTCCATCTTTACCCACTCTTACCTTTCTTTATATGATCGCTTTCTATGAGATGTTTCCTTAAGTCGCGTACACCACGAAAGTGTCTACATATGTTCAAATCTATTGATGTACTCTCTAATTCGAACAGCAAACTGCAAAAGAAAGACCTTTTTCCGGGAGTATTATGGACCCTATAACCAAATACTACTGCATTTGTCAGAGGATCCTGGACCTAGACCTTATGCTACAAGTCTCCAACCTCTTGTGAACACTATATCCTTTTTTTCTAAAAACCACAACAAGTTCAAATTTCCATGAATCATCTTTAACTGACTAGAATGAACTGTTGGGAATTCAGAAAATAATTTCCTGAAACCAGGAATTCAATTTGGCTAGAGGACATGAGCAGTTGACACCTAGAATTAAAAATTGCAAAACAGCATTCTCTGCAGTAAACTAAGTGTTAATAGTTTAAGAATTTAAAGTAAGAGGAACACATCACATATGATTACTAGTTAGTTGTACTACCTCGCTCTCAACTGGCAATAAACTACGCATGTCATGCTGTTCAAACCGTGATGCAAGTAATTGGCCCCCAGCAGCTAGATAAGGCGTGAGTGCCATAGAGATACCCACTACCAAAAAGAGCAGAGATGAGAGTTGGGGAGACATAATACCCTGCAAGTAGGTGATACATATATTAAAGTTTTTGTTCACAAAACATACAGCCAGCAAAGTTCAATCTCCAATGATACTCTGCATCAAAGATAATGCAATTTTATCTACAGCAATCTTAAAACTGTGGAAACAAATTAGACACAATTAAAGCAATAAACAAGTCAACAGCCGGCAAACCTGATTAACAGCCTCTCCAAAAGCTACAAATGCAAATTCCCCACCAGGTGCAAGGAGAAGGCCAACTCTTGTTGCAGCAATTATTGAAATACCGAAAAGCCTACCAATAAGCGCAACCAATATAATTTTACCACCCAGTAAGAGGCCCAATACCCCCATAACGACTGGAAAGTTTGAAAGAAGAAGTTTTGGATCGATAGACATTCCAACCTAAAAATGCAACAGAACAAGTAAACCCCTGTTACATAATGCAAGAAAACAACTCAAACGACTCATTTAACAAACACATGACATATAATCAACTATTTGAAAAAGTATAGCTACTCGGGCAACAAAAGGGTAGCCAGCAGCAGCTAGGTAAAACTAACTGGATTATATATTTACAATGATACCAGCAAGAAAGGGCTCGCCATTTTCTGTTGACGCGGACCAGATACGCAGATAACCAAAATGAAGGTAACAAACATTAGGACTACGAAACAGATCTAATAGACCGGCCAAAGAATGCATACCGTCATAAAAAAGAGACCCAAGAGAAGGCCACGGTAGGGAGCAATGTCCGACTCAACCTGTAACGAAAATTCAGTTTCTGCTAGGAGCAAGCCAGCCAAAAAAGCCCCCAGTGCCATAGAAAGGCCAGCCTGGTCAGAAAAATGATGTCATTTGTTATTGACAAAGAAAAATGAAAAATGTGAGCATAGATAGCTAACAGCATCAGCATGCATACCCTTGCTGTAAGCAGACTCGTCCCAAGAATGACAAGAAGAGTATTTGCCGAAAATATTTCAGCATTTTGGTTCTCTGCAATTTGCCTATAAATCGGTCGAAGCAACTGCAAATTACACATGAAATAAATTTATACCAAACCCAACAAAGTAAATAGTTTATGTAACTTCCACAGAGGCAAATAAATCTTGTTATTTTATCTGCCTCCAACTATGATTAAAGTGACATAAAAACAAAACTTGTGTAGATCCACCACCAATGCAGTGCATATATTACCAAGCGGCCTCCGGCAATGATGGCTGTTATAGCAACTATAGCCTTAACAGCAGCTAAACCAAGAGCTTCAGCTATGGCTTGAAATCCAACCTGGAAAATAGCAGATGTTATTACTCATAAAATTACAAATAAGATCCATCTCAGAAATGAAGAAGCAAAACTATGCAACAACGTCAATTCGCTTTGGTAAACGATAATGAAAATAAACTAATTTGCTTCTTTTTAGGTTCCTCGGAAGCAAAATATTGCATCTATTCGTGAGTCATGCTAAATGGAACTAGATAAGCAAAAGGTTGTATCAAATGTTACTACCACCACATAAAGATAACTATCCACAAGAACCCGCAATCCCGAACAAAAATAAAATCGTCAGAAAACCAAAATTCCTCTCTGATCTGGGCTTGCATAAGGAAAACAAAGATCTATAGTCACTTGTTTAAGGTGATCTGAAATCCCAATTAAAGACCCAGTTTCTTTATGAAGCAGATTTTGATCCCTAACACTCACTATAAGAAACTTGGATTAGTAGTGTTTAAAATTACTTCCAGTCTCACACTAATCAACTAATTGAGTTGAACGTCCATTCAAGGCCATGGTAGCACCTAACGGATTCCACAATAAATGACTGGGATCCCATAGTAAATTATAATAACAAGAGAAATTAGGTGTGGACAATTTGAATGGTAGAAATTTCAGTTAACCCAAGTTTAATCTCATATATATCTCCGTCAGGAGTTAAACCTCAATATAAGATGTTTTTCATGCTTGCGAAAAGTAGGAAACAAACTACCCAAAATAAAGTTTTTCGGCTTCAGCTGCAACTGTTAATGCCCTAAGATACTAGTTTATAAGTTTAAATTTCTCAGACACTGACCCATGAAATCATAACCCTAAAAAGATCTAACATGTGAAGATGTACCCTTCCATATGGTCAAATAGTGATAAGTTTGAGTAGGTAGGAAAACTCTCCGCCACTTTGACCAATTGATGTTGTAAAATATTTCATCCTTTGATTCAAGGTTTTGCGAGAAATTATTCCAGAATAGGTATAACACAATGCTTATACATTATACATTGATTTCAAACTGCCAACACTGAAGTTTCTCAGTTTGGTTTTAACAGCGCCAAAGAAATTCACATAGAGATAAGTTTTATATATGCAAAGAAATGCATAAGGTTATTATTCAGAAGCAAAGGTTACCCCTCCTTTGGAAGAATTTGGTGAAATCAGAGGTATCAATATGAGCAAAACAACGACAGCCAAGTCCTGGAACAAAAAGATAAATCAACGCAAATTAGTAATCCTCAAACTTAATTTTCAACTACAGTAGAACATCAGCAACTAAATAGCACCACAATAAAGTTTCCACAGACTCTAAGTAGATAATAACTCCCCAACTTCCTTGGCACACCAAGCTGCAAAGGACAGACCAAAACTAGGACAGTGTGGTAAAGATCACGATGCTGTAGATTAAACGTGTAACTCAAGCCCCAAAAAGATGATTATACGGTGAGACATCATCTTTGGGAGTGCAAAGGTGTGCTAATTAGTAAATATGCCCTATCACTGATCACACAGATACACTCAAACACAAATGCAAACTTTAAAAGCATAGTTTGAAAACTGGATGCTATAACAGTTATGCTTTTCGACTTATTTAGATAAACGCTCAAAAATATTGAACATATCTTCCTCCAGAAGTTACAGCAAAATATAATGATTTTATGATTTTTTCCAACTTTCCTTTTTAACCTTCTCCATTATAAGCATGATTTGAAAAAACAACTGTTAGAGCAGTCACAGTTTCTGATCATTCTGTTATTAAGCATAACAGTAAGAACGGTAACAGCCTACTACCGTTATGTTGTCATAACAATCATTTTAAAATATCGCTGCGAAGATATTAAATAACCAAAAAGTGGTTACCCGGTTTTCCCTTCCTTATAATGTATTAAGATTTCTTCATTACAATCCCAAAGTTATCATTTCAAGGTAATGCTAGACTATTAAAAAATATTTTAACCAAAACATTACAAATACCTGAAAAAGTAAAACAGAAAACGTAGCACGTCCATGGCGCGATGTGCTCTCTCCACGTTCCTGCAGCACCTGCAAAAACGATTCTAGGATATGAGTTACCCATCACTGGCTATTTTCATTAACAGAAATTATTGAACAAAAAATAAAAGACAAAAATATCACTGAGTGGTACAACATCTGACAGCATTGGGGTTTGAAAAACAATATAACATAGATGATAGGTAATAATGAGGGGGGAGGAGTAGCAAACACTGAAAATCTGAAATAAGGAGTGGAAGACCAGCAAATATGTGCATCTCCTAGTTAATGACTTACAGAGAAATATGAGGACAGGTTTACCTTTCTATTTGAAAAAAACGAGAAAACGTGGTTAATGCGAACTTATTGGTACCTGAAGGACAACAGCAGTTGAAGATAATGCTAGGCCATTCCCAATGACAATTGCTGCAGGACCAGCCTGACCCGCAATAAAATGAGTAATCAAGCCAATAACGACTGCAGTCAGAAGAACCTGTAAATTTACTCCATAAATTAAAAAGAGGCCAATACGTTGACAAATTCAGGGACAACTGTTCAAAGAAGAAACAGAAAGGAAAAGAGAGCTTCTCCATCACCTGGGCAGAGCCTAATCCAAAAACGTACTTCTTCATAGAACTTAACCTTTCCACTGAGAGCTGAAATTGCAGAAAGATGTGAGAGAAGGAAGTGGACCAACATATAAGAAGCATTTGCAAAAACAAACAGAATATAAAGAAACCCTGATCAAGATAGTTTGGACTAGACAAACCTCAAGACCAATATTGAACAGCAAGAAAACAACACCAAATTCAGCAATAGCTTTTGTCCCATGTACGTGACGAATGATTGATAGGCCATAGGGCCCAATCAAAATACCAGCAGCTAAGTAACCGAGAACAGGACTACCTGAAGAAAAATTTCTCTGAAAATTCAGCTTGAGTGAGGACGCAACACGCAGATCTAATAAAAACCAACAACTAAAATAATATGATAAACACCAACTGCTATATGACCTTGTGCTTCATGTAAAAAAACAGATAAACGGAAAACGAACAACTTTACCCCCGGGTATTTTTTGAAATGTTGGCACAAATATAACACTTGCCAGAAGTAACCACAACATATCAAAGAGAGAAGTCTCCTCTTCATTTATCTGAGCAGAAAGAGAGAGATAATAAGGTATGAGATACTGAAAGAAGAATTCCTAAAGAGGTGAACTTGGAGAAAGTGGTTATCAATATTCAGCATATATCGATAATCAATGAACTTATGTCAAGATACATACTAATAAAGAATTCAACAGTATGTTACTCTTATTCACAAAACAATACTTGTAGCCAAAACAAACAGGCAGATCAGGAGATAGGAGGTACCTCTTGATGAGGTATCATGTCAATTAACTTCTTCACTCTCTTGGGGAATCTCTTTATTTCACAGATGAAAGGTTTTGCATTTGAGGATACTTCCTCGATACCCATAGTTATGACATCTGGTTGTTGAAGAAGCAACGAATTCCTTTCCGCACGATTTAGAAGAAAGGTGAACCTAATAATTGTGCAGCACTTTAAATCAGGAAAGAGAAGGAAAAGCAAAAACAGGCAACCTTCAAATTAGACATACATGTAAACAACAACAGAATTAGGAGAACAAAAAGAACCACTCATGTGTGAACAAAAGAATCAAGAACACGAGAAATGAAAAGAAAAAGAAAAGAAGATATATGGATTCCCCTCAACACAAATACCAGTCATTCTGAAAATATTAAAGAAGTGAAACTTTGTTCCTATCCGCAAGACTAACTAATTGAATAAAAGTTTCCAAGTTATGTGAAAATTTGGGTATCAACTAACTTTTTTTTTCTTGTTTCTTTCTATTTTTCACTATGTATTTCTGTCCTAAAATTTCCAGCACAATATCAGCATTTTCAAATTTAACTATACACCCTGCCTGAGTGGAAAATCACTGTAGAACACTCAGCACATTTATCTTTACAGTTTTATTGAAAATAAAAGATAATGAATAGCAATACTGTATAATTATGAGAAATACCATAATATACAAAGAAAAAAAAAATGAGGCAGTAGGATATACCCTGTTCCAAGAAGCAATGCCCCAACCACTATCTTTGGCAGATGTTGCCTAGCAGTCATAACAAAACCTTGAAAAACTGAAGCTGGCGTAGCTTCAGCCCCATCTGCTGGGAAAGAGAAAAATGATGCAGAAAAGAAACGAGAAGATTTGTTTGCTTTTGGGGTACTGGGAGGTGAAGAAGTGTCTTTAGAGAAATCCTTCTGAGATTCCTGCTTCTTTGACTGCAATACATTCTTTGACTTCTCTGCTTCAGGTTCCGTTTCAACTTCAACTTCTTTACGAGATTCAACAACCTTTATTTTCCCATTCTCTTGGCCAGGCAAATCATCAGAAATAATCGACTCTTCAAAAGTCTGAGCAGATACATCGGATACGTGATCCAATGACAGAAGAGCTCCCAATGGCATATCACTACTCAATCCTCCTTCAATTTCTTTATCAACACTCACATCGCCAGTAATGACTTCCCTGCTCACCTTAATTATCTCATCAATCACTTCTTCCTTCAAACTCGGTTCTGGGGAAGATGATACAAGTGTTGAAGTGTCCAAAACATCCCCATTTGAGTTTGAAAAAACTTTCTCTGCTCTCTGTAAAGCAATTTCCGCATCATTAACACGTTGTGCAGCTTCAAGTTCAAAAGCAACAGCCTGTTCAGCGAGAAGCATTACATTTCCGACATCCTCCTCAGCTTTCAAAGAGCTCATTTGTGCCTTCTCTGCAATCTCTGTCAACTTATCTACCTCATTCTGCAACCCTTCCTTAACGCTCAGCACCCGCCGCAACTCTGCTTCAGATTTCAACAAAGTAATACGGGAGTCCTTAATCTCATCCTGAGCAAGTAAAACTTCTTCCTCCTCATCTTCAAACGGATCAAAACCCTCAATCGTACTTTCATCTCCCTCGTTGCTTTCTACAGAAGATATAGGAGAAACTACTGTTCGTTTTTTGTTATCTAAAGCTTCAAGAGCCAACTCGAGTCTTGCTTCAGCCATCGATACCGCCATAGTGGCCTTCTGTACAGCCTCTTTGGCTATATTTTCTTCGCCAACAACATTTTGAACTGCATTAAGAGCTAATGTTACATCAGTCCAAGCATTTGCAGCTTCATCTTTCAAAGCAATAGCAGCTTCTGATATCTTTTGAGCCTTCTCCTCAAACATCCTACTATTCCTTTCAGCAATTCCCAATTCCTTTATTGCCTTCTGCAATAAGTCTCTCAATTCCTCCAAACTAGTTTTATTTACTTCTATGGAACTATCTAAATCTCCATCAGAAATGGATGCACTTATAAAATTCTCGTCAACAGAGTTCCCCTTCTCTGTCTCCTCGCTACTATCATTCCCAGTTAACTCATCCCCATCAACAAAAGCTAAAGAATCATTACTTTCATACTGAACTCGCCCTAATTTCCTTGACATCTTCAGCACATTACTTGAATTCCCAGTCCTTAATGGTTTTGACCATAACAAGCTATTATCTCGAACTATAGATTTATTATTTATCTTCTTCTTCAAAGAAGAATCTACACATATTCTCGATTTTCCAATACAGCCATAATCAAAAGTCTTACATCGAAATCTCAGTCGTGAACCATTTGTAAAATTAGATTTCCATGTAATTGACTTATCAATACACAAATAAGGTTGCCCAAAACTACATGCAGCTATATCCATCTTCCTCTCTATCTAAATCACCAATATCTCAAATACCAAATCCCCCTAACTTCACTAGTTCATCGATACTATCACCATTTCAACAAAATAAACAACAAATAAATATTTGAAAAATGAAATCAAACAACAAAAGAGAAATGAAAAAATGATGAATATACTGAGTTGAAAAAAATGACTGATTTTTTTTTTTGGTTTGTTATACAGTGATGATATATGATATTACTATGTAAAGTAGTTGATAGAGTTCGTTACTGACAGTGATGGTAGTAGCGGCAGTCCACTATTAAATCTAGAAAACCACCATGAAAGTGACGAAAGTAGAGAGAAAGTTGTGTGGATTCAGAAAATACCCCTATACTGATCAAAACAAAGAGAGTAGCTCTCTGAGAAGGTTCAGAATTTGAAGGGAGAATATCCAATGGCGGATTTTGAGGCAATTAGGGCAAATGAAAAGAAGCTATCAAATCCCATTTAAGTTGGGTCAAAAAAATCCAGGTAAAACAAAAGAACAACCAATGAAAAAGAAGCACGTGACTTTCCGTTTTTTATTTTCGGCTCACGTGTCCAAACCCTGAGGGCAAAATGCAAAACGACAAATAATGATGGGGAGTATTGTGTAATGATCCCATTTTAAATAAACTCCAGTTAGTGTTACATTGTAAGGGTTAGGTCCTTGTATTGTAAGGGTTTTTGTGGTTAAGGGCTTATCTTTGTGTAAATATCATGGACGCAGCTATACGACAGAGCTGTACACGGCTGGATATTCTACCAACAACTCTTTTATATACTCAAGCGTCTAACAAATAGGGTCAGGTTCCGTATGTGCAAGCTCAACGCTATGTGCAGACGAAGGGCCGTTTTCTATTGTCAACTCCTAACCCTCTCTCTCGCGCATAACAGACAAAAAACTATTTAAAAATAACAAAGCTTCTCCAAGGGACCGAGTTTTGCAGCCATAAATTTAACTTTTCTACTTGGATATTTTTCTTTTTTTTTTTTTTGAAGCAGGCTTGGGTGATGTTTTGCAATTGAAATTTATCTATTCATACCTAATTTAGTTGGTCGGACGGGGAAAACAAAATGTCTGGAGCCTCCTCATTAGGTGACCGTCCAAGACCCACTTTCCCGTGCACACTCCACGGATTTTTGGAATAAGTTACTCTGGCTCGCGATTGATGCAGAATTGCAAATTGATTAGTTATATTGGTCGTCCAGATGAAGCTCTCCGAGAAATACTGGTTCAATGGCATGAAAGACTGCATAGAGTAGGCAGCCACAGCAGGAAAAGCCATGAGGTAAAGGGGTTGTTTTTTTTCTGTGGAAAATAAGGAGTTTGATGCTAACCAGTTTCGAACTCAAGTTACCCCAAGCAAGGACATCAGTATCATCACTTGGTAACTTTACCATTGTACTGTAGCGATATCGGCGACATTAGGTGAAGTTGGTGTAGCTACTATGTATGAAGATTTGATCCTTTATCGTTTGATAATAATATTTAGCTATGGAAAAGGTTATTAAGATCTCATTAGGACGTGATCCGTGCTATGCACTGGGTTTGATGAGAATTATTGATTTGGTATGGCGGGAGTCGCCCCGCATTTGTTGACCATATGTATTGGAACATCTTTAAAAAGAAAATCTTGATTAGTAATATCTTTTAATTGATAGGAAATTTGTTACCCTTTGATTATTTTTTTTGAAAGAACTAGTAATTTTTTTAAGCACCAGAGTTAACCCTTATATTTTGAGAGTTTTGATACCTCATTTGGTGATTAATATATTGTACTTATGGAAGCAAATCAATAATGATAATAAAAATAAATTTTCTTAGTATAATTTCTTTTAAACACACTTGTTTAATAAGAAATAGTAAATTTTCTCATTCAAGCAAAAAAACACAAACAGAAAAATGCTAATTTTACCATAGAACTAATATAGTTAATCTCAAGCGATATGGTTGAGATCTCGCCGAGATTCTCAATCTCGGTCCATGGCGGGGACGAGTCTTTTAATCTCAGCGAGACAAAATTTGACCAAGAAACTCGTCGAGATGGCCAAGATTCCGCCGAGATACAATCGAGTTCTTGCTGAGACAAGATTAACATATGGAAATTTAGTAATAAAAACCAAATTTAACCCTAAAAAACTCGTTTTTTTATATTTTATTTTTCTTAAATTGATATTGTTTTGTTGTACCTATACAAGCTTAACATATACAAAGTGTACAAAAATACTTGATATATATACTACTTGTGTAAATTTGAAAATAAAAACTCCGAGAATCTCCCCGAGATAAAGTTGTCTCCTTCTTGGCCGAGACAAGACCGAGACCTGAGATTCATTATATCGCATAGATCATGAGATTTAAAACTCCCTCACAAGAAAAACAATGCATATAATCTATCTTATTATGCAATTAAATTTGATTTATAGACTACAGTTCCCTACATTATTTTTTCATGGACTAATATGTAAAAGCGCATTTGTACACGAAAATACGAACAAAAAGTATAATTATTAATTGTCAAATTCCCGATTAAAGCAATAAGCAATTAATGCAATGTTCAAGTAGTTGATTGTTTTACATATATGTTTGAAAAAATAAATATAATATTAAAGAAATTTAATGAATAAGCAACCAACCAAAGTCCTAAGTCAATCATTTTCTACCAGTGAATTACTTTTGTTCTACAAAAATATGATTGACTTGGACTTCCATCATTATGGCTCGGTCCTCAACATTTTGTTCAGTCTCTTCTTATGGGGTATATGGAGCCATTTGTTCAATATCTCTGATATCATTTCTTTTACACTCACTTTGAAGATAAGCCCCCCTTTCAAGTTTCTTGGAATCTTTCCTATAGACCTTCAATACCTTAAAATTGTCTAACTGGTTTGTTATGCAACACTCTAAAATCAATAACTTATATATATGGATGTACATTGCACGGTTTGGCTCGGTTTTTTACCAACCTATAGCAGAAATCGATGATCTCATTTTTTTTGTTTTTAAAATCAATGATTACCATTACCAAATTTGGTTTCGTTCAAAACCGAGTTGAATCGGTCTGGTTAAAGACTGTTCGATTTTGGTAAACCGGCAAGTATAGTTATAACTCATTATCTTCTTATGTTGCTTCTTTTCCTTTTGTTGCAATTAAGTTCACAGAGACCGTGGAGAGATTTTAATTAGTTTGATAAAACTGATCAAACCAATCAAGGAGACTAATATGGTTGATTGAACCAAACTCAATTATTCGGTATTCATTAACAAACTGGAACTAGTATGTATGCAATTGATTTTTTATATTCAAGAGGCATCTGAATCTGATATTATTATTTTTGCTTAAATTTCATAGACACAAGGGATGGACCATATCATTAATGAAAAGGAAAAAAATAGACATGATGATACGTTAAATTGAAACATAACATTACCAAACCCCAAAATTTGTTGTTTGAATCAAACTCTCAATTCGTAAACCTATTATTTGAGAGATTCAATACTTGAACTTATTAAGAAGAAGAACCTTATGATTCAAACCCAATATTTCCACCAAACTGATTCCTTTAAAGATTAACATCAACCAAAATCCATCTGGAACAGAGCCTTGTAGAGAATTGTTTGAAAGATCAATAGATATTAACCGAGTTAACTTACTTAGGAAACCCCGTGAAACGATTCCACTAAGATTAGGTATATATTTTCATTTACTCTCTACTCAATTTCCTTCTTATGTTACTCTTATTTCTCTTAGATATTTTTATTCCTTTTCTCCTCTTCATTTTCTTTCAATCCATCATAATCATCAAAGGAGGTCATCACTAATCATTTACTCAAAGTTGCAGGTTTGGGAAAGAATAAGTAAAATGAGAAAAAGAGGTGCCTGAATGAGGGTTAGTTATTAGGTCGATCGAAGTAAATAAAGTAGAAAAGATAATATATGCATATGATATTAACGGTTTAACTGTTGGTTTCCTGTTCGGTTTAATTTTCACTAAACCAAAACCGAACCAATAACAATAGTTTTGTTAAATGACGTGTAAATTGGAAGTGTGGATGACTCACCGTTTATGGATAAGGATATAATATCTTTGTAACAAATGGTACTATAGTGTCATGTTCTTATTTAGAACTCACATGCAAAAGGGTGTATGTATACCCCTTATAGTCTGTGTAAATTAAGTAAGAAGAAATCAATTAAAATAGTTTCTGTTTGACCAAACTATCACAACACAACATATCTAACTCGAGGTTGATTATCTATATACGTAACAGTATACCACCTTTCACTACACAATAATTATTATCTATAATACTAATTAGTTCTCAGCCATTTCCTATTATTTAGTAACAATAGTCGTGTATAGTTATAAAACGTTATCAGCACGAAACGGCTCGACGTGGTGTTTAAGGTTTAATCAAGCTAAAGAAATAGTTAGTCTGTTTTGATTGTTTCAAGTCCCGTTGCGATATTTAAGGGACATGTTTGATATTATCTGTTTTATTTCTTAAAAATATCGTCAAATTTGATTAACCTTGATTTTATAGCACTTGAAGCTACTGGGGAAAACTATCTCTCATGGGAGTTTGATGCGGAACAACATGTGGAAGCTAAAATGCTTGGTCATACGATCAACGACAGAGATAGTGTGTTAAACGAACACGCCAACGCTGCAACTTACTTGCGTCGACATCTCTCCACGACCATAAGAGATGAGTTTATGAACTATAAAGACCCTCAAAAATTATGAAATAATCTCAGGGAGAGATATGACCGCTATAAGGTGGTCACCCTGCCAAAACATTGTAATCAACGGATTCATATGAGGTTTCAGGATTTCAAATCCGTGGAGGATTACAATTCTGAATTGTATATGATCGCTGCTAAATTTGAATTGTGCGACGAACCGTTATCATAAGAATCTAAGCTAGAGAAGATGCTCAGTATATTTCTCTCTTCGCATATTGTACTGCAACGGATGTATCGTGAACGCCGTTTTACACGGTATTCTGATCTGTTATGATGTCTTCTTTTAGCTGAGCAGAATAACGAATTGTTGGTAAAAAACCATAAGTCCCCTCATTATGGTTCTGTTCCGGTGCCAGAAGTAAATAGGGCATCGTATTATGGATATGGACATGATCATGGTAAACAGGGTTATCATAGAAAAAAGCGTAAACGCGGAGGCAAAAGGTATAAAAATGTCTGAAACCATTCGTATAATAAAAATACGATAGCGAAGCAGGAAAAGGGGGAATCATCTTTTAATCCTCATAAGAAGACTGGAGATCCCCCCCCCCCCCCCCCCCACACACACACAAAAAAGACCAGGGTTGCTATCGTTGTGGTAGTACCGACCATTAGTATAAAGCCTGTCGCGCTGATCCACATCTCTGTGAGAAAGATCAAAAAGGAAAGGAAACAAACATTGAGATGAATTTGGCAGAACATCATATTTCCAATTAACGTTGGAAATATCAAAAATTCTCCAAAGTTAGAGGTATCCAATTACTTACTTGACTTTGAAGGCACTGAGTACCAGACCGAGTTTGATCAGTTTGTTAATAGCTTGTGCAGTTAAATTAACGTTGTGATATCCTAGCTTATATATATGTGTTAGTATCTTGTACTTACCTCCTTTTGGTGATTTTGCTTGTACTTATCTTTTTGGTTTGCATATCTATAATATGTAAGGATATGTGTAATATACATGGTTTACCAAATTTATTTTGTGCAACTATCTTATACCTTCTTCATGTATATGGAAGGGTATATACTCCAAAAGAAATCCTAATGGTGAATTTTATCTTGTTGATAGTGGAACGACAAATTTAATATATCGAAGTACTATGTACTTTACCACCTTGAAAAGGTTCAAGGTTAATATTACTACCATCAGTGGTTCAACTAACCTTGTAAAAGGTGCTGGTAAAGCCTGTGTCTCATTACCAGGTGGTGTCGTATCCACTATCAACAATGCGTTATATTCCTCCGGATCCCACAAGAATCTGTTGAGCTTCAAAGATATACGCCGTAATGGATACCACATTAAAACGGTTGATGAAAATAATAAAGAGTACATGTATATTACATCGCCTAACGAAAGGCATATTGTTGAAAAGCTTGAATCTCTCACTTCTGGGTTGTACCATACAAAGATTTTAAAAGTTGAATCTTGTTCGGTCGTAGTTCGAAAGTTTTATGACCCGAATACGTTTGTGTAATGACACAATCGACGTGGACACCCAGGTTTTACTTTGATGAGTAGAATTGTTCAAAATTGTCAGGAATATCCTTTGCATAAACTTTTGCTTAACAAAAAACTTGGTTGTACTGCTTGTTTTTTTGGGAAACTGATTACAAAACCGTCATTGACTAAAGTAATTCTGGAATCACCTATTTTCTTACAAAGAATACAAGGTAATATATGTGGTACTATACACCCCTATAGTGGACCCTTTCAATATTTTATGGTTCTAATCAATGCTCTTGCTAGATGGTAACATGTTTGTTTACTTTTAACGCATTTGCTCGGCTGTTTGCCCAAATTATTAGATTACGTGCTCATTTTACTGATTACTCTATCAAGTCTATTCGACTTGATGGTGCAACGAATTTTTCTTCAAAGGAATTTGGTGCACATTGTATGTCATTAGGCATTGATGTTGAGCATCATGTTGCTCATGTGCATACACATAATGGTTTAGCAGAATCATTCATTAAGCAACTACATCTCATTGCACAACCTATGCTTATGAAAAACTCAACTCACTGTAACTGCTTGGGGACATGCTTTTTTGCACGCTACCACACTGGTATGTTACCGACCTTGTGCAAATAATCAATATTCCCCTTTATAACATGTGTTAGGTCACCCACCAGACATATCTCATTTGCGTGATTTTGGTTGTGTCATTTATGTTCATGTTGCACCACCACAAACCAAGTTTGGCCCACAATGTCGACTTGGGATATATGTTGGTTTTGACTCACCATCTATAATTCGATATTTTTAACCATTAACAGGGATGTTTTTATGGCAAGATTTACAGATTGCCATTTTGATGAGACAGTCTTCCCACCGTTATGGGGAGGAAAGTCACCACCCGAACAACGGTGTGAGTTATATGGTATACACCAGAGATATCTCATCTTGATGTACGCACTAATCAGTGTATGACTGAAGTGCAGAAGATTTTACATCTTCAAAATATTGCAAATCAAATGCCAGATGCATTTATAGATACAACAAAAAATAATGAAAGTAGATGTGCCAACTAAAAATGCTCCATCACGTATTTAAGTTCATATGGAACAAACCGTGGATGTAGTAGCAAATGATTTGTCTAAGGAACGTCGTAAGCGCGGACAACCAGTTGGTTCAAATGATTCTGCTCCTCGAAAGAGGAAAAGCCAATCTTAATCATTGATTAATGGTACTCGTGAGGAGACCATTAAAGAAGGATCCAAACTCTCGGAAAATAGATCTCCTAACGAGGAGAATGTCTCCACAGAGACGATGAAACCTCAAAATGAGGAAGCCTCTATTAATTATGCATGCAATAGAGAAGTTTGGTGTCGAAATACAATGATAGTTAACGACATGTTTTGATTTACAGTAACTACTGACATTGCCTTGGATGATAATGGTGCTGAACCACATTCTGTAGAGGAATGTCGTCAAAGGGATGATTATCCAAAATGGAAAAAGGTAATCCAAGCAGAATTATGTTCTCTCGCTAAACACAATATTTTTGGTACTGCACTAATTGAAGCCCGGTTTTATGCAAATAGGTGTTTGTCCGTAAGCAAAATGAGAAAAATGAAGTCGTTCGCTATAAAGTGAGACTAGTGGAACAAGGTTTCTCGCATAAACCAGGGATTAATTACGAGGAACATATTCTCCTGTAATGGATGCAATTACCTTTAGGTATTTGATTAGCCTCGTAGTTCATGAAGGACTCGACATACATCTAATGAACGTGGTTATTGCGTATTTGTATGGAAAACTGGATAAAAATATCTATATAAAAATCCCTGAAGGTTTCCAGTTATCAGCAGATAAACTATGCTATATGTATTAACCAAAATTGAGTCGAGCCTTGTATAGTTTGAAACAATCTGGACGAATGTGGTACAATCGTCTAAGTGAATATTTTTTAAGTCAGGGGTATGTGACCAATGTTATATGCCCATGCATTTTTATTAAAAAGGAAAACACTGGATTTGCCATAATTGTTGTATATGTCATCAATCTTATTGGAACTCCTGAGTAACTCTCCAAAGCACAAAAATGCTTAAAGAAGGAGTTCGAGATAAAAGATCACGGTAAAACAAAGTTTTATCTTGGTCTACAACTCGAGCATTATGAGGGTGAAATTCTTGTCCATCGGTCGGCGTACACTGAGAAACTTTCCAAATGCTTTAATATGGAAAAATTATACATGTTTAGCACCCCGATGGTTGTAAGGTCTCTTGATCCTAAAAGAGATCCATTTCGCCCTAAAGGGGAAATCGGAGCACTCCTTGGTCAGGAAGTGCCATATTTGAGTGCCATCGGTGGGTTATTGTATTTGGCTTAATGTATTAAACTTGATATTTCTTTTGTAGTAAATATATTATCTAGGTACAGTTATGCGCCAACAAAGAGACATTGGGTTGGATTAAAACACATTTTTCGTTACATGCGCGGGACTACGGACGTTGGATTGTTCTACTCAAAAGACTCAAAAAAATTCTCAAATATTATGGATTATACAAATCTGGCTATCTTTCAGATCCACACGAAGAAATTTCCCAGACATGATATGCATTCACTAGCGGTGCAACTGCAATTTCATGGCGATCTTGTAAGCGAGCATGCTA
This sequence comes from Papaver californicum, assembly GCA_023531435.1. Taxonomy (NCBI): domain Eukaryota; kingdom Viridiplantae; phylum Streptophyta; class Magnoliopsida; order Ranunculales; family Papaveraceae; genus Papaver; species Papaver californicum. The sequence goes on from JAJJMC010031210.1 coordinate 16,906,516, forward strand.
GCTACCTCTTCAAATCACTATGAAATAATCGTTCTACATGAGGCAACTAAAGAGTATGTGTGACTACGATCATTAATCGAGCATATCATAAGCTCTTATGGTCTACCATCCATTACCGGCACACCAACAATAATTGGTGAAGACAACTCGGCTTGCACAACACAAATAAAAGAAGGCTACATCAAAGGTGACATAACAAACCGTATCTTGCCGAAATTATTTTATTCTCTCCACCTCCAGAAGAACAACGAGATTGATATCAAGAAGGTGCAATCCTGTAAGAATTATGTTGATTTGTTCACCAAGTCATTACCAACAAAGCTCTTCCGGAAGTTGGTTTATGGAATTGGAATAAGCCACATATACAAGCAGACAAATTGATGGAGATTTTGTTGAGGAGGAGTTTTGGACTATAATGTGTTGTACTCTTTTTACTTTGTCAAGGTTTTAGTCTCACTGGGTTTTTCTTTGTCAAAGTTTTAACGAGGAAGCATATGCATGTACAACACTGTTCTAAGATGACTTTTTTGTACTCTTTTTCAATCGTCTGGGTTTTATCCCATTAGATTTTACCGGCAAGGTTTTAATAAGGTAACAAATTTATAACAACGATCATCCAAAGGGGTGTATTAAATAACGTGTAAATTAGAATATGAATGACTCACTGTTTAGGGATAAGAATATAATATCTTTATAACAATATATGTGTCATATTCTTATTTAGAACCCACATGCAAAAGGGTGTACATATACACCTTATAGTCTGTGTAAATTAAGTAAGAAATCAATTAAAATAGCTTCATTTTGACCCAACTATCACTACACAGCTTATTCAACTCGAGGTTGATTATTGTATATGTGACAGTATACCACCTTCCACTACACAATAATTACTATCTATAAAATAATACTGATTAGTTCTAAGACATTTCATATTATTTAGTAATAATACTCGTATATAGATATAAAAAAGTTTATAGTTATTTTAAACCTAACCCAAAACCCCCGATAAACAGTTCTATTTAGTTTTACTTTTGGTTCGGTTTGGTACAGACTGATTTACCGGTTTAACCAGAACTATATACAGTCATATTTATATAAGAAAGTCTCTTTCACGATTCTGTCAAATACTTTAATGGTTATATCCGGGTCGTTTAACTATATGGAGTAAATTTTATATACCAATGGACTTAAGTTCAGCGACGCTGAAAATAAAAAATTATTTAATAGGTGAATATATATTTACCCATGAATTGTATGACTGTCGTATATATTACATGGTGAGAATTAGGTAATCGTGCATTTATAGGTAGATATTTAAACTTATTTCCGTTGAGTTAGTTTATGGACACCCATGAATTGTAGGATGATCTCGTGCACAGTAGGGTGAACGATTTTGAGTGAGTATATGTTTACCCATGAATTGTATGATGATCATGTTTATTATCGGGTGAGAGTTGGGTACCCGTGTATTACAGGTAGATACTTAAACTTGATTTCATTGATTTAGTTTATGGATACCCGTGAATCTCGCACACTATATGGTAAATAAAGCTGAGTGAATATATACTTACCTACAAATTGTATGATAGTCACGTGTATTTTAAGGTGAGAATTGTGTACTCGTGCATTCAAATGAAGATACTTAAATTTTATTTTCATTGAGTTAGTTCATGAGTACCCGTGTATCATAGGATGATTTCGTGCACTATAAAGTGAATGATTTTGGCTTGAGGGAAAATATGTGTACCTATGAATTTCATGATCCTCTAGCGTATTATATAGTGAGAGTTCAGTACCCGTGAATTATAAGATGATCCCCTGCACTATAGGGCGAACGATTTTTTTTATTTTTTGGTACACGAAAGACCGGAACAGAAGTGGAACACTAAGAATCCCACATCCCAACTCCACACTTGTTAAGACTCTCAACCCACCGACAGTGACCAACACGAAATTTCCGCATTGCCTCGGTATACACTATCTTACTTTTTACTAAAGCATAGTGGCAAAACCAGGATTTAACTTTGAGGGGGTTAATTATTTTTTTTTGTAAATGTGGATTTTTTTCTTCAAAAATCACTAATAAAATTGACGAATTTTTTATTTGGACATTAAATGTTGGTGATTTTTAGTTACTTATTGTGGTTAAAATTGAGAGATGGAAAATATTAACCCCATATTAGCTCGGACATACTGATAGATTTTACTATATACATAGGAACTTAAAAATATAATAAATATTTAGATTTGATGGGCTAAATTCTAATTATAGGGTGGACTAAATACAAATTACACTATAACATAAAGGGTTTATTTTATAATTACATAATTTTAGGCGTGGTGGGGGGGCATACAGCCAGGGTTAGTCAACCCTTGGCTCCGAACATGCTAAAGCAACACGAGCAGAAAGAAAGTCCGGACCCTCAAGATCCTGACCTGAAAATGACGAACCACGAGCATCAACAGAAGACTCACAAAAATTAAAGCTTATCCGCAACCTTCAGCTATTCATTGGCGAATTGCTTATATTTCCGCTCAAGGATCGTAGCCCTCTTCTTCAGCCGCCACAGACCTTTTCGTATCTCGACTTAACCACGGGCCTTTGAACACATAACACCAGCACCAATTTATTTGCCCGGATCCTAACAAGACAGACGCCCCCCCCCCCCCCCTCCCCAGATAACCCACTGAAGATCACCGCCTCTTTTAGGGTAATAAAAAAATACAAAATGTGCATACCATAATCCACATGCTCTCATATTCCCAAAGGCTAAGGCACCAAGCCTAAGTCTAGGAATACTCTAAAATGTATGTAACTTAACTAGTATACTTCCATGAGAGTATCGGATCTTTGAGAATGTACTCCCTCAAGCACATAAATATGTAACCTTAGCTTCAAATCTAGAGGACCCAACTTCATGGATCCAATCTTTGACTCTTCTAAGGACCCAACTTGAAGATTCTATCAATGAAGTACAAGTTTTTCTCTAGTGTCTTTTTACTTATGTGTTAGATTAATAGTGAATTTGTCACTACCTGGGTGTAGTAGTTAGATTTTAAGCAACTACAACATGGAAGTGTTTGTGGGTAAAAACGATTTGAGGGTAAATAGGGAAATAATAAAGAAGACTAATGCCAATCAGAGCAAATGAGAGATCAAGCTATGTCATTCGAGGTAAGTTGCTTGAGGGGGAAATCAAATACCAAATCGCTTAAACGCTAAACATTTGTACTGTATAAGTACTTTTAAGATTCGAGAGATCAATCTTCACAAAATTGGCCTAAATCAAAAAATGATCGTTCCAATTTCGTTTATGTCACAAAGGAAGGAGAATGATTGATTTGTAAGGAGGGAAGCAAAGAGAGTGTTGAGATCAATGAAATTGAATGTCATTGATGATGAGATGCGTTAAACTGCTGTGAGGATGAAAGTGAGTTTTATGGAAGTCAAAGATGATAGCTCCGTGATCATTTCAAGTGCTTGTGAGATAAAACTTTGTTTTTCAATTCTCTTCGGAATTTCTTCTTTTTTTTCCCGATAGGTTGAAGAACCTATTTATAGCATAAGAAGTTAATGCATTGGTCTAGTAAATGGTGGCAGTTGCAAAGGAGTGGGAGAGTAGAGAAGTGGAGATCGTGTGTTGATAACCAACTCTATCGTGCTAGTGGGACTTGACAGTTATGTGACCATTATTTCATTCACTCCTTCAACTGCCGACACGACTTTTATACTTTCTCGCCGTGGGTGTGTTGTTACACCGCACGTGTTGTAGGCCGCCAGACCAAAACCCTAGTGAATATCTCCCCATGCGACATAATTGATGTCTCGATCATGGTTAATTCAATTTTATAGACATGTATTAATTGGTTATTTGTTAACCTAGCTAGATTGCCGATTTTAGCATAAAAATGAGTCTAGCATGTTGACTCATTGATGGATGAAGCACCAGTTGTGTGCTGAAACAAGCAGTGATGCTTAATAGATCGTAGACGTAGAGAGTCTAATCGATATTGACGTTGATAATTGTGGCGTATCATTGTGAGCTGAGGATCAATGATACTCGAATGATCTTGTTGAATTAGTAAGCATAGATCTAATGAGATTATTGGATCGATCAAAGACGTGTGTACTGACATGAGTGAATTCGTATGAGCACTGAGTCATTCGTTCGAGCCTCAAGTCGCGTGAGCGCTAGGTCGTGAGAGCACCAAGTCGTGTGAGTGTAGTAATAATATTTAGCTTCATCAGAGTAAGACAAATTAAGATTATTTTACATATTGGTAGCGGGACCAATCAAAATAGTAAACCCTAATATGACAGATAAACCAATAACAGACGGACAAATGGTAGATAAGGGACTCGTGGAGAGACCAACTATCACCAGTGGAAAATGAAAACTTTAAGACAGTCAAGACATAGACGCGAGTAATAAGACTGTTTTTATCATCCGTAGGACCGATCCTACATTTTTAATCTTATTCGGTGAAAGACACGGGGGTTAGAGCATCCACAGTCATGCGATGATACCCATCGATCAAAGATCAAAAAATTTGATCTTTGATCCGGCTCAAAAACAGCGGAGGATGATCGGGGTTAAAGTACCGCTTACGTTCAATCGAAGTATCAAGATGTCGCTTAAAAAGACGGACGGGAGACTAACAATTCGCCTGGTACAAGCGAGATACTAGTCTACCGCCTACAAAAAAAACATACAGGCGAAATCCCAACATTTCGCCCTTGTTCTTAGTGAAATCTCAGTATATCGCATGTATAAACGAAGTACCAAAATCTCGTCTAGGATTTGTGCGAAAAAATCGTGTGAAAATAGGGCCGGGCGAAATGGTGGAGTGCCGCTTGCACATAAGCGAGATATTAGGGTATCGCTTCTCTTTTTTATGTGATATTATGCCTTGCTTTAAAGCCGTAAGTGGGACTTGTATTTATTTATATGTTCCATCACCTCTTCTCATTTCTTTCTTCTAACTGCTTATTGCCGTAAGTGGGACTTTTGTGAACTGTTGCTTTTCATTTGTTTGATCTTTTTTCATTAATTAGTATTCTCTATACCTTCTGTATGCTTTCTCTATACATTGCTTTTCACTGTTCATTTGTGTTCATTTGTTTGATCTCGCTTATAGTCGTAAGTGGATAGTTTAGTGCTTCGAGTGCATGTATAAACGAAGCCTTGGAGCCTCGCCCAGGTCCAAGCGATGCCTTGGAGCGCCGCCCAACTTCAAGCGGCGCCGTAGCATCTCGTCCTTGTTCAGAAATTTTAGGCGGAATTTCAGCTATTCGCTTATGTGTTGGCGAGCTTCTGGTGCCTCGTCTGGTGGAGCGAAAGTTTAGCATCGCGCTCGAACTGGCGAAATGTCAACTCTTCGCCCGTGTTTTTAAGCGAGATGCTTGCCCTTCGTCTGTTCACAAGCGAGAGGTTACAATTTCGCTCTGTTTAAGCGAGATGCTTGCCCTTCGTCTGTTCACAAGCGAGAGGTTACAATTTCGCTCGACTATAATTTTTAATCGACGATCAGCGCTTCTTTTAATCCTGAACAGTAATTTTTAACGATTATAACCCAAATATAATCGCACGGCTGTGGCTGTTTTTCACCGATCATCGATCAAATGTAATCTTTGATCGTCAATTTGATCGATGATTGGAGATGCTCTTAGCATTTCAAATATAAGACTGATTTTAACGGTCACCGCATACTGGCTTTGTGAATCTGTCCTAGAATTGAATTTTATTTTATAAAAAAAAATACTCCCTCCGTTTCAGGAAAAAGAGTTACTTTTCCTATTTGCACAATTGTTAAGGCAAGATGAGAGAGAATAACTTATATAATTTATTTCCAGATTTATCCTAACAAAAATTTTAATACTACATATATCTTTATAATGAGGATAATAACATTTCTTAAAATAACAAGGGTAGTTTTGAAAGTTTGTTATGTTGAAAAATGAAAGTAACTCTTTTGTTGGAACAAAAATTTAAAAAGAAAGTAACTCTTTTCCTGAAACGGAGGGAGTAGAAAATGATTCAGCTGAATCTAAAATTAATTATTTTAAAACTAAATAAACCTAATATTAAAAGCTGAATTTAATTTACAACTTCACCAAACTAAAATACCTTAAGTTCCAAATCTACGAAGCTTTAACCAAGTTAAAAATTCTTAAACTATATTCCTTGTACAAAGTTAAGGACAAGAAAACTTCAAATACTTCATGCGGGTTAAAAGGTTATTACCCCCAAGACTTCAATATGTCTAGAAAATAAAACTATCCTTTGCAACATGGGCCATTTCTACAACTACATGCACAATTTGCATAGGAGGTCCTTTTCCAACCCCTCCACACTCAGGTACGTGATAACCCATTTCATGGCAGTTGTCATAAGATCCGTGCCTGCAAACATATAAGATTTTAAGTTTCATGTTATCATGAAAATATGACCACCAAGAATTCATACCAAAGGTATAACTTCCAAAACCACAATAATATCGACAAAACATGAATCAAGAAAATTCCAAAAACTAAAAACTACAACCAAATGCTACATAAACCGTCACCCCGTAAGACTTTGACCACCAGTCCACTATAACCACATGAACAAAAGACCACAAATAATTCACCGTCACTAGACCATGACCATACACACACAACCAAACCTAACAAGAAGCACCACCTCCATCGCAACAACATACAAAGAAAAATGGTTGATGAGGTACTATTAGGTTACAACAAAATGGGAAAACCAATAAAGATGGATGAATCGACCTATCCTACTGCACTTCCACTACTTAAACAGTAGACTAGCTACGATATATAGAATTTCATTAGTGTTGTACAAGATATGATCTCACTCTAAGTCAACTCCTATTTACTTATACATCAAGGTCAATAACTTCTAAAGCAGAAAGTTTAGTTCTTCGTACCCATATTTTGCACACAAAAAAAACACTAGCTACTATATATTACCTTTATTTTTTTGTATTATGTCATAGCATCGTTAAATGCTGCTCTCTTTTCCGTGGCTATATCATAGTATTGTACTTGTTCCTGGTACAAAAGGAGAAAGAAACTCAATTAGATATGATATATAGCGAGAGAAGTGGTATTGACTACATATTTAAAAAGAGCGAAAAATTGATGCCATTGGTAGTGCACAGCTAGATATGATAGTATGTATCTGGTACGGGATCAAACTCGCCAAGAATTAGAGCACGGTGCATCTTAATTTGTTCACATCACACTGTTTATTTTTATGTTACACAGAGCTATTACAGTATGTATACACATATATGGTACGTAATTTATATTTAGTTCTATGAAACAGAGATGAGGGGATGTAAGAACACATTAAACACTAAAATCAAATCATCAAACAAAAAACCTCAAAACTTTGAAGAGTTTTCAAACAGACTTAACTTTTACAATATGGAAATACCATGGAAGAGTATCATAGTTTGAGTCAGACTACTATCCTTTGCAGCATATAAACCAGAAAGTATACACAAACAGTGTGAAGAACTATACAAGGTTACCTTGGAAGTCTCCAACCTTGAGAAGCATATGAAACTTTGTTGCTTGAATTTGAGTACCCTGCATTGACGGCATAATTCCAATATATCAGTATAATCATTATAACCTACTCACTGAGATCAGTTGGTTTAAAGGATATAAGAAGCAAATTGCATTCATAAGAAGATATAACTTACATTTTGATATTTTAATTCCACATTAAAGACACAGCCTTCTTGATGTCCTGAGGTTGCCTTTATTTGTCAGACAAATATTTATAGTCCAGATCCCTTGGTAATTTACTCTTCAAAGATTACCAGTATCCAAGCTGAAAATTCTACCAATGACAAGCGACCCTAGAATAAACAACAATTTGTATTAAACGCCAGATCCACCACCAGCTGATCTTTAGTCATCTCAGTCTTAAACATAGAGAGAACATGCAAATTTTTATTCCAGCAGAACTAGTTTAATCCGTCAACCAAACAGGATGTTTTGTTTTTAAGAATTTCTTATAAGAAATAGGGTAGGGCCTGCGATGATTTGATTTGTGGAACCCCGTCTCGGAAGCTACAAACACCTACCACACTAATCTGCTTTACAGAAAGAACTTTTTCTTCATCCAACAGAGCAACCTTCCAAAACAAAGGAAAACACGCCAAAGTAAATATTTATATAAAAATCTTATAAAACTCCGGATTCTTTTCAAAAGCCAATCAATCAACTGCATAAGCAAAGGAATGAACCCAAAAACTTACAGGGTATGCATGGCCAAAAACTGCTTGGAGGAACGTGTAAGGGGAAGCCTGAACTGGTTGTACCTTGTGATAAACTGTTGAAAGAGGTAGAGATGTTTTGAGTCATCCATATTAACAAACAGATAGTCCGAAGTTGAAAGGAAAAAGTAACAAAAGAATAAGAAGCCAAACGATTGATCACAAATGGAAGGCACTTGGTTACTTCCAATTAACTCAAGCTGATCGATAGCGCCTTAAACAGTTTTGCGGGTGAGAATTAACCCAACCTAAGCTGCTAATAGGTTGATCATGCTTTGGCTTATTTCCATAACCAATCCAACGAAATACATTTAAACTACAACTTTCAAGCCTTAAAATGTACATCTATTACATTATGATAATACTGTTTGGCATTACGACACCACCACCCTACTGCCCCGCCCAAAACAACATACCCCAAAATTGACATAAATCATAAAAAAGAACCTGAACAGAACCTACAAAACCAGAATACATGAAAGGCTTAAAGAAATTACCATCCTTATTGATGTCTGACTTTTGATCCTTTCATGAGCTACCAAAAATCGTCCATACATCTGAAGTCCATCCCAATACCCCCCTCCACTCATTATATACACACTTCACAATAAGCCTAAAACAGACACAAAAGAATTCATCAAACTCAAAAATACTCCCTTCATTTCTCAACCTAATTTCATAAGCCCCTAATATCAAATCTTCATAAAAACTAATAACAAAATGAAACCCATGCTTTAAAACTCCAAATACAGTAAACAAAAACAAATATTCTTGAATCCAGAAAAAATGACAAAAACAAGTAACAAAAATGAGCTTTATACCAGATGAAATCTTTATTTTGGAGTCTTCATCACCACCTGAAGTAGCAGCAATAACAGTAGCTTATGTCGGTGATGATGAATCCATATCTTCAGATCGAATTAAATCAAATCAAATAACAACAATCTCAAATAAAAACTAAATCAAAAATGAAATAGAAATTGAGTTCAATTTCAGTTCGATATCTTCTTCTTCCCATTATTCAAACCCTAGGATTCCAGGAGCGCAAAAACTAGATCTAGGGTTACAAAAAAGGGTTTGCTTTTGATTTCTGCTGATACATGGGTTTTGATTTTGAGATGGTGTTAGGATTAAGCTTCTATCTGTGAGAGTGAGGTTTTCATTTCAGAAAAATAAATAGAGAGAGAAAAAAAGTGTTTGTGAGGAGAAGAACGATATGGGAAAGCTAGTTTAGGTTAAGATCGATAAAGGTTAGATAGAAAAAAATCCATCTAACCGTAGATTGTGGGTGGGGGGATTTTCCGACTAATTTTAGCCCTAATTATAAGATGGATTTTAACGGACCAACTAATAAAATGACCGAGTCCAACTGCCAATATGGGCTTGAGGGCTGAAATCAGTCGTTTCACTAAAAGCCCATCTATCTATAAAATCGCATTTTCCACTAGTATAGAAAAGAGGGAAAATCCTAGAGAAGGAGAACCGATCAAGATAGGATCGGTTAAAGGTAGGTCTAATTATGGACTAAACACAAAGTTGATAGTCAGTGAGACTATGCTTCGTGTATCATATTGTCTCTCTGGCAATATTTTTGATAACATTTAAAAGAGAGGATTTCGTGTGAAGACCAAAAATTAGAGAATATTAAAATAATAATTTTTTAATTAAATGGTAGTCAGACCATTCTATATAGCTCCGTAGAACTATGATCTTTGAAGCAATAGAGTTTAGGCTTTGGTAGAAAGAGCAAAAAACTTTTAATGGAGATAGGAAACCCTAAAAATAAATAAAAAATTTTTTGAAGAAAGTATGGGAGTAGGGACCAGCCAAGGGAAGCCGGTCGGTTGGCACCGGTCCCAGAATTCCCTATTTTCTTGTTATTTTTATTTCCTTCTCTTATTTGCCCTTTAAAGTTATTGCTCTTTAAAGCTTTGTTCTTCGAAGCTTTGCTTCAAAGAGCATAATTGTTATTTACATTCATGAGGGCTAGCCCTTATGCCTGAAAATTTCAGATATGACGTCCTTTAGTAAAAATGTTGTAGATTCTTCATACGATATCTGTTTTTGATAATCAACCCCATTTCGGAATCCTGAAATTGCTAGCTATGTCCCCCACATAAAAGGAATTAGGTTTTGAGCTCGTTTTGTTTGTCAAACGGAGGAAACAGTAACCTTCCATGAACTTTTAGTTGAAATTTTGATAGTTTTCATATTGTAGTTCGTTTAGGGTTTGAATCATATCTCCTAGACCGTTATTCAAAATGAGATGCCATTTTAGTATGTCTTAGTAGACATGTAGGGGAATATATGTTGTTTAGAACATTTTGCCCCATTCCACACCCGTTGTCACATTTTTATAATGTGATTATGATGATATGTCTGAAATTGAGTATTAACCAAAATTAAGGTTTTGTTGTACTTCGACCAATGTTGAGATTTTTAATGCAACCAACATTGGGAATGTGTTATGCTCAACCATCATTATTGTGTCTTTAGCTTTGTGTTTGGCGCGATGGCGACTTAATGCTTACACGAAGATGCGATGTTTCGACTTAATGCATCTGCGCAGCTTGTTATGCGTTATGATAAATCAATATTATTCGAACATAGTTTGAATATTGATGTAAGGTCACTCTAAATATTCAACTAGGGAATATAAAGAGGAATTAAGTTGTTATATGCTTTTAGGCGATCTATCTAGGAGCATTGATATCCACTCAGGAACAAAAAAAGTGTTTTGGATGCTTATTATGAATAATCAAAAGTCATGTGGGGACGAACTACTATCAACACCAGTGATATTATGAGGATAATGTTATTTTATACTAGTGTGCAATACATCTAGGAGCTGCCCTATCATTGTAGAGGAGTAAGCATTGAGTTTTACAATACCAATGTTGTATGTAAAATATTGAGAGCTCAGCCTGGTGAGTCTCTAATATCATATGTATATTTTTAGAGAAAATGCAGGATCAATGTGAGATGCCTGTAGTAAGCATTCGATATTTCAATTCTCTTTCGAAATATAAAATATGACTTTTATGCTTCTGATGCCAGGTCAGTAACATATACAAAATATTTATTTGATTCTACTACTGGGTAGAGATGATTTTACTATTTTATCCTTCGTTAAAAATCCACCATTTACAGAAAGCGATCATCTTTCTCATAATAAGGTCATAACTTTTAATATATAAATATGAATATGTCATATTATGCGAGATAAATTAATAGCCTCGATAATTTTTATCGTCACTGTGAACACTTTCTACACCTCATTTGTTGAGAGACTTCATAATCAAACTGCATTACGAAAAAAAGGCACATAGGTTTGAATCATGTCCTTTCAGTCGAGTCATGTCGGTTCCTTTGATGAAATGTACTAACTAATATAACAATGAACCTTGCTTAATGTGTGCACCCCAATAAAAGTTAAATACCTGCCTTTCTTGAGAATTACACTGGTTAAATCTTCTCGATCTGTTGCTTAGCTAGCTGATTTCCTCACTATCAAAAAGTTATATGCTTTGACCACCAACGATTCCCTTTGAGAGAATTAGCAAGTACATCACTCCCAGCCAATAAACGGTTGCACATTTTTGACTATGTAAAAGATGCCTTACAAAATGGGTATTTATATTTAGTAAGTCTTAGTTTTTATCCATATGTTATACATAATCATATTTTTATGTTGTGATCATCTATCTTGGTCTTACACCCTTGAGATAATCATCATTTATCGTTGTATCTTTAACACTTCAACTCAAGGAAACTATTGTATAAACTCGTTACAACATATGATTATAGGTCGTGTTCTTTTGTAACTATCACATTAGATAACAATTAACAAACAAAGAATACCAACTAATATTTAAAAATCTTTAGCTATTACAATGTAATTGGCCTTCTAAATCTTATCTTATTTCACGTAAAGTAGAGGAGATTTAAAGATAACAACTCCAAAATTATAATGGTTATTTAATTTCCAACGAGACATTCTATAATAAGCTGGTGGAAATCAAAACAAATAATTAGAAACATGACAATTTTAATTCAAAGGTTATGAAGGAAATTTGAAGCCTTAAAGTTATTTAAGAATATTTTTTTTTTTGGCGGAAGTGTCCCACTGAAATCAAAAGAAATAATTATAATCATTAATGAAATTTGAAGCCCTAGTACTCGTCCGAGAATTAAATTATTCGTGAGTAAGTGTCTTATTGATAATTTACCATCACATCAAATAGTGAACGACTTATGATAAAAATAGGTGGAAGTGTCCGGTCGAAGAGAACACTTTGATCAAAAGTTGTTATAAATTCATTACAAAGTGTTTTATTTATAAAACAAACAAACAAATGGGATTTAATTGACAACGTTGGCAATCGTCATACAAGAAAAGTCTTGTCGAGTGCTTGCTAGTTGCACACAGTTATGATATGGTGCATATCCATCTATATTATAAGAAAAAGCGTTGTGTATCCAGGAAACAAAAGGATTGTGATTCTCTATAGGTTGCATGGTTGAGATTATGCCTTGCCCCAACCGACCCTGTCTCTAACCCGTAACCCCGACTTTTCCAATTCTCCCTAATTGTGTAGTTTCCTAATATAGACAAGTTTGTTACTTAAAACAAGAAAACGCTGACAAATTATGGATTTGGAGTTGAATTGGAAATCCTTTCATAATTGGAATTTGATTGAATTTGACAATATGAGGTACCTTTCTAACTGGAATCTGATTGAATTTGGCAATCCCTTAAAAGTGAAAGAAATTAAACTTCTTACCTTATCCAACCTTACATCCCAGGCTAACCAGGTTGGACATCTAAAATTATACGTTGACCCAGCCGACCATATCTTTAACCCCTAATCCGAATTTGTCGATTTGCACTAACTGTATAGTTTCCGTAAACAGGTTCCTAACTTAAGAAAAAGGAAATACCGGTCAAGCTTGCATTTGAGAGCTTAACTGGAAATCCTTTCCTAAGCCACGACAAAAAAAGGTGATACATAGAATAGTCTAAAGAAACTATTGGAATGGTGCACCTTCTGAAGTAAATTCCTTCATCCGAGGGTGCATTACCATCCGCCAGCAACAAGGCATTCTGCCATTCTCGCATGGTCGCATATCCTTTCTTCGAATTTCCGTCTGAACAGATCTACCGGCAAGTGGCGACACCGATCCACCGTGTTCCAAGTTTCTAATGCACATTATGCATTCGGAAAGACCCAGATATTAAACCATGGGTTAACGGGTATACCCGATAGGTTATTTGGACCTCTGTGATAACATGGTCCATCGTCAATCTCCATCTTCAGAGTTCAGATACGAATTCAGATTGTTTTCTCCTTTTTCCACTTCACTTCACACTGCAGTGTCTGTGTGCACTCTCTAGTTAGTTGTCACTCAAATAGATTTGGAAACCATCTCTTTCTCCACCGACAAATCGTTTTCGGTAGACTTACTTCCGATTAATCTCTTTCTATAGTCAATGTGGATCTAACCAAGATCTCAATTACAAGCCAGAAATGGCACAAATAAATCTCCCATTCTCAAAAAGAAACCCCAGACAATGGAAATTACTTGATCTAATAACATTCGCATTATTTGCAACAGTATTTGTATTCTTCGTTCTTGTCTTTACACCACTTGGTGATTCACTTGCTGCTTCAGGTCGTGAAACGCTTGTACTCTCTTCAACATCTGATCCTAAACAAAGACATAAATTATTAAGTTTAGTTGAATCAGGTAAACATTCAATTGAATCATGTCCATATGAAGCTGTTGATCATATGCCATGTGAAGATCCCAGAAGGAATAGTAAACTTAGCCATGAAATGAATTTTTATCGTGAAAGGCATTGTCCATTACCGGAAGAATCTCCTTTGTGTTTGATTCCTCCTCCTAAGGGTTACAAGATTTCTGTTCGTTGGCCTGATAGCTTACAGAAGGTATCATTTTTTTTAACTACTTCAATTTTAGATTATGGTATTAGTTTGCAATTCTCTGGATCTAACAATAGAGGCAAAACATAGTATTTCCATAGTGTACTTTGTATGGGAATTTAGACAATAATTTAGCTTGAACAGCAATGCTGCATCTCATGTCATGGAGGACTGGATTCTTCCTAGAGCTAGAAGGCTTGAGGTCAAACCAGTGTACAATATCTGAAAATGGTTTACAAAGAATGCGAAGTTATGTTAAACAATTTCATAGGAGTGGTGATTAAATCTTCAAATTTAATTTTACTCATTGAGGAATTGTTGTGGATTTTCTGTTGCTGCTAATGTGTGGACAACCATGGGTGAGTTAAATGGACAATTTAAAACCTTGTGGGTAGGTTAAAGTTGATTGGTTTACTTTTTTTTTTTTTTGAAGCGGTCTTCAAGGGAACTTGTGCACTCACTTCAAGTAGTAGGCTAGTAGGCAGTAGCTGTATGTTGAGAGTAACTTTGTCCGGAATCCTGACAATTTAGGAACTCAAATATATGGTAAGATCAATCTTAAATAAAAATCTGCATTGAGAAGCTTGAGTCTTTCGTCTTGAGGTGTTCTATGTCCCATCTCTTTCATAATAGGTTAGGCAGTCAACCTAAAACTAGTCTCTATGCTCCTCCAGCTCTTGAACCCAATTCCTCAGTTCAACTAAATCAAAAGCTGTTTCATACACATGTTTTGACCAAACAGGTTTCTAATGAAAAGGCTTGATCACGGGATTATCAATTTCTGAATGGGACATTATCAGGATTTTCCATGTTTATCTAGTATTTAAGCATAGTCCTTTGCTTGCAGATATGGCACAACAATGTACCTTTCAACAAAATTGCAGACAGGAAGGGTCACCAAGGCTGGATGAAGGAAGATGGTCAATATTTCATTTTTCCAGGTGGTGGTACAATGTTCCCAGATGGAGCCATATCATATATTGAAAGACTCGGACAGTACATTCCTATAAGCGGAGGAGTACTGAGGACAGCTTTGGATATGGGATGTGGGGTAGGAAATTTCTTTCTGCAGAGCTTCTCTCTCTTCAGGTTTTGAATAATAATAATAGTAGTAAAGGATCTAGCAGCACGTATCCCTCTCTTGGTATTCAATTTCAATATATATATACACACATATGCAAGGATTCACCTTTACTCTCTTCATTTTTCTTTTGTGAATTTGACATATTGATTGTTACGTAGGGTATGCACTGTATCATGAAGGCGTGAGAAAATACATTAACTGTTTATTCACAATCAACGACTAATTAACAGCCACACATGAGCAGTCAATAACTTATGTGTGTATATATATATTGAAATTGAAATTGAATACCAAGAGAGGGATACGTGCTACTACTATTATTATTGTCAGGAAAGCAGAGACTCGAACATAAGATCTCACTAGCCTGGATATAAAAGGCCACACAATAACTTTTCTAACAACCATCTGTAGAGGCTGATTTTCACCTATAAATTCGTATGGGATAATGGTGGGGAGATCCTACTGCACAAGGCTAAGTAGATATAATCATTTTTTGAAGATGCAAATATTCATTAAATTGAATTCCATGCAGGTTGCCAGTTTTGGAGCCTACCTACTGAAGGAAGACATTTTAACCCTCTCATTTGCTCCAAGAGATTCACATAAGGCTCAGATACAGTTTGCCTTGGAGAGGGGAATACCTGCTATTGTTGCCATGCTTGGTACCCGGAGGTTGCCACTTCCTGCATACTCCCTTGATCTAGTGCATTGTTCACGATGTTTGATCCCTTATACTGCATACAGTGAGTTTTCTTTCTTTAAAGTGATCTTCTTTCTTTTCTTTCCTACTGGTAAATAGTCCACAGACTACAAGAATTGTCTTAGAAATGGGAATAAGAGAACTTCCAAGGTAAAGAACATGAAAGCAAATGATTGATATTACTAATGGCCATTTGGAACCATGAAGAAAGAAAATAATAAGCGCTGGGAGCCTGATGCCCTGGTCTTTAAATTGAGATTTTAGAGTGGTCGGTGCTCTCTTTTGCTAATCTGACATACATTTCTGTTTGTTTTCTGATCATGGCATTCTTATCATTGCAGATGCAACATACTTTGTTGAAGTTGACCGGTTACTCCGGCCTGGGGGATACTTTGTTGTTTCGGGTCCCCCGGTACAGTGGGCAAAATTAGATAAGGAATGGGCTGATCTCCAGGCTGTGGCTAGAGCTTTGTGCTATGAATTGATTGTTGTGGACGGAAACACTGTAATCTGGAAAAAACCTTCAGCGGACTCATGCTTTCCAAATGAAAATGAGTTTGGTCTTGAACTATGCAGTGAATCGGACGACCCAAGCCATGCATGGTAAGCTTCTTCTGATTTGTTTTTTAATTGGGCCCATACTATGTATTCAGATGAATATTATATTTCCTCACAGTTACAACTTATTTTAACCAAAACCAAAACAAAACAAAGAAATAGTTTATGAAGTTTCATTAGCTTTGGTGTTCTCGAAAATATGTCACCAGCCTTATCCACTCTAGCCAACTGACAGCCATCCTCACCACCACCACCATTACTGTTACCTCTTTGGTTGGTTGAAGATTTATATTTTTCAGAAGTAAGAATAAATAATTCACTATAATGCTTTTAGCTTGCGTTAAAACAAGTTATCAGCATGTTATATTAGTTTTCTTGAAAATCATTTTGTTAGCTGTTTTCATTATGATAAGATGGATTTGAATGCTAGTTAATTTTGGACTTGAGAACAATTCTCGTACTACTATGGTCTTACCTAACCGCACCTTGGGGTGGCGTTGATTCACTGTTCTACCTTTGGCACTTAAGCAACTATTTCTGGGTTCCTGAGTTTTTGCTAGGCTTGTGAAGCTAAAAAAATCTTATGTTGACCAAGAGTGCAAGTATTGACATGGATCCATAAAGCATGGCCGGTTGATTGCAAATCATTGTAATGCAAACTTTTGTGAATAATGTGTAATTTGGTTTGTTAAGATTCACGATTCTGAGTATGAAATCTCAACATCATAGCAACTTCAACTTTGGCTAGTTTAACTGAAACGCAAGATTTCTTATACTATGGGGCAAGTTTAAGCCTCATATAAAACTTAGAAATGCATCTCTAAAGTGGACTTTTGTGTAGGTACCACAAGTTGAAGAACTGTATCAGTAAAATACCTTCTTCTGCTGGAGAATATTCTGTTGGTACTATTCCACACTGGCCAGAGCGTCTGTCGAAGCCACCTTCAAGGGCAGCACTTTTGAAAAATGGGATTAATGTGTTTGAAGCTGATACTCGCCGTTGGCAAAGAAGGGTTTCATATTACAAGTCTCTCAACTTGAAGCTAGGGACTCCTGCTGTACGAAATGTCATGGACATGAATGCATTTTTTGGGGGATTTGCAGCTGCTCTCTCCTCAGACCCTGTCTGGGTGATGAACGTCGTTCCTGCTCGAAAGTCATCAACACTTGGTGTGGTTTACGACAGAGGGTTCATTGGAGTCTACCATGATTGGTAAGTTTTTGTTTCTGGTGTCTTGATCCATAAATGTCATCAGGTTTGGGGTTTATAGATGAATATTTGAAAGTAGGATGATTGTAAATCAATATGCTCAATTTCCTGTTTATGACAATTAGCTTCAAAACTCCTTATGTAGAATAGCAAGTTGGCCTTTCGTTGAATAACATTTGTGTTTATGTTTATTTGATGATTAGGTGTGAGCCTTTCTCTACCTACCCTCGGACTTACGACTTCGTACATGTTTCCAGCATTGACTCACTGATCAAGAACAGGTATTAAATTTTGTTAATTGTTTCAGCAATTCAACAATTCTGCAGTATGTTGCTTTGTTCGTTTGCTTTAGTATTTAACTTGAACTAGTATTATATGCGGTTGCACACCCAATTGCAACCTGACACCTTGTATGCATAAAGCTGGTACTGTGTAGTCTACAATTAGCTATGTAACTGTGGAATGGGTCTATCATGGGAGTTCCCATATTTTTTTCACCATAGTTCTAAATTTCAAATGCCCCACAAAGTCCTTGCCTTAAGTGGTCAGTGCCTTTTTGTTGTATAACATTACTTAAATCTTCTTAGGCATTATTTTTTATTTGTTTTAACTAAGTATCATTTTAAAAAATGGAAACTCTTATACAAGTAAAGTTAAAAGCATATTAGTTGGCGTTCGGTTTCTTCCCTGATTCCCACCTTTGATATTTCTGGCTGTGATAGCTGATAAGCTAGATGGAATGTAAAACATGCTTTAATGAGTATTGTTTATTGGGCCAGAGTTACAAAATAGTTTAGGCATTTCGGTTAAGATTTAATGAATGTAATTCTATTGCAGATGTAATCTGGTGGATTTGATGGTAGAGATGGATAGGATTCTGCGTCCAGAGGGAACAGTGGTAATTCGAGATTCACCTGAAGTGATAGAGAGAGTGAGTCGTATCGCGGGTGCCATTAAGTGGACATCTGTTGTACATGACAGTGAGCCTGACTCCAAGAGTAGCGAGAAGATTCTTGTAGCTACCAAGAAACTGTGGAGGCTCTCCTCATAATTTCCACTAATTAATTCTTTGTATTTCATTAATTAGTTTTTTTTTTCTCTTTTTTTTTTGTCCATGTAAGGTTGTAACATTCAAATACTTTCTGCTGAAGAAATCAACCCATTATAGTTTATCATCAGTCAAGAAAGGGAAAAAAAAAGTTATGACCGGCCAGGGTGGGAGCCTGATAGAGCAAAGATTCTTGCGTTTGCAGCAGATTCGGAAACAAAGTATGTCAAACTCCTGTATATTTCCTTGGCAGGAGTGGTTTAGCGCAGATCTCCTATACCGACAGCGGATGTTAGACAATGCTTCTCGTCACTAATAGAGTAGATTGTTTATTCCTCAACTCCCACCCAAATCTCTATGGGATAGAGTAGATTGTTGGTAGGAGTTGATGTGTCTTTTATCAGCCAGAGTCAGTATCTACTTTGTGTGCTCTTTCCAACCGGATAATGTCGTCTATGCCGTATGTTACTTGTTTATGGCATGACATGGACGTCCTTCCCGAGATTTTCTAAGTTCTTGAACATCACAACCTTCCAATTCCAAATAAGAAAACTGCTGCTTGTGCCTTTCGTATTGCGGGTCGATGCATCAAGTTGTTAGTCTCTGACCAATGCATATGTCCAGAGACTAGTGTAGGGCATTTAATATCCACTACTACTGATTTCAAAATGCTAAAATTGGTCAAATTCTTTTGAATTTTGTTGCTGAAATTCATAAGCTTTTGTTGACAATGCAGTTTATTTAATCTTTTCCAATGTCGTACTTGGAGAATAAGAGTTTTTTTTTTTTTTTTTTTTTTTTTGCAATAAATCTTTTCTAGTTGGATACTGAACCATGCATGCATCTTACGAGTTAAATCTAGGGTTATTCAGTACATTGCACACTCTTAAAGCAGTATATAAAGGGAGCAAAAGTAGCCTGATCACTTCCTTACCTTACACTACAAATTTTGCAAAGACTTTTTAGTAGAATTGAGAAAAAATGATTGAATCAAAGAGTGAAACAGAGAGCTTCTTAGACTCTCCTTGCTATGATCTAGATGTTCTCTTTCTTGAAACAGATCAGTCGGAGGCACAGGAGGAAAATTTTGAGAAGAGTTCGTTTGAGTGTTGAGGATAATAGTTCATGTAGACCAAACCCCTAGCATATACACATTATATAATACTTCCATAGTTTTTGAAAAAATTGTTATTATCATTTTTTAATTTTAGCTTAAAAATAGGTCAATTTGAAAAAGTGATAGTAACTCTTTTCCTGAAACGGAGGTAGTATAAAGGGTCATTCTATTCATTGCCAATTGGTTTTGAGTTGAATGCCTATATTCTATCATAGTATCAGAGCTTGGCTGTCTGCGAGTAAGCCCAACGGCTATCTATACTTTGTCCATGATGTATAGGCCCTAAATTCGTGCCTACCGTGGAGGGAGCTACCCATACACAAGTAGAGGCCCTAAACTCCACCCTACCGTGACGGAAACTACCCGTACAAAGGGTCCATGTTGTAGAGGCTCTAAACTCCGCCCTACACGTGAAGGGGGCATGTTGAGAATAATAGTCCCATATAGACTAAATCCCTAGTCTATACACACTATATAGTATAAAGGACTACTCCACTTATTGCCAATTGGTTCATTCAATCATTGAGGATCTTAAAGTCGAGATGTTACGAAAGAGGTAGCCTAGAAAGAAATGCTGGAAAAAAAAAACTTGAAAAAAAAGAAGAAGGAGATACTCGTGTTTTAGTTGGAGACCAAGTCTCCAACTAAAAAGGCTCCAACACAAAAAGCTCCATTGTCTGAAAATGCAATGCTTCCTGTTCGTAGGGGTACGACCGTACGAGGACATTAAAGACTCCTGCTCGTTTCGGAGGTGGCGATTACGTTTACTCCATCCCTAAGCTTAGATAAGTTTTAATGTTGTAGTTTGGATAAGGTGGCTATTATCGAGATTCTAAATTACTTATATTTAACTATGCCGACGATTAAACACTCATTCTAGTATTGAAAGTTTCAGAAAGTTATTATAGGCTAGTTTATTGATTACCGAAGGGTAAGTTTTATGAAAGAGTACTTAATACATTGTTGTATATTGGAGACTTATATTAGGAATGAGTTTGGGTTTCCTAATCCTAGATGGAAATCTAAAGGGGTATTTACTATTTTATGTCTTGTCTAATATATAGAAGGTGTTTTCTAATATTAGTTAGGGATTTTTGGTGGCCAAGTTTGTAACCTATATAAATAGGTAGTATGCCATATAAAGATAATATGAATGTAGAGAGAAATCAGTGAGAAATTTTTTGTGTTAGCTTTAGAGAGAGAAACTAGGGTTTTTGTGGTGAGAGCAATTGGTGAGGATCAAGAGACAAGGTGATCGTCTCAGGTAATTGCTACGGTGTAACCAAGGGTTTGCTAAGATTCCACAGAGGTGTTCTACATTTGTAAATGATTCATTCAGAGTAGATTGGAGCTGGTGCGTCTCAAAGTGGACGTAGATAATATATACACATTGTATATATTGTTGAACCACTATAAATCTTGCGTGTATTGTGAGTTTGATTTACTTTCTTGTTCTTTGTTGTTATCTGTGCTTGATTTACTTATTCTTTACCATATCATTCCAAGATCCTGTATTCCGTGGTTTTATCAGTACCTGGAGTAATTGTCTGTAAAAATTCCTTTAGAGGAAAAATCCTGATATAGACATAATACAGTTTACCTTTAACATATAAATGAAGCCTATTGTTCTTATCACTATTACGCCAAAGTGATGTTTAGAGTTTCTTTTGCATTTGAAAGCAGTACTGCTATATATACTACGTGACTAGTTATCTTGTTTTTTTTTTGTTCTTGTCATAATTTTGAAGATGAACCTTAGTGAACTTTTTAGGAACATATTGAGTAGGTAAAGTGTACCCATTCTAAATTCTAGTTATCACATTCTAAATTCTTGTATACCCGTACGCAGAAAGTGGACGAGATGGATTTTATATGAAAATTTAAAACCCTTTCTTTAGTGATGAAGTCTGAAACAAAACGCAATCGAAGTTATTGGCTAAGTAAAGTATAATTTAATACAAAGGATAATTGAAGAAATTCCCCAAAATCAGGATCATTTTGGGGACAAGCCCCATTATTTATGGATTTGAGAAAATGACCTAATGTGTTAAGTTTTCCATCCAAACCAGATAAGTGATCAATTTTACATGTGTGAAATAACAATGCGAAAAAAATGGCAAATTCTTCAGAAATATGAGGTTTATGCTTAGATTTCAGGGTTCGAGGTTAAATTTTAAAAAAAATTATAAAAAAAATGAAGTATAATAATACAAAAAAAGAAGTATCATAAAAATAAAAAATAAATTAATCCTTGAAAATTAAATCATAAAACCGGAAAATTAAACCATGAACCTAAACTCTGAAGGATATATTTGTCTTTTTTCTCACATATGTTATCCTGCACATACGAGATTAACCAATTAACTGATTTGGATATAAAATTTAACAGATTGGGTCATTTTCTCAAATCCTGAAATAACAGATAATGTCCCCAATATGACCCCTGATTTTAAGGCATTTTAGGATGTCCGGAAGGCTCGTAAGGAACCAATTGTCAGTTCATAGGTGTGATCTCTGTACCCTTTCTGGTATCTTCACTTTTTTGAGGCACCTTCTAGGATGGTCCCCACTGATTTTTTGGAGAAAAGCTCGCCGACAAGAATTACTAGGATAAAACGACTGTGTTGAAGTTAACTCTGTGTGAAATGATACCTCTACTGATACAACTTGGAGTACCTCGCTGGAAATTAGATGGACATGACTTGTTTTACCGGAGATAAATTCTACTATGTTTTAAAAGAAGTCTCCGTTAATCCCGGTACTTCTTCTTGAACATTAACTTAACGAGCTATTGGTTTTATGGAGCATTGGTTTTCACCAAATATTTTTCGCTTGTATCTAACTAGATTTTCCTCTTTTCTTGAACTTAGGTTTTTAAGGGGATGTGGATCTGAGCCCTAAAGGATAACTCGAGGGTACAACCATACTGGACTGTAAGACCCAAAAGTTAGTACTTAATAATGAGAGTGGAAAGCGATACTATGAAACTGATGTAACATGATGCTTTATCAAAACTTCAAGAAGATAGAAAGACACTCAAATATTTGGAAAAATATAATACACAACTTTAAATCTCATCACCACCGGGGATCTTTCTGAACTTTTTAACAAAGATCATGGATACTTTGTCGTTCCAAGACCTGCCAGTGGTAACCTAATTACACCACAAGTTACTCAACAAGATAATCTCATCCCTTTTTCTAGCGTCAAAATGTAGTAGTTATGTTTTAGTTATACATCTCAAATTAACCATACAAGACGAACCCGACATAAAACAATAGATAAAACTAATAATCAAACCATAACAACGTAAATAACACATGATATACGTGGTTGAGTATGTATACCTATATCAACGGGAGAACAATTGGATGTTCTCATGATATATGTGGTTGAGTATGTATACCTATATCAACGGGAGAACAATTGGATGTTCTTTATTGAATGTAAGGGTTACAAAAACTACTATGGGGCTAAATATGTTCTTACTCTTTAAGCTCAAAAACACTATCAAAACCTTAGTTTGTTCTCTCTCACCAAAAAATACTCAACCCATTTTCTATTGATTTAGTCCCGAATTTATAGACACAGTTGCTGGTACAACCAAAATTACAATGTTAAGCGTGTACATCATGTTTTCTTGTATCTTCATCAAAGACCCGAGGTTCGATCTCAGCTACTTCATCCACAATGAATCTCCTTACTTTCCCCGATCCAGATCTGTCTCGCTAGTGTCCAATTGACCGGGTCCCATCATGCTCTGACTCTTATGTTCCTTCGATTCTTCAGGGAAACCCCCCACCCCCAACGAAGAATGGCATCAACGAGGTGAGACCAACTATCAATAGTGCATCAATAGTGTCTAACAACACAAACGAGTGAAATTTGGAACTCGAAAGCATCGCTAAAGCACACATCTCCATCCCTTTTCTGAGTCGTAGATATCTCGGGCTAGGCACGGAACTTTTAGCTTTGTTTTTATACTTTTTCTACTTTGCTTTGAGGTGTTTTCACGTGTCCCTTGGATGTTATACCACTGCAATACTAAAATAGTACGAGCGTGCTTTAGAATCACGACTTTAAGTTCATTCACTTGCCATGGAATTCCGTTAATACACTTTTCCAGTTGTCCCACTAAGTTTTGATTTTCTCATTATGCTCTCTCCAAGTGATACTTGCATTCTCTTGTTCTTTCAATGTAAAAAAGAGCCATAGTGAAGAGAGGGAAAACCACTCCATTAGTTTCCAACAATTTGATCTTAATGTCTGTCTCATTTGGTCTAACAGTCTTGCTTTGCATGTTGCACTAACTAGGTTGCATTACAAAGTATAAAAAGGTTAAAATCGCTTTTTGATCCCGATTCCCATACATTAACATTTTAACTTTAGTCGAACAAACATGATATCCTTTATTTTCTACACTTGTCTTGGAAGCATTTTATTGCGGTAAAAAAGAAGATTTTATTGCCAACGAAAAAAAGAGTACATGAAAGAGAGGGAGCCCAATATATAAATCACATAACCCAGAACCAAGTACAATGAGTTAGACACAGGATCAAAAGTAGCTGAGATTAAGTTGCAGGTGCAACAAATTGTCTGACTAAACAATGCAGAGGAGACTCATGAACTGTTGTTGTGCACACCAAAAAAATAAGAAAGTAAAATTTGTCTGACTAAATAATGCAGAGGAGGGTTATAAAAACATTTTTTTTTTGACAGCTGTGGGATTTGAACCACGCCCTTTCGGACCAGAGCCTAAATCTGGCGCCTTAGACCACTCGGCCAAACTGTCTTATTGTTTATTTAACCACGTCTTTGACTTATTAAAAACAGTGAATAATTAAAATCTTATCACCAACCCACTTATTTCTTCTCGGACAATAGTATTTTACTAGTTTTCCACATTTCTTCCGGCTTCAATCTTAATTTTCTTTTACTTCACTCTACATGAGTTTTGCATACAGAACCCATAGACCTGAAAATTAGGAATAAAAAGAAAAGAAAATTCACAACCATCCAACAAACCCTAATGCAATGTTAGCTACTGCTCCACTAAACCTACCTTTTTCTAT
The DNA here is from genome assembly GCA_023531435.1 of Papaver californicum. Lineage (NCBI taxonomy): Eukaryota > Viridiplantae > Streptophyta > Magnoliopsida > Ranunculales > Papaveraceae > Papaver > Papaver californicum. The sequence continues at coordinate 16,931,548 of JAJJMC010031210.1, forward strand.
CAAAACCACCACAAAATCTTCACCCAATTTCAACATTATCTGTTCATGTAAATTCGAAAATGCTGGATTTCAGTTTTATAATAATCACAATAACAAAACTAGAGGGGTTATAGTTAGGTCATCTGGTTATATTCGAAAGGATTTAGACACACCAGGTGCTTATCAATTAATTGATGATGAAACTGGAGAAAAAGTTATTGTTTGGGGTGATGACGATTCTCCTGTTCCTTCTAAAGAAACTCTCAAATGGAAGCCTAATCAGACTAGAGGAAGACCTACTTCCAATGAAGAAGAAGAAGTTGTGAAGAACAAGAAGAAGAGTATCAAAAATATTACTAGTGAAAATGGAGGGTGTGAGTCTCTCTTAAACCCTAATTTTGTATTATTTATCAAATTCTATTGGATATAACTATTTATTATGCTGAATTGAGTTTTGTACTAAGATTGCATAGGGTTTTGATGATGTCACAGATGTTAAGACTGCTGCTGCTCCAGTTATCAGTACTAAAAGTGATGATTCACCAGCAGTTCGGAGAAACATAGCAGGAAGCTTTGGTAAGTTGAAGGCAATGAGTGTAAATGCGTTAATCAGAAAATCATCACTTACTAAGGAAACCAATGCCAAAGTTGGTCATGGGAAAGAAGTTCTAAAACGTGATGTGCCTTATGATGGGTCACGTTTTGATGATTCTGAGCGTCGATTTGTAAAAATAGAGACGAGTGTTGGTGCGACTCAACAAAGGAGAAGCATATCAAGGGTATCGCGCCAAAGAGAAAATGAAGATATAATGCCAGATATTGAGACTGTGGTAAGTGCAAGCGGGCGGGACTTTAATCCCAAACGCATTATGAGAAATATCATGAGGGATAAAGGTACAATGTCAGAACCTCATGATTATGATTACAATGAAGTGGATGAACCAGCTGTTTCAGTTCCAAGGCGTGCTTCTGATGCTTCCTTAAGAGGGTGGGGTGGTGGTGTGTCTGTCTATGATGCTTCATATGATACGAGACACTATTTGAAGCACCCTAAGAAGATTTCCGTTGGCCACGGTTTTTTCAGCCGTAAAACTTTCCAAGATCTTGGGTGCAGCGATGATGTAATTGAATCTTTGAGGGGTCAGAATTACTCTCGTCCTTCACATATTCAGGTACATGACACTTGATATTCTTTCTGCTACTTCTTCGATAAAAATTGATACTTGAGATAAACCTTTAAGCTGACCAAACACATTGCTATGCTGTCTGCTTTCTACAAGAAACAACATCCAACTTTAGAATTTAACTAACAGTTTGAATACTTGACTGCTTCATCAGCTTGAAACTTCTTACTTTAAATTGTCTGTATAGGTCGACCTAATTTGAGAGAAAAGTCTCCCCAATCCTCTTGAGCAACCTCGTCCTTTGTGCATCTTCAGTTTAGTACTCATTGTTATCACACAACAGTTGTTTGAATATCTTATTTGGTTATGGTCTAGATACACTAAAATTTGTCTGGAACCATGAAGATACTGGTCTAAATTGGTTTCTCCTTTGTGTTCATTGCTTTTATAAAATCAGTTGTTAGGCTTTACCGTTGATGGAATGATTTCATACTTTTCTTTTACAATTTAAGTGAAATTACTTTGTAGTTTTTTTTCTTCCTGTGTTAATGGTTCCGACTTCTGACCACCTGTAAGGCTGTAACGTATTTCACATAATCGTAGGCCATGGCTTTTGCGCCTGTTAGTGAGGGAAAAACTTGCATTATAGCTGATCAAAGTGGGTCAGGAAAGACGCTTGCGTATCTGGCGCCAGTGTTACAGCAGCTCCGGCAAGAGGAGCTACAAGGACTTGGTAGATCCTCTCCTGGAAGTCCACGGGGAATAATATTGGTACCAACTGCTGAATTGGGTTCCCAAGTAAGTCCTTAGTTTACTTTCTCCATCTTTCCATTCCTTGGTGGAAAATAATTTATATCCTCCCCTCTTACGGATGTTGCATCACACCAATTTGTAATAGCTGTATGAGCATGTTAAATAGTGTTGGACAACAGAACTTGTAGTGAAACGTTGCAAGTGCAACTTAGATGGATTAATTACTTCACAAAATTACAAAAGAAGTGCATTATTATACCAGTTTTTACACTTCTTTTACAAGGATGTTTTGAGTTATTAGATAACGTGAATTGCATTCGTGTTTCAAAGCATCTTATTGCTTGAATAGGTTTCTTTTTGTGTTTCCTTAGTTTAATTTGAGAGGTCACTGAAACATAAAACAAAAGTTTCATTTGGTTGGTGTATTACTTCATATCACATCTAATTACCGACAGAATGGAGACTGATGCATGTTCGGAGATAATGCAAGATTTAAATAAGCATTATAGGGCAATAAACCAATTGGATTGCGATAAGCTCATGTAGCAAAGAAAAAATGGCTGGTCCATTAAAAGCTATCAGGTTCAATGTCATATCCGTAACCCTATGGTCAAATTGATCAGGGTTCCATTACTGCCCAAATTTGTATCATTTAGTTGAGTATTTTTTTTGTGAAGCAGTTTTTTCTTGATAAGATATTTGAGAGTAATTTCTGGCTTCTAAAACTGGCATTGAAAGATTGCTCATGTTGTATTTGACATTCATTATGTTCTTGAGTAAAAAACTGTTTACTAGTTCACAAGCTTGCTGTGGTGTTTGTCTACTAGTGGAAAGAACATAAAGGCAAAGCCAGATTAGAAGCTGCTCAGCTCCATCCATGTAACACCAACTTCCATGACAGACCATACTATCTGTGTCGTTTTCCTTTCGCAGCTTGGTTTTATGTATGCTAGTATTTAGATTTAATTTGGGTTCGTTCATCTACATTTATGAGGATGATTGTATATAACGCCCTTAAGTTTTACAGGTACTAAGTGCTTGCCGATCCATGTCGAAATTTGGGGTTCCTTTCAGGTCTATGATAGCAACAGGTGGTTTTCGACAAAAAACACAGTTAGAAAGCCTCCAACAAGATATGGATGTTCTCATAGCAACACCAGGTCGTTTCCTTTACCTGCTCAAAGAAGGCTTCTTGCAGCTAACAAACCTTAAATGGTAAGGCATCCAATTTGCTTGAGTGTGAGTGCTTGCAAATACATACATATTCTTAAATGAAGAATGAATTGTGTTCTAATAAATTTATCTTGTTTCATTTGTGACCGATCTGCTACAAGTGCTGTATTAGATGAGGTCGATATACTATTCGCTGATGAAGACTTTCAACAAGTGTTGCATAGCTTTCTCAATTTTGCACCTGTTACTACACAATATCTCTTTGTGACTGCAACTTTACCAGTGGAGATATACAACAAACTTGTTGAAAGTTTTCCTGATACTGAAGTGATCATGGGACCTGGCATCCACCGGACAAGCTCTAGACTTGAAGAGGTAGGAACTTGTCTTGAACTTGAAGGCCTCCTTTCCAGCTACATGAATACAGTGATAAGAATCATTTATATCATTTCATACTTTTCATTCACCTCTGTTACATGAAAATTCATAAATTTTTGAAAAGATCAAAAGTGGGAAAGAGGTTGAAGTTGTTAAAATAGAGTTATCTTAACTAACAATTACTTACAGTTGTTTATCGCCCTTTCACATAAAAGTTAACAAGGACTGGCTGTTCACTATGATGATCTACATGTTCAGCCAAAATGGTCGCATTTCTAAATCCTAGTTTCTGTGTGATTGTTTTGTGATTGGAAAACGCTAAATGTTTTAGAAAAGAAATGTTATTTGAAGTAATGGAGGAAATTAAGAAATAAATCATACATAATTAGTAGACGAGCCACTTTGGTAGTGAAGCCTTTGATGTGATTTGGAACTGTTTACTCATTTGTTTACAGTAATATATGTAGGTACTTGTAGATTGCAGTGGAGATGATCGAATGGAGAAAACTCCAGAAACAGCATTTGAGAACAAGAAATCTGCTCTTTTGCGGCTTTTAGAGGGAAATCTGGTTTTTAGGACTATTATTTTTTGCAATAAGGTCAGTTAATTTTGGATTCCAAATAACTCTTTTCACTTGTTATTTTCTTGATAATTATTTGCAACTCTTTCTCTTTTTAAAATATTGTTATATACTTTTATTCTTGATCCTTTCATCCTCTTCAGATTGAAACGTGCAGAAAAGTTGAGAATATTTTAAATCGATATGATAGAAAAGGAGTTCGTATCAGGGGCTTGCCCTTCCACTCTGCTTTAACTCAAGAAGCACGCCTCGCTAATATGAAAGAATTTCTCAATCCTCAGTCTACTGAAGATTCTTTGTTTCTGATTTGCACCGACAGGTACCACACTGAACAAACTTACTGCTGATATTATCCTTTTTAAGGTTCTGAACTGAGTGTTTTATTAATTGTTCATCTTCTATCTGATAATATGATTTCTACTTCAGTTGAGCAACAAAAACAACTGAATATTATCTATATACTTAACTATTGTGAGGAATTGAATTTGGTTGAAGTCCTTGAGTTTAGTTTATAGCAGCATGACAGCAATCCCCTTCACATGGCTAGACTTGAATAATTGAAACGATAGACATATCTCCCAACCCTGATATTGATTCGGGTACTGTTGTTGCTCTGTCTAATTTGGATCGCAAGAGGTTGAATTTCCAATGCCATTAGAGTGGATCGTTGTAGCTGAAAGCCACAAAATTGAGGAAAGGAAAGAAATCTTGCATCAACTAGTTGCTCGAACCCTAGGAGCACCAAGTCAACATATTACATGTGAAACTTTACCCAATTCAAGTGACAATAAACGATGACACCACCCATCGCATAGTAGGGGGTATGTTGATGCTACAAGTCCCTCTGCAAAATCAGAATAGTTTTTACGTACTTTGGTTATTGGGTTTTTTAGAAGACTAGAAGTAGCTAAATGAGCGACTGTTTATTTGCAATTACTTTTTATTTTTTTGCTTTAACTTGGGGCTGATGACCTTTTTCGAAACAGAGCTTCACGGGGTATTGATTTCATGGGAGGAGTAGATCACGTTATATTATTTGATTTCCCACGGGATCCTAGCGAATATGTACGTCGTGTTGGGAGAACTGCAAGGGGTGCTGGAGGAGGCAGGGGAAAAGCTTTCGTATTTGTTGTTGGAAAGCAGGTTTCACTTGCACAAAGAATAGTTGAAAGAAACTTGAAAGGGCATCCGTTACATGATGTTCCTAATGCATATAGTCCAGACTGGTGAGAAGCTAATATCCTCCCAAATCTTGTGCTGTGCTGTATTATCTGTGACACGGACAACGAAAATGAAGACCGACATTTTCTGCATTTTCCTAGTAACTTCTCTAGGAACATGGTGAGCCGCCCCTTGTACTCTTTCAGTGTGATTCTGTGTTAGGGTGACCTCACCTCATGCCAGCAAAAGTTCTCTTGTAGGAAAACAATCAGTATGAAAGTCTGGAACCAGCTTATTAGGCAATGTTTTTGGGGCTTATACTGATCTTACACAACAGAACAGACATTGTACAACAACATAGGTTTTTATCATATTATGTAGGACTGAAATTTAGTGATATGAAAGTTGAATAGAATATTTTTGTATTAGACTGTTGTATTCAACATTTAAATTCAAAATTGTAAGAGGGAAAACAATTTTTGTTGGCAAAAAATCAGGTTTGGTAAGTTGTGCTTTCACTTATCAATCAAACCAAAGTGTTCCACTGTTCCTTAATAGGCTGTTTAGGAGAGTGACCTCCTCAGACTTCCCAAAATCAGCCTTTGCATTTCATCATCCCAGCTGTTTTTTCCCCTCAGTTTCTTCTTTGCCGAGGCTTGAAAGAGTGTGGCGCATGTCTGGAATCAAATGCCTACGACGCATTATAATTTATAAATCTATAAACTGACCTCGTGTATGAGACATCCATATTAGCATCCTTTGATTTTCGTATTCTCTCTCTTGTTTCCCATGGGAGTGTATGTAAGGCACCATTGAGGACCAAATCCGCAGAATCAAATGCCTCTCATGCTCATCCAGAAACTGGTACAAAACAGAATCTGCTTCTTACTTCACCACATGACCCAAGATTACATTACAAAACTATTCTGAGCCATATCCTTAAATGATGGGAGATTGATTCACTGGATAGTGAGGCAAAATTGCCAAACCTACGGAAGCCATCTTTTTCTTAACCCCAATTCCCTTTGTTAGTCTGAGTGAAGATGGTGTTTTCTCTTTCTGCACCTATTAATGTACCAAGTAGCATATTTCTGTAGACCCATGCCAACCATCACCTTCAAACTTGCCAGCATTACGTAGGTCATCGCTAACAAGAGCAGGATCCAAAATAGTCGCCATGGCAGAGGCCCATAAGGAAGATGAGCTGCGTATACAGGTGCAAGTACACGGATAACCACACATGCTGGCGCCAAGGGAATAAAGGTCAGTTTTTTCCTTCCGTCTTCCGGCTGAATGTCCAGAGTCTGTTTGCAGAGGTCTTCAAGAAACTCGGAGTATGTGATGGGCTTTATTTCATTAAATTTTGCTACAAACGAATGTTTGGTGATATCAATAACCATTTCACAAACATAAACCAGGAGTGCGTTAAGCACAAAATTCCCGAACCAAGCACCCTCGGCTTCCAAAATATTCTGAGCCAGTACGAATAAGAGAAAAGATAAGATGTGGAACCTCTCCACAGAGTCATAGTATACTAGACTGTGAATGTTTTCCTTGCTAAAACGTTTGAACACGTTGCTTTTTATCTCACCAAAATTATTTGACACCAGCAAAGCAAGCAGCGCATTGTTGTGAGCGACAATACAGGTTGATAAAGTGATTGCCTGAGCTAATAAGACAAATGAATGAACTATAGATGAAACAGCAGCTAATGCTTGATCAGAAGCAAATCTCCAGATGCAGAATGAGATGTCTTCTGATGAAGAACTTGCAAGTTCTTGAGCTGAACGGAATAGAGTTTGGAAAATATCTCCCCCAAAATTTTGACAGAGCTTGTCGAATATCTCTAATACATTGTACACCACATAGAGTTTGATAGTTCCTTGACCACGAATCATGTGATATATTAGGCTGATATCTATTTGTTGTAAAAGAGCAACACCACTGATCAATACCATCAAACAGCTCAAGTCTGATAAATCTGCTGCAGATAGTTTCTGGAACTGCCAAGTTCTCAGTGAAGTCCAAAAGGTCATCAGAATTCTGGCTGGCATAATAGTAAGCAATGACAGAAACGAATCAAAGCAGACGAAGAAGCCGACGTTGATAAGCAGTTCACATCTCCATGGCAATCGGAAGATGGTGTCATAAACTCTCTCCCTCTCTTTGTCATTTCCTAGAATAGTTGTGCTCCGCAACGTATTTCCGCTACGCATCTCTCCGATAAAAAAGTTCACGGGTGACTTCTCCAAAGAAGCAAGATAAGTTGGATCTTCAGCAATTAGACGCTTCCAATCCAATGATTCTGCGGTTCCTAATTTTGAAACCAGGCTTCCATTGAGTTGAGGTTTTTGGGCAGATGATGAAATCATTCCAATCCCAACGATATTATTATCATTTTCTTCCTTAGCTGAGACCTCATCTAATTCATTACTTGGAAAATTCAACTTCACAGTTCTCTGCCTCAATTCAACTAATGGTTGAAGATCTCGATTGAAATTTTGAAAATCCTGCTCTGCAACCTGATGTACCGTTCTTAGACTTGTTTCAACCTCTTCTGATACATTAACAGATGATCTTGTTTGAACTTTATAACTCTCATGATCTGATTCAAATTCATTCACACAAGATCGATGACCAAGGTCATCAACAATCTTATCTGTAATTGGATCTTCAACCATTGTCGTTATATTAACATTCTTCTTCTTCTTTTTCTTCTTATGTTTTTTTCGATTATTGATCTTATTATCAGAAGAGGAGACACTTTCTCCATTTTCACACATGGGATCTGATAGTGATCTGTACAATAGAAATTCGTCTTCAATAAAAACATCTCCATTAAGAATATCAAACGAAAGTTTTCTCCCACCAGATTTCAACGCCATAGATCAGGATGAAAAAATAAATATACACTAAGGAAATTTAATACGAGGAATCAGAGATTTGCTAGGGTTTTACCGAGAAGAGTAGATCTTCTCGTCTAACTATGGTATTGATGTCATTCTTTTCTAAAGATGGGTACATAGAAAGGAAAATTGATATTTCAGCTCAATATTTTACTGTCAACCCAACGCTATAGCTTCCGTATGACACTAGTTCCGCCTTCTGCTCGGAAGCAGGATATACCCTAATAATACTAGTCCAGCATCCTAGCGATGTACGAATCTGTTCTTATAAATGTGGAAAAAGTCTCCACTAAGATTACATCAATTGAAAAAAATCAAACAAAATTTAATTCTGGAATTTTGTTTATGTGTTACCTTATTTAAATGAAATCTATATCTATATTAAGTTTTGAATATAATAATATATTAACACGAATAAAAATTAGATATGTATAAATTGCTCTTAAAATTTGTCTTGGACACGCCTTTACTCCGATTCGAATATACTGTTAAAATATTAAATAAAAATTATAAAAACTCGAATATAAATTAAATTTATTTGATAAAAAAATTAAACAAATTTACTCGTAAGAAAAAACAACCTAAGTTACAGTAAAATAATAAAAGAAAAACTCTAAATTTATATTTATCGATCTCATTCCTATAGGTTACCGTTTGGCGAACAACACGGTTTATAAATCTGGAATTGTCAGAAATGAGTTGACGCATAATGGTTTTATTATAACCATCTGGTAAATCATTCTTCTTGATCACAATAATTTTTAAGTTTGATGGTCCATGCGACATATTTGAAATGTCAATATACATTGTACATTCATTTTCTTCAAAAGCTTCTGATCTTAAGTAAAACCCTGCATCTTGTAATCCATGTGTCTCGTTCATGAAATATTAGATCACGTTTTAAAATTAATTTCATTAAAAACAAATAATACTAATAAAAACACAATGAACTCATGAGCTTAGAAACTAATAAAACATTCAATAAACTAATAAAAAATCGATGGATATAATTGAAAAGTCATGGGCTTGTAGTGCAACATCTTCGAAGCCTATAATATACCTATTTGAAATTTAGAAATAGATATTCTTTAAACTTATGGAGTTTATGCTTTTGTTTTCTTACATACTCTTGCCTCTTTTGGTCCACCTAATCACTATATATGCCTTCGCTTCATCAGCAGAAGCATCATTGAGATTATGTCATGTGATTTTGTTGGTATTTTATTAAAGTAAAATGGATATTGAACAATGATTTTCTTAAGTAACTTAATGGTTTTCTTTTGACTTTCATTTTCTATAAACAAACCTGAAAAGTAATGGACTTGTAGTTCAGGATCTTCAAAAACTACAACATTTATGGTAGCTTAATTCACAAATTAACTAAAAGTTATGTCGTTCTAACCCTTCTCCAAATTTTGATATTCAGTTTCAGTTTCAGTTTCAGGCTCATGCTTTTGTTCTTTTACATTTTTGTTGCATCTTTTGATCTACTCAATTATTATGTGCCTTTACTTCATCAGCCGAAGTATCATTGAGGTCGTGATACTTCGTATCTTCAAAAAAAAAATCTTAGTTTGTTTGCCTTGCTTTTGTTATGAACTATTGGAGGCCATTTCTTAAAATTAATTTCATCAAAAACCAAATACCAATGAGTCATAATATAAAATAGTTACCTATAAAATTATATATATATAAATGGCCATGTGAAATGACAAACGTAAAAACTTCAATCATAAAAAAACTTATCACTCGTAAAAACTTTCATGGGTTTATTTGTCGTAGTCTTCCTCGCGGTCACCCTCGAATGGTTGTTTTTCTATGCTAAACAAATGTTGCTTGTATACCTAATAGCACTCAGCGTATGCATACCTGTGAATTCAGTTTATATATGAAAAAGAGTGTGCGTTTAATTTGGGATGCACACAACGAAAAAAAATTAGGACTTAAATGTCAAGATAATGTCATCCCTAAAATTGTTAAGTGAATGATTAGTAAGTGAATTTTATATTGATACAACAATTTTACGTTGACATCGTTTTTTTTTCGGGATTTGTCCCAAGAGAAGATCCAATAGTAGTTTGGACATCCCCTTTATTATTGGGATATGTGCTGGGCAAATAGGTTTTCTCTTCGTGTGATATTTTTTAGAATATCCCTCGTATTTGGAGCATTTTCGAAGTGGATAAATCAAATTCTCCAACTATTAAGTATTACCTACTCTAAAAAATTTACATACCGCAATGGGATGGCGCAGATTCTTGCTGAAGTATTTTTTTAAAATTGTATGTGGTATACAATACCACTCATATAATCTCAAGCGATTATAATGATTACAAAATTACCTTTAAAAAATGAAAATATATCAACCATTTTTATGAGCAGATGTTAGAATGTGTTCTCTTAATGGGCCTTTTAAATTTATTATAATTTTTTAAAAAATACATGGGTAGTACTCCGAAAAATTTAAGAAAATATTACTGCAATTGACATGCAACACGCACAACATATTTAGCATATATTCAATTTAAGTATGTAAATGATTTTATAGTAATTTTCGATCTAGACCTTTGTCATCAATTATTTAAATATCATTTTAATTTCTGAATGAAATTTGAATTCCGTACAATTACCTCTGGAATTACATTGTAAACCATATCAGCTGTAGGCTCCCACAATGACAGGAATCATCGTGAAAAACTTAAAAAATGAGATTTGTTCAACAATCCAAGACCAATTTGTGACTTTTTATATTTGGCTTGCCAAAGTGTAGAGACAGCTATGAAAGTGCTAATAACAACAAAATCACAACAACGACAAAAATTAGTATTAAAGAAGTAAATCTTTAAGTTTCTGCACTAACACACCCAAAAATTTCATACAATCAGGTTTACAACAAATTGCCTCCACAAACTCCAGTTTTACTATAGTCAATAACCATAAAATATTAGAATGTCATAGTTCACCATTGAAAAAAAGGAGGCGCGAAGACTTTTAAACTTGTGTGCATCTTGAATCCTAAAAAGAAACTTGACACGATATTCATGTTTCCTTCTGGCCATAACTAATGAATAAGGACCGTACTGGATTATGTACACAAAAATGTTTAACATAAGGATTACTATTCTAGGATAGAACTCACACTTAGCTTAGGCATGACATCTTAAATTTATGAGGAGATCGTCTGATAACTATTAATAACCAGGTCACAAAAAGGTAATCAATAATAACATGTCGTTCCCTTACCATTGTACAGCAAGAGATGAGCTCGGTTAGGAGTCACTAAACCTTGTTACACAGGAAAACCTTGCAAGTCATTCCCAAAATATCTTCATTACTTCATGTGAGATTCTTTTGTCATAACATAAAATTCTCGTCTATGTATCAATGATAAAATAAGAGTGAGGGACACCATATATATCATTAGGACCATATCAAAACAAACAAACTTTTCTCACATATCATCAATAGTCTAATCTAAATAATGCCTTGTTCTATTTATTTTTCATAAACCTAATCTTTCATAAACCTAATCGAGATCTATAGGAGCAAAAAATATGCTGAAAAATTGATATACATGATTCTCAATGACAAAATTGAGAGTCTGGACATTGTCAGGTAATTAAACCAATGTTTGTTCCAAAGAATGATCTATGGCATGTTTTGAACATCTCCTAAAAGTGACATAATAGAGAAATTTTAAGAGACAACTAAAAAATACTACCAACAATGATGACACTAATACAGATGCTTCAAATAACTAAACTTCAAATAATAATATAGCCAATAAAATTATGAATAAGTCATCCATATTTTAATTAAAAAAATGGTGAAAGTTATCATCGCAACACATCCAAAATCTTGCATCAGTAGTCCTCCGACAATCCATATGAATTATCTGATGTCCTCAGCATGGCATGGATTTTTTTGCTACAATATTGTGGGTTGGGAGTAGAAACTATGAGTAATTCTCGATGCATTCAACCCAGCGCGTAGTTAGAATAGATGTTAATTGTGCTTTAACCAAATAAAAAAAAAAGTGGCTAATAACCCAATGAGGAAATGAAAAATACTACAAATATTTTTTTATTTTTTTCTTTTCATTTATTTGAAATAGGTGTATATCGTACAACTGACTGATATTGAGTTAGATATTAAAGATGAAAAAATTGATACAAAGTTAACATATTGACTTTGGAAGTAGAAGTTTAATACGGACAACAGTTGCAAACCTCTTATACAGAAGGTGGTAGTTGGACAAAGAATGTCCCGTGCTCAGTCCAAGCTGGATATATGCCTCTCCATATACTAGTTTTCCCAACCCTCACTTTGATCCATTGAGTCTATATACCACTGCCTGAATAATTATCTCCAAAATCAGCAATAAGAAAAAACAATTCATATGAAATATTTTCATTTTGGTGCAGAGATTTTAAAGACGCCTGTTTTGCTGCCAGTTGGAGTTGTCTTCTAGATTATAAGTATCTTAAAATTGTATGGCACAACTTGGGTGGTAAAATTGAAAGACTTTTTTGGACCTTTTCAATCCAGCATCGTAGGTTCTTAAGTTTTGGGTTCCAAAAATATTTTTTGGCAACTTCTCCTAGGTCACGACTCGCAAATCACAATTTTAGGATCTACTTCACATGCATCTTGTAAAGGAGACATTATCAAGAACACGAAAATATAAATTTAAAATTGGAGTGACACTAATTCAAAGAAGTCAATCGAAACAATCAGCATACAATCCATGAAAGAGCTTACTTGCAGGGTATTATCAACGTAATTTGTTTCAGAGCCGAACCAAAAAATTTAAGATACTAAGCAAATAATACTAAATTAAACCTCCAAAAAGAAATGAAACCCAAACAAAATGAACTTGAAATTCCATATTTAAGTTTCTCAAATATATTCCAAACGAATTCCCAAAACTCATTAACACCCCAAATTTTTTAAAAATGTACTAAAAGAGACAACCAAACCAATCTTCTGAAACATAATCGTTGAAAACAACTCATGGCTTATATTACGTACTACTAATAAAAACATCACAAATTTAAAACAAATGATCACCTTTTTCTCTAGGGTGGTCAATGCTTTAGAAAAAACAAAGTAGGTACTTGACTCTAGTGTTTTTCCATTTTTCAATCACAACCAGCAACACAAAGTGACTTATAACTGAACTGTTCATTACAGTCCTTAATAAAGCATCTACAATAACATAACTACACCATCTACATATACACTACGATGTTAACCCCTCATTTTATTTCTTAGAACAGTCCATATCTTAGTCTCCAGTGTTGGAAGCAGTAATAACTACATTGTTCTGCAGAAACAAAGGATAATCCTTTTTCAATAATGATAGACATTTAATGATTTAGACCCTTAAATTTAAATCAACTAAAACATCAATAATATAAATACAATTACTCTTATGTTTTTCGAAAAAAAGGCTTCGTAGAGTTGAGGAGTTCACCACGATTTTCTTACTAACGAAGAAAACGTTTTCATGACTTTCTTGAGAGGGACGACATAGCTGATGTCAGGAGAAATTTCTCTTTCTGGTATCACCCGAAAAATTTAGCTGCTCATAAAAAAAAAATTAAAATTGTGTATACCTAAACTGAGTTTGTCCCGATAAACACATCGAGTTTGAGAATTGGATATGAGTTTAAGTTTGTGAGTTGTCTTTTTAATGAAACATTTAGCTTATGTGTGCATTTCAATCAATTATTGCAATTTTTTAAGAGAAATTCTTTTAAAAATGTTCCCATGACATTGTATGATATGAGAACTTTTTTTGAAGTAAATTCTTTTTCTTATTGTGCGCTATTTAAAAAAAACAGCTCGTAAAACTAGTTGTCTTCTTGATTATAAGTATCTTAAAAACCCATATTTAATAATGATCACAAAACCAAAAGACTAAAAACTTTTGCATTGAGAATCCAAAACTAACAGAAAAACATGAAACCCAATACTAATTCACAGAGAAAAGGAAAATTGAGTTACATATCTCTCATAACATCAATCAACCTATTGAACGAGCTCTGTTGCACTTCGACCTGCTGAGGCAATAAATTTGCATCATCTGATATAACAAATTTGCATCATCGACATGTCCACTTTAATGCAATTGGCTTACAGTTATAACTAAGAAAACAAAAGCCAATTTCAAAGCTACTATTATGTTTGAGTCATTATCTCACAGTAGGAGTTGAACAAAAGCGGGTAAAATTGTAAGTCATGTTTGTCATTTCACAATTCATAAATAGTACTAATACAATCAAGCTAACAGTAATTAAATACTCATCGTCCAAAAGCCTCAAAAGTAATCAAACAAAGTTATTCTCGAAATTTAATTAAAACATTTTAACCAAAATTAAAATTAAAATCTAATTAAAAAACTAATAAAAATTAAAAAACGAATTATAATAGCTCAAATCTATCCGATCCAATAAAAACAATGGTGCAATTTTAACCCCTTATTTTTTGTGCATTTGAAAAAAAGCATGGCAGCAGCCAATAGAATGTACTAACTAAAACAGGAATGAACTTGATATGAGTTGAAATGATGACCGGCCATTTCAAGAATTGATGAAACAAATCAATGAATGCATGCTTAGTTGTATGTTGTGAGCACAGAGACTTTTCAATCATCTTTCTAGCTCTACATCGCCGAAACAACAAATTGTGTTCCCTAGCAGCTAGCACAATACAAAATTAGCAAAAACGCTTTTGAAACTTTTTTAATCTTCTCTAGCAGCTAGCACAATAATAACATAATCGGAGGGTTTAAGTGTGAAGTCAGTAATATGAATTGAATATATGGTAGGAATGAGATTGCTTAATTATGAGAAGCAAAGCATCAGAGATCATAGTTTAACAAAAAGTAAACCAGGTCCGCACTTAAAGTATCTAAGATTGAGATGCTTACCTATAGACCTGCCACTCATAAGGATGACCATAACTTCAACCTTTACTACTGCAATGCTCAAACTTCAATGCCACATATAGATGAAGAGTTCATGGATCAAACTTTTGTCGAAATCAGGTCCTAATTAATCAGTACAAATGGGTACGAATATAAATTGTCAATTGTCGAAAAAATTATATGCCGTCCCTCAACAGTGCATGAAATCTCATATTGGAAAGCTAGCATCTCCTGTTGGAAATCTGTAATTATCACAACTCGTTTGATTGTTTCACACCCGGCATTATCTATGCATTTTAGAAACTTTGCCCCATTCAAAAATAATCAGTGGGTAGCTAGAAGAACAACCTCCAAAGAATCTCTATACACTTTGTATTTTCTGGGAAGCCCTTTTTTTCAGATTGTTGGTAGCCCAGGTTCAAATTTAAATTGTAATGCAATGGTATTTCAGTTCAGTCCTGCTAGATTTTTAATCGTATTTTCGTATTTTCGTACTTTTATAACTACATATTTGATACAGTACACAATCCACATGTGTCTTTAACATCCACCCCTCTAATGATCCAGTTTCATCTCATTTGAATACTGCCAAACATGTTTTGCCAAATGAAGAATCCCACCTCTGTATGTACAATGCTACTCCATAATGCCTTAGTTGGGAAAGATGGATCACTCTTGATGAGAACTATGTGAGCAAAAAGAGAACATACTTTATTGCCTTGTACAGCTCCTTAACGACTATAACCCTCCAAGGTCGACAGTACTTTTGATTTCTGCAAATATTAGCATGAGTTGAGCAAATCAGGCATGCAATCATCATATTGTACAACCATAAAAGCAGATAATGTTAGAGGACACTCGAACAAACAAGACTCAATCTTGTAACTTCATTCAAATGCAGCTAAGTCTCCCACAAGACTCGGTTAGCTTTGTTAGACTCAGTTAGCTTTGTTGTAACAACATCCATGTTTATAGGATCAAATGTATTTATAAAGTCTTGTAACACATTCAATCAAAAGATAAGAATCAAACTTATCATGGTATCAGAGCCCTGATCCATTTTTTTTTTCTCTTCTCTGTTCCCCTTCTCCATTGCCATGGCTGAGCAAATCAACACCACCACCATTACCACCTCTCTTGTGAGCATAAACGTAGCTGCACAAGCACCACTGAAACTTACAACAACCAACTATCTCTCATGGAAAATCCAATTCCAAACTCTTTTCATAGGATACGATCTCATCAAGTACATTGATGGATCATCAACATGCCCACCTACACAAATCAATCAAGCCAACACCACCATTCCCAACCCTGCTTATAATCAATGGCGCAGACAAGATCAGCTAATCTTGAATGCAATAGTTAGTTCACTATCTCCACCTCTCATACCCTTCATAGCCCAAGCTAAAACCTCGCGTGACGCTTGGACTTCCCTAGAAAATACCTATGCAAAGCCATCAAGAGGACGCGTCAAACAGATAACACAACAACTCAAGAACATCAAGAAAAGATCCTTGTCCATCACAGAATTTATGCAAAATGTCAAAACCAAAGCTGACGACCTTGCTCTCCTTGGGTCTCCATTGGATGTTGAGGATATCACAGATAAAATCCTTGACGGCCTCAACTCAGAACAAAGAACTGGTTAGAGCAGTTCAAGCTCGTGACACAGCGATTACCTTTGAAGAGCTCCATGAAAAACTCCTCAATTTTGAGGCTTCTCTTCAAAGTGACACTCAAGATGATCTCTTCCCTGCCACAGCACATGTTACGACAAAAGCAACCAGGCCATGACGTCCCCAATATGCGCCTCACACTAGCAGCTGGCGCCCAACTTACCAAACCCCTCCATACTCTTCACAAGGCTACCGCAACCCAAGGCCCCAATTGCTCCCTGCAGGCATCTCCACTCCAAACTTCACAAGGCCACCCAAACCTTATCTTGGTACCTGTCAGATATGTCGCATTCAAGGACATTGAGCCACGCAGTGTCCTTCCTTTCGTATCACACCAATTCAGCAGGCAAGCATCGCTACACAACACATTCCTTGGCAGCCACAAGCACAGGTCGCCACTAATTGTGCTCCAGAACAAGCTTGGCTTCTAGACAGTGGTGCTTCTCACCATGTCACTTCAGATCTTGAGAATCTGTCTCTACACTCACCATATGCAGGAAACGATGAAATCATGATTGGAGATGGCTCAAATCTTCCAATTACTCACTCTGGTTCCACTACTCTTCCTTCTTCCAAAACTCCCTTTGCATTAGATAATGTTTTGTGTGTTCCATCTATGAAGAAGAATTTGATTTCCATTTTCCAATTTTGTAAGTCAAATGCTGTTTCTATTGAGTTCTTACCATCCTCTTTTGTTGTGAAGGAGCTAAGCACAGGCGCACCACTGATGAAGGGACCGACTAAAAATGGAGTCTATGAGTGGCCAACCAATCCACCAAAATCAGCCTTTTCCAGTCTTAAGCTCAACACTTTCTGTTGGCACCATAGGCTTGGCCATCCAGCCTATCCTATCCTGCGGCAAATTGTGACAACTAATAACTTGGGACAACTCCCCAAGCAGTCATCTTCTATCTCATGTAACTCATGCCTGTGTAACAAGAGTCACAAACTGCCATTCTCAGTTTCTACAATTGTCTCCAACACACCATTAGAGACAATCTTTTCTGATGTATGGACATCACCTGTCCTCTCCACAAATAAATTCAAGTATTATGTGATTTTTGTTGATCACTTCACGCGCTACATATGGTTTTATCCTTTGATTCATAAATCTGATGTTCCTAATGTCTTCATTAAGTTCAAAGCCTAGTAGAAAACTTTTTCAACTCCAAAATCAAAATCTTATACTCAGAAAATGGTGGTGAATACATTGGTCTACGCCACTTCCTCTCAACTTCAGGCATTACTCATCTCACTATTCCCCCCACACTCCTGAACACAATGGATTCTCAGAGAGAAGACATCTCCACATAGTTGAAACTGGTCTTGCTTTGCTATCTCATGATTCTCTTCCCCTTTCCTTTTGGCCATATGCTCTAGCCACAGCCGTGTATCTCATCAATCGAATGCCAACATACACCCTGCAGCATCATTCACCATTCCAAAAGCTCTTCCAATCAAACCCAAATTACTCCAAACTCAAATTTTTTGGCTGCCTATGCTATCCATGCCTTCGACCCTACACCGCTCACAAACTTGAGTCCCGTTCCAGACCATGCATATTTGTAGGCTACTCTCTAACTCAGAGTGCCTACTACTGCCTTGATCCTTCCAACAACAAAATTTATGTCTCTAGGCACGTCAAATTCATAGAAACTCAGTTTCCTTATGCATCTTTGTCTGCATCGAGTTCCGACCATCCTTCATCCATCATTGATACTTGGATTCCACCCCCCATTCCTCTTGTGCAAACCTTGCCACAACCACCACTCATGGCACCATCAGAATTTCCTCTTCATCAAGGTTCACCATGCGAGGCTTCTTCACCTGATGCTCTTGTACCAATGAGTTCTCCAAATTCTACTTCAGCTGGCTCGCCAATTCCTATGTCACAACCTGTGCAGGCTTCGCAACCAACACACACAATGACAACACGAGCAAAGAACAATATTCACAAGCCAGTTCAAAAGTTAAATCTGGTAACTCAACTTGTCAATTCTGATGCCACAGAACCTTCTACTGCAGCTCAAGCTTTGGCACTACCACAATGGCGCAAACCAATGTCAGATGAATTCACTGCTTTGGTAAATAATGGTACGTGGGTTCTCGTTCCATCTGATGCAAATCAAAATGTAGTTGGCTGTAAATGGATATTTCGCATCAAGCGCAACTCGGATGGCTCCATTGATAGGTATAAGGCACGATTGGTAGCCAAGGGTTTTCATCAGCGTCCAGGAGTCGACTACTTGGACACTTTTAGCCCAGTGATCAAGCAAACAACTATCCGAGCTGTGCTAAGCATTGCTGTGTCTCGCAACTGGAATCTAAGGCAACTAGATATTAACAATGCCTTCTTGCAAGGTCATCTCTCAGAGGTTGTCTACATGCAACAACCACCAGGTTTCATAGACAAGGATCACCCCTCCCATGTCTGCAAGCTACGCAAAGCCATTTATGGCTTAAAACAAGCACCACGTGCTTGGTATCAAGAATTACGTGAATTTCTTCTCCAATGTCGTTTCCATAACTCTCATGCTGATTCATCTCTCTTTGTGTTCAAACAATCAGGTGTACTGATCTACATTCTAGTCTATGTTGATGACTTGATCATCACAGGTAACGACTCAACCCAAGTAAATCTATTCATTAACATACTTGTTGATAGATTTTCCATCAAAGATCTTGGTTCTCTTCATTATTTTCTGGGTGTGGAGGTCGTCCCAAACTCGCAAGGCATCCTCTTGTCTCAACGTCGATACATGCTTGATTTGCTCTCCAAGACCAACATGCTTGAAGCCAAACCAGTCCTCACGCCGATACCAACTACTCCACAATTGAGCTTACACTCTGGCTCACCTTTGCAAGACCCAACTGAATACAGATCAATTGTTGGTGGTCTTCAATATTTGCTTCTCACAAGACCAGACATGAGTTATGCTGTAAACAAACTCTCTCAGATTATGCATTGTCCTACCACAGTTCACTGGCAATTTATGAATCGTCTCCTACGTTATATACGTGGTACACTCGACGATGGCATTCAAATCTATAGGGACTCTCCTATGAAACTACATGCGTTCTCTGATCATCTACATCACCATGCTTCCACAAATGTTCAAGCTTACTCTGATGCGGACTGGGGTGGCAACAAAAATGATTTCTCTTCAACAAGTGCCTATCTTATATATCTTGGTCGCAATCCCATTTCATGGAGCTCCAAGAAACAAAAATCTATAGCAAGATCTTCCACAGAAGCTGAGTATCGAGCAGTTGCTAATGCAGCGTCGAAATTGAACTGGCTTACATACCTACTGTCAGATCTTCACATTAAGCTACCAACTTGTCCTGTCATCTACTGCGACAATGTTGGCGCCACTCAACTTTGCTCCAATCCGGTTTTCCACTCTCGTATGAAACATGTGGCCATTGACTTTCATTTCATACGAGATCAAGTTCAAAGAGGTGCACTCCGAGTGGCTCATGTGTCGTCCACTGATCAACTTGCGGATGCGCTTACAAAACCACTGTCGCGCACAAGGTTCCATCAACTGAAATCCAAGATTGGACTTTTCACCAGACGTCCATCTTGAGGGGACGTGTTAGAGGACACTCGAACAAACAAGACTCAGTCTTGTAACTTCATTCAAATGCAGCTAAGTCTCCCACAAGACTCGGTTAGCTTTGTTAGACTCAGTTAGCTTTGTTGTAACAACATCCATGTTTATAGGATCAAATGTATTTATAAAGTCTTGTAACACATTCAATCAAAAGATAAGAATCAAACTTATCAGATAACATAATATCTTTTGGTCTTCTACGTTTTTGCTTAATTGAGAACGGGGCGATTAAATGCTTTAACTAACAGTAAGGATTTAAGCTTTAAAAGAAAAAACTAAACAAAAATATAAACAAATCAAATAAAATAAGGATCAGTATCTAGAGTAAGAGTATGCTTAAAAAAATATAGAGTAAGAAAAGTAAGGTTTTCAAAGACTTACTGAAAGAAACAGGCGATAAGCTCAAGTAGAAGTGGAAGCAAATGTTACAACTTCTAGAATGGACTCAGTTGTGTCTCCAATTCTAAAACTTATCATTTCTGCAACCAGTCTGACGACAAATTCAAACCCACCTTTCTAAGATGTTTGAAATATCCAGGATACAAAATACATTCATGAAGCAGAATAAATAGGTATGAAAATATTTGAGAAGCCATGAAGAATCAGATGAGTACCTCAAAAACCTTGAGTTATTTGTAAAGATTTTTTTTCAACCCTAAAAAGTGAAACCAAACAATAAAAAAGCATAAGAAAACTGTAATGTAGAATGTGGGTATGAATGCAGTCACCATGTGACTATAGATTGTGTAACTCTTGAGATTATGCGCCTATGATTGATGAATGCCAACTTTGCTCTTTTTGATCTTTCTTTATAGTTTCAACCTTAAGCGTGTCAACCCCAAAATCTTTATATTCATGAACAACAATAGCAACTTGAAAACCTCCATGATAATACCATATAATCAACCATGAAGTTTGGTAATGCCTAGTAGAAAGAAACCCTTTAGCAACACAAATGGACATAAAGAAAGAAATCAGTATAGTGAAAATAAACAAATAGCAAGAAAATTCTCAATATATTGACCTATAAAATGATCACTTAATGTGCATTAGATACAGATTTTAAGTTTTACACATAGAGCTTATCACTATGATTTTAGCAAACATACAACAGGCGACAGGCGATACTTTTTAAAGTGAAAAATCATGGAATCTTGAGTAGTTTCCAACAATGAGTAGATACCTTAGTTGGTTTTGTATTGTAATTTTTGGTTGGGAAAAAATACTTGCCAAGTTGTATAACTGAACGGTTAGTATATATGTGTCTAATCACATAGGCCTATGGGGGTATAAAAATTAAACAGATACATACTAACTAAATTCAGTCACACCTTCCTACTAGGTCGCGTTTGTTTGCTCACAATAGGCCAATGCATCAAATAATAACATAGAGTCACAGATCAATTATTAGACATAATCAAGGAGAGAGTTACCCAAACCAAAGAAAGGCTCGAATTCTTTAAAGAAAAAGGTGTTCACAGTTGAAAACAGGATTGTTTGTGCCAAAGAGAAGTAACAAATATAGTTGTAACAAAACTTAATTGAAAGCAACCGAAATATCAACTCTAAGAAACATTAAAAAAATATAAATCAGTTTAAATGAAAACAACGTTGCCTACAGGTATGCATGGAACAACAACCCAACAAAGAGAGCTCTGGAAACTACTTCCTAAACATTCGATTCCTATCATGTAGAGAAAGGCAAACCAATAAAAAATTTTGCATCCGCAAATTATTATAATACTCACAAGTCACAACTAACGTCAATTGCGCAGAAGTAAATTTAACATCTTCCTTATGTTTTGCAAACTGATGGACAAAAATTTGAAATCAACCAGATCTGAACCCTTGCTTTCTGCAACCAAAACAAAAGATTAGAAAACAAAACATTAAAACTATTTAGGAAGCTATAATTCCAGGGTCAGCAAGGGAGGTGAGGTCCTGTTTCTGAAAGCCACCACCACGGAACTCATTGCTGGTTGTTATAAACCATAAATCCAATGTATGGGTTTGTACTGATCCATCCGCGTACCCAAGTATGTTTTTTCTTAGTTGAATACCTGTAGTCATCGTATACCCGCACCACATAATGAAACAAAATTTCTCACTCATCGTTGCCTGGTTTGTCTACTAAATATTAGAAGGAGAGGATATACTCTTTAAACAATCATTATTTCAGTGGTTGTATATGAGTTATACTTATAATGATAATTTAATGCAACTATAACGGATTTTCTCCTTGAAGATTATTATGCAGAATGCAATCAGGAGAAGGATTAAATTCATTACCTAATTCATGCACTGTGTGATTATCAAAAATCTAGGAAGATTATCAAAAATTTAGGCTTTTGGATCACAACCATTAAAGTTTGAAACATAGTGAAATCAAATATTTTATAATGAAATCAATACATATGAACACTAAGAACATGTTAGCAATAAAAACAAGAGATTGTAACATGAATCAACACAAGTATTTAACGTGGTTCAACAATCAAATTATCTACATCCACGGGTAGTAAAGATTTATATCATTTTTATTCATCCTTGTAAGTTACAGAAAGAAGTTATGTTATATAATTAAAGTCATGTTAATCAAAGAACAATTGAACTATGAAATTTACACAAGTCTCATACCTAACCTCTTTGCTCTGATCCTATGCCTTATGTCCAATTCTAACCAAATTTTTCCAGTCCTTGTTCCTGTTTGAGAGTTTGGTATTTATAGCCAATTTGAGGGTCCCTCCAATTTAACTTTCCACCTATTAGTTCTTATCCAATCTTTAGAGCGAAGTGTATCCCGCAAGACATATTTGTATTTCCCGCAAGGCTTGATTTGCGTACTTCGTATTTCCCTTAATTTCTCACTTGATGTCCCGCACCTCTGCTACGGATTTGCACTCAAGTTGTTGTTTTTGGATTTGAATGAACGTTGTGGTCTTTTTAGAATTATGGCATGTCTGACATGTGGCTATTGAAAGTGACTTGCTATGCTTTGATCTCTTTTGTTCCGCAACTTGTATAGCTGAGACGTGTCTCTCATGCATCGATGTTTGTCAGTTTCCAGCAGTGTGCTATGCTTTCCCGCAGCTCACGTGTTTCAGTACTTATGGTTATTTCAGATGTCTGTTTCAGTACTTATCAAAGGGTCTTACTTCAGTGTTTCTTGTTCCATCATAATATGTTACTCTTCCCATAGCATTTGAACACGTGTTTGTTTGGGATTTTTACCCTCACACACTGTGTCATTGTATCCTTTAATTATATAAGAGACAAAACCAAAAAAAAAATATACCTAGAAAGAAGAAACGAAGAAGAAGAATTAAGTTCATCACCTCATCCAAGTATTAAGTGCCTCTGTGTTTTCTGATGTTACAGTTGGTACACCAATAATAAATAGAACAAAGAAGTTTAATTCCATTGCCTCACCCATCTTCTGGGAAAAGGTATCATTACTAACAACAACTGCAATACACAAAATCAACGAAAAATTCCAAGAACACCAAAAATATAATTTATATTAACACCTCGTATCATAGCCACGAAGCTCCAAAATAACCATTATCAATTCACATGACCTCCCATTGCCGCATCCATCAGCACCAACTACTACAGGTTCGAGGAAAATGCAAAGCAAACGACAAAAATTAGATAACGAAACCCTCATAAATTGCAACAAACAGAGAAAAAAAAAACTAGCAAAAAAAGAAGAACCGTATAAAGCTGCAAGGAGATATAATCAACATTTATAAAAAAATAAATAAAAAATAAATAGGATTTTCTAATATTATACCTTGCGGGAACAATTGATATCAACACTCATAGAATTTGACCACGCAACTTCTAATCATAAACATATGCAAAACAAAAATTCACATGCGCATCCAAATAAAAATCTACGATTCATCACCGGCCTTATCCATGCACAACATCATCGATTCATCGCCAATACAGTAAAAAGATGTACCACCAGCATCTGCGAACAAAACATTACCATTAATCACGTAATTTTAGCCATCAAGATCCAATATTTATTAATAAAAAATGGGAGAAAAAACCTAGCAGAAGAAAAAAAATAGTATGAAATTGGTAAGATCTTACCTTTGCTCGAGTGTTTTTATATAAGGAGCATCCAAACCCAGAATTTCCATAAAAAACAAACTCGACTTAGGAAAAAATCCCTAACTTAGAAAATAAACCCTAAAAGTTAAGAAACTTTTGTAATTTTAGATAGCTACATCATTCTTCTATCACCGTAATTAGTGGTTGCAAACATTTTTGTATAAAAAATACCAAGACATAACAAAATTAAAAATCGGCCAAATTTGATTTATCTTTTATTTTAGACTTATTTTATTATTAATTATGGTATAGACAATATTAAGAAAAATAATACTATAAAAATCAGTTTTATTATTTTGTTATTACTTGAATTTTTGTATGCACGTTTTCGCTTTAGCTCGATTTAGATTCTTGCTTCAATTTTTTATTTCAAATCCTAACAATTCTGTAATTCTTGATTCTGGGACAGGATCATGAAAAGAATTATTCGCAAAAGAGAGATATAGTCCGATTCAAAAGTTAGTACCCACGACTAATTTGATCATTTTTTATAAATTCTCATCAGAAGTGTAATTACTAAGAATAGTTTAATTATTGTATAGTTTTAATAGATAGAATGGAGTTGTATTTAGGAAAAGATTGATTTTGAGAATTGTAATCGGACATGGGATATTAGACATTGGACATTGTTATTTATTTATTAATTTTGTGATTGATGCATGATTGATTAACTTTCTTGATTTTATGATGAAATCGTGATGAATAATATGTAATTTTGTTTAATGTATTTTTGGCAACATTTTTCAAGATAATTGCTTTTGGAAACAAAAAATTCGTTTTCCACAAAAAAAAATCTCGTGGGGACATGAATTTTTTTCCACGTTTTCTATTGGGTCACGTCAAATTAATTTCCTTTAAAACGCTTGGTGGGGACAGAATCAACCAGAAGCTCCGATGAATCACAAGCTCCGATGAATGAAAGCGCTCGAAAATACTCTGTTTTTATACAAAGATTAATAGTATTTTATTAAAAGAAATCTATTTTTGGGCTGCAGTGAGTAGGGCTGAACAAAACCGACCCTACCCGCCAACCCGACCCGGACCCGCCCAAAATAACCCGACCCGCACCCGGCCCGCCGTTGAACGGGTTGGGTGCGGGTGATTTTTCTTATACCCGACTTCTGGCGGGTCGAGTGCGGGTGAGGCCAACTCTCACCCGACCCGACCCGCCCACCCGCCCAAGTTTTATCAAAACAGAAAACAGAAACAAAAGTTTTGTTCTTCGGCTCTTTTTTTTTCTTCTCTGTTCTCTCTTCTGAGTCTGTCTCTGGTTCGATTCTTCTTCTACAGAGTAGTACCACCACCACCACCTTGAACCCAAGTTCCCTGCATCATCACTTCATCAGTTCATCAACACCATCAGAGATTCAGACATCAGTTCAATCTCTTACAGGTAAGTTTTTGCCCTAATTCAAATTAATGTGTATATTACATATTTACATGATTTAGTAGCAATTGAAATTGGGTTTTATTAGTTTTGGATGTTTCTAAATCTGTGTTAGGGTTTTACTAGTTTTGATTTAGTGTTTTTAAATCAATTTTAGAACTAGGGTTCTTCAAGTTAAAATTTGGGGATTTTTCATTAGTGTATTAAATTGATGATGTTGATGCTTCATTGACTAAATTCCAGTATTCATAGGCTCTGATTCTGTTTGGTGGAGCTGCTAGGTAGTTTGGGTATGCATTTTTCTTCTTTTCTATTTTTGTTTCTTCAATTTGATTCCTTGTGTATAGTTTGTGTGATAGTTGTTGAAAACCATTCATATGTCAAAGTTGGTGGAAATTTCTGTGTCATTTTCCTCAAAATTAATAATTTAAGAGTGTTGATTAATTAGTGAATTCACGTCCTGATAGATGATACTCATGAGCTTAAATTAAAAAAAAAATTATGGGGAATGTTCTTGAAAATATTTAGTCTGAGTATGAACTATAAAGAGATGATGGAATCTTAATTAACTGTTAGTTATCTAGTTGAATTTAGTTTTTTATATGGTTGCAGGTTTAGATTTGGGTAATACCAAGTACTAGTAGATGGTCATATAAGCTTTGAAATTATAGCTGCAGGTTCAGATTTGGATGACACCCAACTAGTTGTAGTTAACCATACTAAATGAAACAAAGTCTTGAGCGTAGTAATGTGCAAACAGCGAGGAATTCTGGTTGAAAATTGCCACAAGTTCCATTAGTAAGTTGAGTTACAGGTTCAGATTTAGGTAACAGTAACACCAACTAGTTGTAGTTTGACATACTTATAAATCGAGGTCTTGATTATAGTTATTTGCAAATAGTGAGGAATCTTGTGGTCAAAATTGCTACAAGTTTCATTATAAGTGCCGTGTTTCTTAAACTGGCGATGAGACTGTCGATCAATATTAATTGCTGTTACATGTTTCTTATGTATTTGCATCCAAAGATTATAGATAATTAGATTATGCCACATATTTCTCTTTCTCAAACTGATTTAAATTCTTAAATAGTTTAGACATGAAGAAATCAATTCAAAGTCAATTGTTATTTTATTATGGTGCACGACTGTTGGTTAAAGACTTAATAGCTGAACCCTAACAGCGCTAGTGCAGCTCCACCAATCCATGGAGAAGGACAAATTTTTGTATAAACTATCTAGGATTCTATCAGCACCCATATCCAGCCTTTATTATGTGTTATGTTGTTTTGCAGTGATTATCTGTTCAAACTCTTGCTTATTAGAGATTCTGGTGGTTATAAATCATATCTACTTTTCAGGTTTGTTGTAAGTAATCATTTAAACATGTTGAATTACGATGTATGTTGAGAATCTCAATTGCAGCTAACCCAAATGGTACTCATCCTTACTGTTTACTGGTTTATTTGGATTTTTTGGTGTCTGATGTGATGCCAGATCCACAGAAATGGTGGAGGCTCTGTACAATATGAACAAGGTAAGCTTGATCATTTAACCAAACTTGAGCATAACCTGGTATCCTTCAATTTTCTGTTCTATAGGTTTCAGCTTTCGTGAATGTGTTATAGTGTGCTTGGTTTTTACATTAATGTCACTCTAAAGCAACTTTTCTTTCGTTTTTACCTTTTCTTTCAGAGCTTTTTCAACAAGGAAGATCTATTACTCGTTTAGTGTCTGAATGTGAACTCCCTTTCATCTTTCTAGTGTCCGTAAGTTCTTTTTCAACCCGTCCTCTTTTATTGAAGACTAAACTGTCTTGTTCAAGATTATTGGGGATAAACTAAGTTTTTCGCCTAAGTACCTAAGTAGATTCAGTTCATATGGACGGAGTATTTTACATATGAAAAAGTAGCTGCAGTTCATATGCTTTCATTAAATTTCAATTTGAGTGGATACTTGTATGTGTAGTTGTAGGTGGTGCTGGTGTCGAGTAGATTCCTTGTCTCTTTTCCTCTTCTTTTGCAGTTGTTAATTGCTATAGTCTTGGTTTTTATTTTCTTCTTAAGGGTGAAGTAAATGACCTGATTTGAGTTAGTTTGTCAGAAAATAAATGCATAGATGGTGAAGTCTTACCCTCAACTTAGTGTTGAAGCTTTATGTAACAGTTTTTCACTAACATCTCTTATTCACTTTTAAGTCTCTATTGAATCTCATTATGTGCTCCTCTTGCTGCAGATTGGTAGATAAGCTTACTGTTACGGTGTTACCTATAAGGAAGCAGCACTGAGAAGAGTTCGTGAATAAATCCGAAATCAAATTCTTGACATTTTGGTCTTGCTTCAGAAGTAAGTGATGGTTGTTATGCTGTAAATAGAAAATAGAAGAAAATGTAGGATGTAGCCAATAAGCCAACTGACTACTGAATGTATATGAAAATTCAAAACTATCATGTATATTTGCATTCATTTTTTAAATCAAAATATCTTTATGACCCTCTATGTTATTATATTGTTTATGTGATCAACCAATAAAAGAAGCATCCAAATTTAATATCTCCCTCAGACCCATTCCTTACAAACAGAAAACCAGAATTACGACCACATGCTATAGGGATAAAACTTCCAAGCCAAAATTTGGAAAATCAACTCTGCTCACACACCAAGTGACATGTGTTATACTTTTCAACTTCTAATACATATGTATGTATGATAACTCACCTTGTAGGTTATCATCATGGTTGAAATCTCAGATGATGACGTTACTTCAGATCTTCCACTTGTACAAGGAAGACCATCCCAAAGTTCTATGGGACCTCCTCCTCAACGTCAACCGGCATCGGCACCAGGGACAAGGAGTATAGCTGGGTCATCAGCGTCACCATCTAGTCAACCTTCATCATCCGCCGCGACACCATCTTCTCAACCTTCATCATCAAATAAGAAGCCTAGAGTGGGTGTGAAGAAATCTTGGGTATGGAATCACTTCGATATTATAGAAGATGGTGCTAAAGCAAAGTGTAAGCATTGTCCAAAGGGGCGAGGTAGTTACAAGATTGGTGGTAAAACACATGGGACTACCAATCTTTCTCATCATTTAGAGAAGTGTATTGAGTACAAGAAAACAATTAATAAGGAGCAGGGAGGACAACAAACACTTGGTTTTCAACCGTGCAAGTCGGGAGAGGAACCACAGTTGGTGGGGATCAGTTTTTCTCAAGAAGGATGTAGAAAAGCGTTGATTAGGTTTATTATTACAGATGAAATGGCTTTTAGAATTGTTGAAGGCGAAGGCTTTAGGGCTTTTTGTAAGTATCTTGAGCCGAGATTCAAGATTCCAGGTCGTATGACAGTGTATCGTGATATATGCACGATGTTTTTGAATGAGAAGGCCGCATTGATAAGTTATTTCAAGACAAATAAGACAAGAGTATGTCTTACTACTGATACTTGGACATCGATGCAGAACTACAATTACATGGTTGTAACGGCTCATTTTATTGATCGTGAATGGAAGCTGCATAAAAGAATCATCTGTTTTTGTTTGATTGAAAGTCACGAAGGTAAACAAATTGGTAAGGCTTTGGAGAAATGTTTGGTGGAATGGGGTCTTGAGAGAGTATTCACGGTCACTCTTGATAATGCATCTGCGAATAAAACTGCTATTGATTATCTGAGAAAACAAATTGTTAGTTGGGGTTCTTCGTTACTTGGAGCTAAATTTTTGCATGTTAGATGTGCGGCCCACGTACTTGCTCTTGTCGTTAAGGATGGTTTAAAAAAGTATCATACATCGATTCTCAGAATCAGGGCAGTGGTAAAGTATGTCACAAAATCTCCCGCAAGATTGAAGAAGTTTATGGATGCTGCTGAGATGGCAAGGATAGATTGTAAAAAAGGTTTGATTTT
The DNA here is from genome assembly GCA_023531435.1 of Papaver californicum. Classification (NCBI taxonomy): domain Eukaryota; kingdom Viridiplantae; phylum Streptophyta; class Magnoliopsida; order Ranunculales; family Papaveraceae; genus Papaver; species Papaver californicum. The sequence continues at coordinate 16,961,241 of JAJJMC010031210.1, forward strand.
GGATGTGAAAACTCGGTGGAATTCTACTTATTTGATGTTAGTTGCTGCAGAGAGGTATGAAAAAGCTTTCGAAAGGCTACATGAGTCAGATAGGGCATTCCGTGAGAAGTTTTGTTATGATATTCCAGTACCATCTTTTCATATGGGTGACGGTGATGACAATGTTGATATTGATGCTGATTTTGATCTAGATTCTGACGATGAAGAAGAGGAAGTAGATATTCCAGAAGAAGAAGTAGATGTTGCTCTTACAAAATCCAAAAAGAAGAAAAGGCCTCCAGTGCATGCTCCTGAAAGTTATGATTGGTGCAATTCCAGAGTTCTGATTCAGTTTCTAAAGGTATTCTACGATTCAACTGTTGCTTTTTCAGCTTCTACATATGTTACTTCGCACTCATTCTTGGAGGAACTCGGTACTGTTCGTCAAGAATTAGAAGATTGGAAAAATAGATATGAGGATCCTTTCTTAAGTCACATGGGCGACGTAATGTTGCTCAAGTACAACAAGTATTGGGGAGATTTTGAAAAAATAAATTCGTTGATGTTTATTGCTGTACTTCTGGATCCACGAGAGAAAGAACAAGGATTGTATGTGACTGTTGAATATTTAGTTGTGCATTACGACCCTGTGATAAAACAAAGAAGGGTACAAGCTTGGGTTGATAAAGTTAAAAAGGATTTTGATGAACTGTTCACAGCTTATAAATTAGAACATACAACTGAAAGTGTGATATCTTCATCCGAGTTTATAGGTAACTCTAGTTGTACTTTTGCTCAAGGTTCTTCTATTTCTGGCAAGGCTAAGTATAAGGAAGAAAGGAATAAACGCAAAAACCAATTGAGCAATGTGGAGGATCATAGAAGATCTGAGGTGGAAAGATACTTGGCCGAGCCTATCTACTCTCCGGCCAATGAGGATGATTCTTCTTTTGATATATTACTTTGGTGGAAGAGCAACTTTGCGAGGTTTGGCATTTTACCACTCATTGCCAAAGATATATTTGCTATACCTGTTTCTTCTGTTGCTTCTGAATCAGCTTTTAGTACCGGAAAACGAATTTTGGATCCTTTTCGAAGTTCCTTGAAGCCTAGAACACTTGAGGCATTAATTTTATTGCAAAATTGGTTACGTACACCAATTGACAAAGATTCTTCTAGCCTTGGAGTGAGGAGGAGGAGGTTGAAGTTCTTGAGTCGGGTATAATTTGTACTTCATGGATCATGGTTCTTAACTTCATATATTTTATTACTATCGGTATTTTTAATCTTTTTCATTCTAATTGTTCATTTCTTTTGTTGCAGAGCTATTTGGTAACCATGGTGCTTCCATCATCATAGATGACGATTGATTCTTATTCGGTGACCTGGATGGTGCTGGTACTAAGATGAACTTGTTTTTGTTGCTACTTGCTAGTGGGAAATGTCGTAGAAGAATTGCATATTAAAACTCTAATTTTATTGTATAATTTTGAATGTTGGGACTTAGATTTTGAGATTATCGATTGTTAGGTAAAATGGTTTATCAGGTGGCGCGCGTGAGGATCAAAAAAACAGCCAAACCCATGAAAAAAATTTGCTTGATTATTTGGGCGGGTGACCCGCACCCGCCCGACCCGACCCGCCATCTGGGCGGGTCTGACCCGACCCGACTCGATCACCCGGCGGGTCGGGTGCGGGTGATGAAAAAAAAAACCAGCGATAGGCGGGTCGGGTGCGGGTGAAGCCAAACCCGACCCGACCCACCCGTTGTGCAGCCCTAGCAGTGAGGGACATTTGAGAGCTGAATAAGGACAAAAACGGATCATGAAATAGTAATCTTCAAAGCCCTTATTCTGCTAATTTTGATAATGACTAATATGCCTTCTGTTTAATTTGTGTTAATGAAGTTGATTAACTAAACTAACTAAGATTAGTCATTAGATTAGATTAATGATTTAATTTATATTTTCAAAATCAATATTTCAAAGAAAAAGAAAAACAGAAAAAATTGTTTTGATTTGGAGGACAAATAAAAGTTGAATAAGGAAAATTTTTTGAATTTTTTTTAAACCCTAGAAGAATGTGAATAAACATATGCTCAAAATAGTTAGGACCACCTCTAACTTAACTCCCATTACAATTTTATAACTTCCAATCGTTTAAAGTACATAAAAAATTTGGATTACTTTTAGTATTTACAGTTGGGAGATCACGGTTTGGAAAACATGACCTCTTATCCATAAACGATAGTCTACGGTTGGGAAATGAAGAACTCCTAGCCGTAAATGTGAATTATGGTTGTGAAATGAAGAACTTCAAGCCGTATGTATGACTTACAACTGAAAAGTGTATGACGAGAATTTTGTATTTTTTAAAGTCACTTATGGCTAAGTTATATTAGGAAATCCTAGAGGTAAACAATAAATTACGGTTAAGAAACTTTGCATTCATATCCGTAAGTGGTCATTTACTGCTAGGAATTCATTAATTCCTAGCCGTAATAGGTGTATACTCATTTTAAGAACGAGTATAAACTGATACTATTCTTAAAATGAGTATATAGTTTCATTTTGGAATCTCAAATCCACTTACTGTTAGGAAGTTAGCCGTAAAACACCAGACAGCTAAAAATTCATCATTTTTCTAGTCGTAGATGGACTATTTACGGTTAGGAAAAGATGAACTCATAGTCGTAGTGGGTGTTTACGGCTAGAAGTCCATCTGTTCCTAGCCTTAAGTAGTTCCTGAAACTGAAATTGAATTTTACTTTGATAATTCTAATTTATTTAAGCAGTCAAAAACAACAAAAAGAGGAACAACAACAACAACAAAAAGTGGATTTATCGATTCTTATAATAGAAATTATGGATGGAAGATTATCTGGTTGTTGAGGTGTTTAAACTTCCTGAATTGTTAATCCGTCAACTTTTATTTTTTTTTAATTTATCATCTTCATCATGAATCATGAAGAAGAATATAAGGAGTCCTGGAGAAGAATAATAGATTTGGGTTCTTTTTTAATGTATAATTATATTTAGATTTATTTATGGAATAAGGGTATTTTTTATTTTTACTATATATTAGGTCCCCCTTATCCATATCTAAGACATTTGAATCCTATGCAACCTTCAAAATTCATTTTGTGCACCCCCAATATTAATAGGTTTCTATTGAAATAGGAATCCAAAGTAATTTGTTTCTTGTTCACATTAGTATGATATTGGACTTCATCTCTAATTTTTTGTAATCCCTTAAGAAGTTGTGGAGTGATTTTGTTCTGTCGTTCTTCTTATTGTTTTAATTTTTAACATTAAAGTATATACATTTACACACATAATATACATCATATTTTCTTATATTATGCTATAAAATAATAAAATAATTTGAATTGCAGAAAAATATCAAGATATTTGTTATTATAGGAAAATGATATGTACACATATTTTTTGAAATTTAAATTTAAATTTGACATGTTTCGATATATTAATAATTATTAATTTATCGATAAATTTATACTTCGTTAAATTGATGAATTTAGCAGTTCCAAGGCGATTAATTTACAGGTCGTGGGTTATAACCCCACTAGTCTATACCTCTTACCACTAAAAACCCACTAAAAACAAAATGAAACAAAAACCCCATTTAAATAATTCTCTCTAAACTACCCTTTATATTAATTCAACCCAACAAAAATAAAAATCAACCCACTTTTAAACTACCCTTTGCATTAATTCAACCAATAAAACAAAAATCAACCCCACTTTTAAACTTTATTCTCTCTCACCACCAACACTACCAACACCAACTCACCACCACCAACCAACAACAACCACCATCATCCAACAACACCACCACTACCAGCAACCAACTAACAGCAGCACCAACCACCACCACCAACGAGCACCACCAACGAGGACCGCCATCACCCACCACCACTATCAACGAGCACCACTAACAACCACCAGGTCCACTACCAAAGAGCACCACCACCAACTACCACCACCAGAAACGAAAACCAGAACCAACACCCACCACCACCACCACCACCACCACCAACCAACCACCACCAACAACCAAACCACTTTCACCACCAATATCAACGAGCACCACTAACAACCACCAGGTCCACCACCAACGAGCACCACCACCAGCAACACCGAAAACCATAACCAACACCAACCACCACCACCATCAAATTTGGTTTCAACATAAAATTGGCATTTCACCAACACAACTTATTCCAGATGAAAAAAAATGATGAAACCAAAAAAAGTTTCATCATCTATTTGGTTCCACCTAATTCCAGATGAAAAAAAATGATGAAATCAAAAAAAAATTCATCATTTATTTGGTTCCACCTTATTCCAGATGAAAAAAAAATGATGAAACCAAAAAAAGTTTCATCATTGTTTTGGTTCTGACATTTCACCAACATAAAAATTGGTTTCATCAATTTTCTGACGTTTCACCAAAAAAAAAAACAAATTTCGACAATGATGATGTATCATTATTTTTTGATGATGATTTTCGACGATGATGATCTGGAGGTGTTGGTGATGTTTGTAGAGGATAGAAGGAGGAAGAAGAGGCGTTGTTGGTGGTGGATCTGGACATGTAGTGGTGGAGGAGAAAAATAACGAAGAGGAAGCGATGGGAAGGAGGAGGTGTTGGTGGCGGATTTAGACATAGAAAAAGAAGGAGGTACTGGTGGTGTTGGTGGAGGAGACTGAGGTGCTGTTAGTGGCAGATATGGGTGACAAAAATTATTATTGGTAAACATAAAAGTAAAAAAAAAAAAGAAAAAGAGGTGTTGGTGTAGGAAACGAAGGTGTTGTTATGGCGGAGGAGCTACTGTTGCTGCTGGTGATGGTGGCGGAGGAGCTATTGTTGCTGTTGGTGATGGTGGTGGAAGGAGGAGGAAGAAGAAGAAGAAGAAGAAATGAGACAAGAAAAGAAGAAGAAATGAGAGAGAACCCAATAAAATGAGAAAGAAGAGAAAGAAAGGATAAGGATGATATTTTGAAAAGTGGTAAAAACTAAATTTAAAGAAAATAGGATTTTTATTTCATTTTTAATTCAAATGGTTTTTATTTATAAAGGATAATATGAAAGGAGTTTTTGTATATGAAGTTTGGTCACCTAGGTTTTTTATACCATGTTATGATTAATTTATCAAAATTATACCATATTTTTGATACAATTTTCCAGAATAGTATACGCTGTTTGTACGATGGCGACCAATAGTAGTGTTCTTTGCCCATCCAACAGCGCCAGCCCCACTGATCTCACCTTTCAACCCTGAGGGGGATCCTCTCTCGGTGAAACGTTAAATCTGTATCTGTATAGCCTATACACTAGTAGAATTCTCACCTAGCAAAACAATTTGGATTACACCGCACCCTCTCTGACAACTTTGGTCTGGGGAGTATAAAAATTCTCTGCTAGAGAAAGAAAGAACTTTGCGGGAATATGAAGAAACAAATCAATTTTCGTCTTTGCAGAACTATGGTACTCTACACTCTTCAGTTCGCGAAGAAACAAATCAATTTTCTTCTTTGAAGGACTATGTACGCTATAATCTATAGTTCACGTAGCCATAAACTACCTAAAGAAAAACAAAATTGAACAAGATCTTCGTTTATGGAAGGCAACGACATAATCAACTCTGATTTAGTATCTAACGAAGCAAATTCCTTTGGCTCCAAATGGTACCTATCATGACATGCACACTGACTTACGAGCTTTCTGCATTTAAGAAACTACTATAGAGGATCCAAACCTAGATTTACCTATCATGGAGGTAACACAATTTGTTGGCACAAAATCAAATCTGACAATGTTTTCCCATGCCGATCTATCCTCCTCGAACAGTTTACTCCCCCATCCAAAATGTTTCTCACTACAACGTTGACAGAATGAATTCCTTTCACTTCATAAATCTCAACATCTACATTCTCATCAACCCATTTGTTTCTCTTCTCAATTTCTTCCTTGCTTGGAAATGACGAAGAATCTTGAAGACATGAAATCACGGCTTTTACCCAGTTGGGTGTTATAATTACCTTCAGCTTCTCAATGTTTGGGAAGAAATGGGGAATGATGGAAAAGTTCATGTCATTGCCTTTATCGCCAACCCGACTATGAGCTATTTGATATAGAGGAATCTTTTGGCCTGATGGAGCAAGGCTGGGATTCATGGCTGAAGATTGCACTAACAAGGACCGACAGTCAGACGGAATTCTCCATGTGGCTGCTGCATTCACATCAGAAGTTTTCTGCGGAAATTCAAAATGGCTACATGATTCTGCCACTTTGGTTTGCTTAGCTCCTGTACACCAGAAAACAGATTCACGTCCAACCTGATTACCAAACCAACTCTGACTGATTAAATTTATTATATACAAATAGCTCAGTACCCATTTTGGGTCAACAAAACTTATCTCATGCTTAGAAATTATACAGGAAAGAAGACTATATCAAGATTCAAAAAACTGCAACAAAGTAACGATTAATTTTCTAATCTAGAAAAAACTGTTTTTCAAAACAAAAATGGATTTCTAAACTTTACTTCTATTAAAATCAGTACTAAAAGGGTAGCACACAAAAGAAAGAAAAAGAGGCGGCATGGTGTTGTCCCTCATCATACAGATGTGATCCTAAGCACGCAAATGAATCGATGTGTATTCACTGCATACGACATGGTGTCACACCATGCTACTCTTTTTATTTATTTTGCTTCGTGCTACTCTTGTTACTTTTTGTCTCCGTGCTTACCCTTTTGGAGTAGCCTACTAGCTTTCCTCAAGTGTAATGAGTTAATTCTTATGACCAATAATTTAAATTTAATTCCAAAACTGTGTTTAGATATCAGAATAGACCTTTAAATTTTATTGCACCCTGATTTCTAAAAAATGGATCCATATCAAAGGCTTGTTAGAATGGGTTTGAGTATAAAGGACTAAATGGGTTTAGAATGGATAAACACACTCGGTCTTAAATGAAACAAATTTTATTGCTTAGACTTTGATTGTACATAGACTTTAACTTTGTAACAAACTCACTTACTTTCGCTCTAACTAAGATGCTCGTGCACCTATACCTCACTTGGTGTTTTCACTCAATTACAATTTTACTCATTTACATTTGATGCCTATTTATAGGCTTCACTTGACCGACTTTTATTATCTCCAGAACATTCTCTACCTATCTAGTGTAATACTTAATCTAGAAGACTCTAGCTATCCACCATTTTTTTTACATTAAGTTACTGACTTTGACTAACACTAGATAATTCTAGACCGTCTAATCTAACCGACTTCACAACTTCAGAACTTTCTAGATTTAGTTCTAGCTAACTCTAGACTTATCTAACACCAGATAGTAAACTTGATTTTATCTAGCTTAAGCAAGTATTAGATAAGTCTAGAGTTCGCTAGAACTAAATCAGAAAGTTCTGGAGTTGTTGTAAAATAAGTGGAGTAAAGTTAGTGAAGTCGGTTAAATTAGATGGTCTAGAATCATCTAGTGTTAGTCAAAGTCAGTAACTTAATGTAAAAGAAATGGTGGATGGCTAGAGTCTTCTAGATTAATTTACACAGGAGGCAATAAAAGTCGGTCAAGTGAAGCCTATAGATAGGCATCAGATGTGAATGAGTAAAATTGTAATTGAGTGAAACACCATTTGAGGTATAGGTGCACGAGCATCTTAGTTAGAGTGAAAGTAAGTGAGTTAGTAACAAAGTTAAGTCTATGTACAATCAAAATTTGAGCAATAAAATTTGTTTCCTTTAAGACCGAGTGTGTTTATCCATTCTAAACCCATTTAGTCATTTAACCTCAAGCCCATTTCTAACAAGGCTGCCTAGGTTTCAAGTTGTCTGATTTCTGATAGGACTTGAAAATGAAAGTACTTTAATCCAAATTTCAGTTCATACTTCTCCAAAGAAAAATAGGTTATGCTAATCTCTAATCTAAGTATGTCAAAATTAAGGAAATGGAGGAGTAACAGCACTTACCAATTTCTTTTCAAGAACAATCTCTTTTTTGTTCCCCGTGCTGAAATACATAAACACAAGTACTTAACGGATAAGAATATCTCTTAAAGCAAGTTACTAAATTTGGTTCCTAGTAGGAGAAGTAAAACTAACAGTTTGATGCAGAGGTTTATTGGCAAGCAAGAAAACACAATTTTGTGTGCGCACTACAATCTCAATAAAAAAAATCCTTCTGGATCATACCCCGAAGATAGGTTTTATGTCGAGCTGAATAAGGTCCAGTTACCTGATTCCACCACCACCAGCTGGTCCATTGGTGTAGAGTGCTGTAAACTCTTTCACAAAATGAGTAGCCTGCTCCTTCAGGTCAAACAATCCGTCCATTCTTAGTCTTATATCTTCATTATCCCTCCGGCCTCTCTGAGTTGGGTCATCCATATCAGTTGCTTTAAGGCTGTCGAGACCAATAATATAAGAAATGATACTGTTATTAACACCAGGAAATACTTCTTCCATCCACGATCTAACCTGATAGTATAAAAAGAGAAAAATAAGTAACTTGATGAATAGAATGATGGATCTATTAGGAAATTACTATGTAGTAAATAACTTATTAACAGATCATTAGCACAATAATATTTTTAGAGTTCACTAGAAATATGGAACCTCCTGATTAATAAAGGCTGTACTTACCAATAGCTCAGCTACTTTTGCTCGCTCAACGCATCCATACCCTCCATAGGATATTTCTCCCCAACCTTTCCACCCAGCGTCCTAAAAGGATAAAATAGCTTCAGTAAATATTGAAGCTAGATAAAAATCAAAAGTGAAAATGAACGTCGTAAAGGCGATTCTTGGCAAAACTATGATAATAGTGTGAATGTGCAAACGACAACCTTCGTTAGGTTCTTCAGAGGAAATGAATTATAGTCCTAAAAGTTTTAACAATATAAGGTGGCAGATTTGATTAAAATTAGAAGGATGAATGTCTCCTACCTTGGGCATCAACTGGAGAAGTTTGTCTGGGGTAATGAATTGATCTGATGGTTTAGCACCAACGCATAGCACTCTATCAATTGACAATGAACTGAAGGAAACATTTTGGACATCCATAACCTGCATTTTAGGAGACAAAGTTGGTCACGAGTAGTCTCATGAATTTTTGTACATTGGTTCATTTCTAAAGTACTGCAGAATCAATCAAAATGAAGAAGTGATTACCACATCAGGAGTTATATAAGCACTTGGATCTGCAATTTCATAAAGAAGTTGTTCGGCGCAAGTACTAAAATTTATAACCCCTCCACTGCCTTCTGCCTTTCCTACCCATACATTCCCATCGAAACTAACTTCAGCAAAGGGGAGTGACAAATCTAAAAGTTGTTCAAATGTCATTTGCCGGTACTTATCCCCTGTAAAATATTTCATTTGTGCTTTTATTAAATATGATTTATGGAAAGTTAAATGTTTTATGATCATGCAAACTGAATATTAGATTAAGCAGAGGAAAGGTCATTAAATCTGCATCCGGATTTACTAGATTGTACTAACATGTAAGTGGGAGTAATTCTGAATATAATTTGCCACGAGTAGAAGGTGAACCTGGATGCATGAAGTAACCTCCGGTGAGTTGACAACCACACTCTAATAGATGACCAGCCAAAGACCCTTGCGACAATTGCTTCAAGTCGTTCCAGTTCCAACCTAACTCGTAAACCTAACACATACATGGATCACATTGTTTCAGATTTCTTTTTACATTAATCAACGATGGACAGAACCATTCAATATAGAAAAATGATCACTTGATGCTATGTATCAAATGCATGGCCACATGTTTTCCCTGCCATTAGAACCGAGTCTGTACAATATTTCAGGTTGCATAGTTATTCACACCTTCACCAATTTCAAATTAGACAGTTGATTTTTATCTTCCGTGTAAATGATACCAATCTTCATATGTCAGACTTCTACAGATCAGGGGAAAAGTTTCAAATTTTGACAGTAAGACCTCTTTGTTTTTATGGAGCTGAATATTAAGATACCCATCCTATTTTAATCAATCTATACTCCTGTTTTAATCAATCTACACTAGCATAAATAATCTTTGTCGAAAAGGAACTAAAAGGCTTTACATACCATTGGAGCTAAAAACAAAGCTACATCAGCAACACGTGAAGTAATTATAACATGGGGTTTGTACTTTTCCAGACAATGAACAATTGGAGCTGCTCCCAAGTATGTACTAACACCCTTCAAAAGATTAAACAAGCAATAAACATAAGGTTTAACATCTTCTGTTAAAAAGCCTAATCACTTACATAAATACAACTCTTCCTTAATTCACATCCCATACACACAAAAAAATTAGGGAAACCCTTCATATCCTTATTCTTTTCATAAAGGTTATATCGTAAATAACGAACATTATACTTTTTCAGCTAGTCGTGTATGCGACCATTGCGGAATGGGTATATTTTGAGTTTAGATTCTTACACCTTCTATGCTATGACATGAAGACTCCAATCCTGAAAGACAAGAAAAACTAATTATTCCATCAGATAAAAGTAAACATCATTGAGCTATAAACAGATGGTTTTGTAATTTATAACTACTTGGTGTTAGTAAATTATTTCAACACTTCAAGTCCACTAATCGAATAAATGTCTTCCTTCTGAAAGTAAGCAAAAAATAATCTTCCACAAGTACATAATAATACCTGAATTTGGGGGGGGAAATCTCATAAGCAACAGCAACCACTATACTAAGGCTCAGGCGGTTAGCAGTGTTTAAGACTTCCTTCTGTGCACCAAGTGGATCCACTTTAATACATAAAACATGTCGAAGACAACAGAAGACCCAAAGTTACAGTAGTTTATTTTTTAGAAACAGGCACTCTAAATTTCACAGCAACCGAAGTGTTAATAAAATTCTTGAAAAAATAGATCAGTAAAGCATCAACAAGTTACACAGCACATTCGGATTCTGAATCCATATCATCACTTATCTCTACAAAAAGATTACCCTGTTCTAAAACTCTTAAAACTCTATTGCAAATTCAATAAATTTAGTATGTGAAACCAATCGTTAACTATCAGTTGATATCCATCTCCTCTATGCAAACTAGTGCATAATGAGGCGTATAAGTTAGATGAGTGCCCAGTAATATGAAGCGTTAAAAGATAACAGCCGGCGAAATTATAACATTTATCAAAGCAAGTCATATTCTTTACCTGCACCCATGTTGGTAATTAAACAAGTCCCTTTCTCCACAGCCAAAGGTAGTAGTAAACTCATCCAATCGCTAACTTTTCAGTCATTATAGAAAGAGAAGGACATGTTATTCCAATATAGTACAGTGCTACAATTGACAGATAGTAAAGAATGAATCCATGGAAGCACTATTACATGAAAACAATTCCGGGGTGCAAGAAAACACATTTAACAAAACTACACCAACTCCCACATTCAAACTCAATTTAAATTTATTAGGGACCCCATTTCCAAGATAGTAAGTTGGCAACCAAACTCTACGTAACTCAAAAGCTATCAACCACATTCTTTAGGTAGTTTTTGTTTTTCACTAATTCGTCTGAATCTAGCTCATATTAGATGAGACTGACTCAGCTGAATCCCACATCCACAAGTACACGTCTTATTGTTACATGAATGTCCAACAGGTCAGACTCGATGATCCTTCAGTCACGCATTAGATTAGACCCAAACCTTCAAACACAGTAAACTAAAAACCAAAGTAGTCTAGTATCTGAGTAGGAAACGAATCATGGTCGGACAAAAAACAATCACCTAATGCTAATATAGTAAAATGAACAATATATAAAAGAACACAAAAAAGTATGGGTGAGAAATGTACTATTGGGATCATAACCAGGGTCACCAGAGAGCATAAGTTGGTAACGATTAGCTAGTGTTCGTTCTGCTAAACATTCAAGTACCAAGTAATCTAATCTTGGTACTCTTTGAAGTAATTTCAAAGCTGCCATTGATCTATCTCCTGCAAATCCAGCTCCACATCCAATCAAAACCTTTTCTTTTCTCCTTTCGGGATTTTCTCTCTGAAATAGAAAATAATAAATTCCTGATTAAATTTTTCTAACTGATCAATAAAAAAAGAAGAAGAGAGAATTAAGATAAATGAATATTACTCACCAACTTAATTTCACAGCTGTATGTAACGTTATCATGATCCATGTTTTTGAGTCCTATTGAATCTTCTTAAAGTATGGAATAGGAAGTGTATAACAAGAAATGATCAAGTGCGTTTTGATTTTTCAAATATTGAGGGGAAAATGATATGATTAGGTGGACTAAAATACAAACTTTGCAAGGATGGATAGACGATGATGAAATTAACAGTACGATGATGATGAATATTGATGATAAAGGAAGTGAATGAGCAATTATCGTCTTTATCTAAACTTAAAAAATAAAATAAAATATGTGACGGATAAGTCTCGAACAATGTAGTCAATTTCTCGGCGGAGATATCGCTGAGATGGATCAAGACGAGTTGGTCAATATTAGGATGTAGAAAGAAATTAAAAATAAATAAATGAATAAATTTTATTTTAGGTTTTCAATTGTTGGTTATGTTTTATAGATTTTATCTCAATTTTACGTCTAAATGTTATAATTTTCGTGTATGTATGTAATTATTGTTTTATGTTCAATAATGATGATATAATAGTAATTTTTTTATGTTTGAGCTTTATAATTCTGATTTTGTACGTGGATTTTGTTTGTTTCATACAAATATCGGGTTTTTGATGATACCCTGAGTTTGTTTGGTGGTATTTTAGAAAGATAAGTGTCGATTTTATATCTTAATAGGTGCAATATGTGAAAAAAGTTTAATACAATAATATTAGGTATAAAAATTGGAATTGGGATTTCATCGATATTTTAATGATATACTAGTGTTTCGGTTCGGACCGAGACAAAGCAAAATCGTACATTAATCCCAAATTTCTAATATCTCCGTAATAAACGTTAAATATAATATGGAAGAGTCATTTTTTTATATGGAGTGGAAGAGTCTTTCCACACATGACAAATGTCAATTGATTTTGAGTTGGATGCCGATAAACTTTAACATAACAATATCAAGCTTGATATGACGTTTAAAAAAGGTAGTACTTGATTTATCAAATATGTTGTAGGAGTGAATGATTCACCCAACTTCCAATAAGTGACGATTTATCAACGAAGCACGAACAACTTCCAACAAGTGACGATTTTGACCACTGTATTATCTTGTAACCTATTTTTCTTCTTTAATAAAATTATAGCCTTTTTCCGTCAAAAAAAATTGACAATGTTTTATTTCAGCTACCTCATGTTGTTGGGTGTATTAGAACGTGTAGTTAGATGAATAGTTCAATGATCTTTCAAAAAATATTGAAGTTCATAATCCATATATTGATCTACATTGCCACTACGAAACACTTAAAATTGTTTATTATAATGAGTACGGACCATTTTATAAAACTTTGAAACAACCAATTCACTTCACATTTAGTCTTCATTAAATAAACAGAAGTCGTTTTAGTGCATCCATCAATAAAAGTAACAAATCAACGTGAATCACCCTAGATTAATAGTGATTTTAGATGGACTCCAAGCATTAGCATGTATATAACCATTAAAAAAAAACCTGGACTTTTACTGAAAGATAATGGAAATGAAGCACGGTGACTTTTTGCAAGTTCGCATACTTCACAATGAAAACTAGAGATATAAAGTTTTGCAAACAAACTTGGAAACAACTTTTTAAGTAACCGAAATATACATGTCTCAATTGTCGATGCCATAACAAAATTTCAGATTCCTTCCTCCCCCCTTAAAATTATCCGCTAGTAGATCTTGACACATTTTTTCAGATCTATTAGATACCAAATCTAAGTAATATATCTTCATAAGCTTACACCGTAACAATTCCTGCCACTCCGCCTCGGAATCATCCGTTAGTAGAGCTTGACACAGTTTTTCAAAACTATTAGACACCAAATCTGAGTAATATAGCTTCCTAAGCTTAACACCATAACCAATAGTTTGGTTCGGTTTAATGTCCTTGAATACATAAAAGACAGACAAAAAAATGATAATACAATGTAAAATATTAGTTAATTTAAGAAACTGATAATATATTACAATCTAATAGGGGAACTACAAAGACATAATCAAAATTCAATGTTTTAGTGAGAGATATTGGTCATTCACAAATAATTGGAGTTGATGAAACATTGACAGTGGAAACTAATTTTCGTAGTGATGGCTTATGGGATGAGATTTGTCTAGTTACAAAGTCATATGGTATATAGCACCAGATAAATTATCCATGAACTATTTAAAACAAGTGAGGAAACTTTTAAAACCTTACCATTGCTACCTTCCCTTGCAATTAATGCAACTATTTTTGCGAACACCATCTTCTTTCTTTGTAGTAGCAAATGCAACATCAGGATTCATCTTGGAATCTATCTTTCATGAATCACCCATGTGATCCCACCATTCTGGATATCTTAAGAGTTTAAACATTATTTTTTGTATGCCCCGTTTGATTATAATTGGTGCACTTGAGTGCAAATTTGTTCATTTAATTAGTGATCTTTGACTGTCTCTGAAGACGTCCTTTTTCATTGAACCAGTTTCGATCACCATAACGGAAGTATTAATTTCTTTTGATTTTTTAGTCATCATTGCACGTCGAAAAGACTCACGATAACATGATTTTAATTTTAGAACATGATCCTTCCTCAAAATTTTACCACGAATTTGTTCAAAGTCTTCATCTAATATAGCAAGAAAGATATGCACTCTTAGTCGTTGAATTGATTTTGGGTAAGCTTCAACATCATTTTTATTTTTCATAGCCACCTTATCAGGGGATTTAGTTATCCAAAAATTTAAATCAACTCATCATATTATATAAAGAGTGTGCTGCCATATTTTTTAGCAGAAAATGCTTGTTGATTTGGGGAAAACACTTGTAGTTCGTCATTTCCATCATAAAAAACTTTAGAAAGTATTTCCCAAATATCCTCAAGTAGTAGGTAATCGAATATATCTCTTCATAATTTCTGGTGACATAGACATCAATAACCATCTATTGACCTTTTGATTATTTGTGTTCCACTTTTCATATTCATCATCATCTTTCTTTGGTATTTTTTTCTTTCTCAGAAATATGCATCTCCATGTTTTATGACCACGAATAACAGTCAGTTTCATCAAGAACAATTCCTTCCTTTAGATGCACCTTCTGATTGAACTATAATATGAGCAAATATGGTATTAGTATTTTGTGATGTTTCTGAAGACTCGTAATTCAAGAATCTTATCTCTCGATACCAACTTCACAAATATAGAAGAAACCTTTTTGATTATTTTAGTATTCTCTTAATTCATAACATAAAAAATTTGGTGTGTATAGAGATTGCCCAATCTCTCAATATAGGAAAATCATAAAACATGAAACAATTATCTATAATACAGATTTAATAACTCATATCGCAACATTCCCCCTCAAGTTGGTGCATAGATGTCACACATGCCCAACTAGTCCATAAAACTTATTTGTTATTTGGTCTCGATTTGTGAGGCTGCCAGCAAGTTGATATTTTGATCGAATTATTAGTGATCTAATAATTTTTTTGTCCAGCTTCTCCATGATACAAATTATGTCAACCTCCACATGTTTAGTATTATCATGTTTTACGGGATTACAAGCAATATGGCGTAACTTTATTGTTGCAATATAAAAGAAAATGGTTCTTCAAGTGGAAACCCTAAATCTGTAAGAAGAAAATTTAACCACTGCCATACTTCCAATTTCATCTTATGCACTTGAACGTGTAACGATGTTCTGCTTTTTACTTTTTTATGTAACAAGGTTACCTCCCACAAAGATAAAGTAGCCTGAGGTTGAACGTCTTCCATTTATTTGCACTTGAACATGTAACGATGTTCTGCTTTTTACTTCTCCATGTAACAGGTTTACCTCCAATAAAGGTAAAGTTGCTTGAGGTAGAACGTCTACAACGTCTTCAGTTTATTTACCCAACCTGATACACATCAGTATACGCCACAACTCTTCGATAATCTATATTCTTATATAATAAAATCCTTTTTTCCAGGAGCTGATTTTAGATACCTCAAAATGCGTATAATTATGTCCATATGTTGTTATCCTGGATTGTGCATAAATTGGATGACAATACCCAATGCATAATCAAAACATGTCCTTGAGTGTGATAAATACATCAATCTTCTCACAAGTCTTTGATATCTCCTTTGGTCGAGAGGTATTTAACTAGGCTCTACACTTATTTTCAATCCTTCTTCCATATGTGTATGAATTGGTCGATACGCTGACATGTGATGTAATTTTAAAGTGGTAAATAAAGTTCGTTGAGACTTGTGAAGAGTTGTTTTTAAATCTAATTTCTAAAGCTAAAAATATGAAAACTCAAATATTTCTTTAATAAAGTTGAGAGAAAACTGAGGCTAGGATTCCACTATTTTCCAATTTCAAAGTGATAATAATTTTAATCATGCAATTCTAACATTTTAATTTGATTATAAATCATTGCAAAAATAGATTTTCAAAACAACAACTGTATAACAAAAGCATGGAGCATCTAGGGACCTAAGCCGAGGCATGCACCATCTAACGGAATCACAATTGCTTAACAAAAATCTTTTAAATCAATTTTTAACCAAGGCAATTAATCATAAATAAATTGCATAAATTAATTAAATACTTACCACATAATTGTTGGAAAAGTAGCTTCCTCCATAGCCTCAAAGATGAAGTTTAGCTCCTCATTGTAATGGCAAAACCCTCAAAAATCGTTTTTATAACTCAAATAATGCTTAAAATGGGAATAAAAACGCTCACAGGAATTTTGATATGCTTATAAGCGTTACTGTGAGTACTTCAGTCTGTTACAGAAGGTATTTAAAAAGAATGGAAAGAAGGACGGACTTCTCGCTAATGAACGACAGTTCTTCCTTGTAGTTTGTTCTTCTTCTTCGTTGATCAACAACAGAAATTTTCTTGTTTTTGTACACTTTTTCTTCGAGCTCTTGATTCTTTCTAAGCTTCACCCTCTTGTCTCTCTTCTTTATTACGTCCCAGAACTCTTCTATATATACTATCATCTCAAAACTAGCCTCAAATCCTCTCAAATCTTTCCTTTGATTCTTGGAAGATCACCGAGAATATTATTCCAAAAACAGAATTCTTTTCCTCCTGATTTCTTCGTTTCTGGATGCTAATAAGAGAATCAAATTGATCTTTTTTTCTTTTTAATTCTTTCCCAAACAATTCGGTTTCCTAAATAGAGAACATTCCATAAACCAAACTAGTTTCCAAAACTATGTTGTTTCATGTTCACGTGAAGATTAGTTTTCCCGCCAAAATCTAATTTCAAAATGTTGGAATGGGTGCCCTTAACCAAAGAGTGGGTGCCTTTAACATTTCTTTCTGGGGAGGTTCAAACATCACTTTTCGAGCCAATTTTTCCGTAAGAGTTTATTTCTCCAAAAACACCTACAAAGAAATAAAAAACCATAATAAATACAAAACCGAGTACCAACAATACATACAATTGAGATCAAATCAGACACAAAAATGTGTCTATCAACATGCCAACTTCTTGTAGCAAATCTACGGTATATTTTCTTTGCGAAAAGAATATTTCCTTATCAGATCGAGATACTTTAATTCAAAGGAAATGTTTTAACATCCCAAGATCTTTTATTTGGAATTCCTTTGACAAGTATTTTTACAAGGATCTTATTTCTTCTGGATCATTTCTGTAACCATTATATCATCTGCATATTTAATGAGGCATATAATTTTATCTTTTCTTTAAAAATAAAGTATGATCTGAATTGCTCTGACATAACCAAAATCTCTCATAGTTGTAGACATGGTAAATCTTCTGAAACATGCTCCTGCCAACTGGTATAATGTGTTATGAGGTTTACAAACTTTCTTACTTTCTATATATGGCAGCACACATCCGGGCGGTAGTTCCATGTAAACTTCTTATGGCAACTTTTCATGTAGGAAAGTGTTTTTGACGTCAAACTGCAATAATGTCCAATCCAAATACACAACTCGAGATAACAAGACTCGCAATGTGTTGATTTAGCTGCAGTTGAAAATGCATATTTGTAATCAACCCCATAAGTTTGGGTGTACCTTTCTACTATAAATCTTGACTTAAATTTTTTGATGGTACCATCAACTTTATACTTCACAGTATAAACCCATTTAAAACCATCTTATTTATTTCCCTACTGAACGATCCATAAGTTCCCAAGTTTTATTTTCTTGTAATGATTCAATCTCTTCATTCATAGCAGCCTATCACTCGGAATATGTTAAAGCCTCTTACATATTGTTAAGAATAATAACAATATATAATTAATTTACAAATGATTGATTTGATTCCGAAAACAATGATTAGATACATAATAACTCATAGAGTCAGTAACCTTATTATAAATTTAATATCCATATCGTGGATCTAGGAATATTTATATTTATACGTTGTGGTAGATGCTTTTTCGATGATTCAAGAACACCCTCGATAAATGATCGGTTAGATATGTTAGCTTTTTGTGATGATATAGTGAACTCAAAATTATTTGTAAATAAACTGTTGTATATAGTAATTTTTAACCAATGCTAAATTGGTTATTTTGGACCAGCCAGGATAGTCAAAGCTGGTTACTTGGTCAAAGCATACCTCAGTCTCGTTGATGTGATAAAAATATGTAAACCACAAACGCACGGCTATAGGTTGGATAGTATGCAAGCAAGGGTTGTCCTCGAAGACTAAATAATTATCACTTTCAATTTACAGTTAAACTATGCTAAAAAGATAATAATATAAAATAATAAAATATAAATAATAAGTATGAAAATAAACAAACTAACAAATAAAAGTAAACCAGGGTTCTCGGAATTCACCAAGTTAATTATGTACAACATTAATTTATCTTTTAGAAAATACTCTTACTATCACTCAAGACAATTTAGGACCAAACATGTACGTCTCGAAAAATATGACATAAATTTTTATTGACAACCAAAAAGGTATAACTTCCTTCGCTTATAAAATATCAATAATCGAAGATTATTTCAAACCAATAAGAACGAAGCATTTTAGAAGAGAAATTAATGATACATTAAATCCAAAAGGAGTAATTTTTAACCCCAGTCAAGAGGGTTATCTCTCCATTATTACAAAGAAAACTAAAAAGAATAAAGAAAAAGAGAATTAAATCCTAAACTATTGTTTTCGGTACTGGCTACCGGCTCTCTCCTTAACTCTCCAAAATCGATTGTGTAACACGATATATATTTGGTTCAAAAGAAGGGTTAATTGACGTTTGATACCTATATTTTTGTCCAATTTTAATTTTTGGTCTAACATTTGTCCAATGTTAGGGCCTGGTACCTGGACTGAACATTAACCTGCGTTGACCAGGTTAAGTCTAATTTAAATTTAATAAGATCAATAATTTTTTTGTTATTTTATCTAAACCGTTAACAAAACCATTAAATCGACAGTTCCAAATAAAACCCCTAAATCTACACCATTTTCATCTCCTTCTCCTCCCTTTTATTTATTTTATAAAATTAATTAATTACGATCAATAACGGTCATCTACGGTCAACGTTCAGTCAAGGTACCAAGCCCTAACATTAGACAAATATTAGACCAAAGACTAAAAATGGACAAAATATAAGTACCAAAAACCAATTAACCCCCAAACGAATCCTACTTTTATTTTTTATTCCAATCATTACATCATCATCCCAATAGAATTTCTCCATATGGAAAGTAGTAAACAAAATGACCCAATAAGAATATGCCACATCATCCATGCCACACATTGTTTTTCAAATCACCAATGTCGCTTCGCTCGGATTGTGAAACGCACTAACTCTCCATGTTTAAGAGATTAAAGTGCACCACTGATGAGTTTTATAATAGTGGTAAATAAAGTATCGTTCGCTCGGATCTGTGAAGGTCGATTTTAGATTTAATAAACTAATTTTTAAACTGGAAAACATACACAAAAGATGAAAATAATATTCACAAATACTGAGGTTATGGATTCACCATTAACCACTTTTAAATGGTTCCAAAAATAATAATTCTATACAATTCTAACTCAAATAAGTGACTCTAGTTTTTACCAAAGGTAGATTTTTAAAATATCAATTGTAAATCACAAGCATGGCTTATTAAAAGCTCTAGGTCCCAGCATAAACTATCAAATAAAATCACAATCTATTAAGAAAAATCATAATTTCAATTAAACATAAATGCAAAACTCATAAAAGAATTATTAAAAGTTACTAAATAATCATGGAAGAATGGCTTCTTCCTTGCCTCAGTGATGGGGTTTAGCTCATCTTGCTCAAACACCCTCAAAATATAGATACATAGCTCAAAAAGTGCTTGAAAGATGAAAAGAAGCTAAAAGTAATATAACAGGAAATCTCCAACGTTTTATGGACGTTACAGAGTAACTGTTGCAATACAGCTTGAATATAAACGTTGCAGATGCTAAGATATCTGTTGCAGATGTGTTGAAGAAACCATTGCAGCTGAAGATAAACGTTGCAAAGACGAAGATATCCGTTGCAAATAGATGAAGAAACCGTGGCTAAAAGGTTGAAGAAACCATTGTTGTAGCCTCTGTTCTTCGTGTTCTTCAGCAGCAGCAACAACAATTTTTTTCTGGATTTTTTTCTAGTGCATCTGGCCTCTGCCAGCCCGCACCTAATGCTTCCTCTATTTATATTAAACCACAAAATCAACCTCAAATCTCGTAATAATTCATTCAAATCTCTCATAGATCTTTTCTCGGGAAAGAAAAATGTTTTCTCCCATCTCGGTCTTTAATCTTAATCAAAACTATGTGATATTGTTTCTATTCAAATAAGTTGTTTCCTTAAACAAAAACTCGAGATAAAATCTCACATGATATTTATTTTGTTTTCACAGCAAGATCCCGAGATATTTCTATTTTTATTAATCTTTCAACTCGATAATATTTGGTTCCTTGATATTTCACAAGAGAATAATTCTGAGGTTTTCTTAGGTTATTTTTGTTTTTCCAAGCTGTGTACATAAAAAGGTAATAAAAGATCTTGTCTTAAAACCTTAATAGCTTCTCAAAATATTCGCTTGAAATCTTTGCTGCGACTGAATAAAAAATTTCCGCCAAAATTCATCTTGAAGAGAAGGTGGCGCCCTTATCAACTTCGTGGGTACCTTTAACACTGCATGGGTGCATTCATTAAATACAAGGGGGTGCCTTTAACAATTTCATGGGTGCCTTTAACACTTTTGGTGGGGTGTTTTTAGCATTTTTTAGTCGATTTCTCCACGATTATTTATTCTTCCAAAAATACCTACAAACATAATAAAATGTCAAAATTAGTACAAAAATGAGACTAACAATATTTAGAATTAAGACAAATCAGACACAAAAATGTGTCTATCAACCACCCCTCATACTTCCTTTTTATATAATTCCTTTATTTGTCTTCTATCAATTTTTGCATGCCATTAAAATATGGAATAAGTATAACTCCTTCCCATTGGTGAAATGATCTTTCCATGCTTTGACCTCATTCAATATTAAATACTTATTTCCAAATTTGTTGTTGACTTTCCTAAACATGCAACTTTTAATATCCCATTTATTTGCTCCAATGTTTACAACAATATTTCTTCCACCCATTTGTTAACTCATAAATCAATGTCATTTCAACTTTTCAAATTTAAATGTGAGACGATATGAAGGCAATATTGCACGGTGGCTTAAATTCACTATTTATCCTGTGATGTGGATAGGTACTCAAGGTAATTTCAAATTCCAAGTTAACTCTGTTATCCCAATATCACTAATGAGCTTTAATCAGTAAAATATGCACGCAAGCCCAATTTTAGCCGTTTTTTCTCGCCAGAGCCCAATTTTAGCTCGTTAAAACACAATAGTTAGCGAAATTAGTAAAAAAATAAGCACCAACAATATATATTATCGAGGCTAATAAAGACATAAATATATGTCTATCACTCGTGAACATGGCTCAAACTTGCAAAGTCTCACAAAGCACAACTCAGATCAAGCTAAATATGAAGATTTTAGGTAAGCCTTACCAAGACAAGGCTTACGGAGGCTAGAAAAGCTTCCAGGCAAGCCTTATCAAGGATATACAAGCTTATAAATAAGCCTTACCGAGGCTAACCAAGCTTCCAGGTAAGCCTTTCCAAAGCTAACCAAACTTCCAGGTAAAACGAGGTAATGCAAGATTCCAGGTAAGCCTCACCAAACCGAGGTAAGGTAAGCTTCCATGTAAGCCTTACTGAGACAAGACTTAACGAGGTAAAGTAATCTTTCAATAAAACCTTACCAAGACAAGATAAAGCTTTAGCATCATCCAACAATTACGTCAACTCATTACAATTGTGATCAGTTATGCGGCTCAGCCTCACAAGGGAATTATGGTATTTGTTTCCTAAAAGACATACACCAGGCTTCAACTCCTCTTATGGGTAGACTTACCTTCATTGTTTGCTGAACCGACAATTCTCCTTCCTCTTATGGTTAGACAACATCTCATCTTGCCTCTATGACTGGACAAACAACATCAGATATTCGTCCCACCAAAGACGAACTGTCATGCCTCCGATATTATCTCGATGAATGACTTGCCTTGCTCTTATGATTATACAATGGTTTGTCTTGCTTTTATGGTTAAACAAGAAATATTAGGTCTTACCTATATACTCCAGTAATCAGTTCTTATTGATTTTTGGATAATTTTGGAAAATCTAGTTGAACCCACTATTCCAATTATGTCCAAACTCATTCATTAATTCATATTGTGTTTTTTTTAATACGAACTAGAACTATTTATTAATATCAAGAAGCTGTAGAGTTACAATCTTTGTCTAGCAAAGTGTAGACCCAAGGTTCAAAGTTACAGAACTTATCTAATTGAAGTTTATGATTCCTGGTATGCTTTGATATAACATCAACAACACCATTAAATGTTCTATCAGCAAAATTAAAACTCCAAGAGTTGAAAGAAACTAACAGTTGTTTTATTCCTCTGATAATGCTTTTATTATCCCATTTAAATAAAGATTCATCCAACATAATCGACTTAACTACAACCTGTGCATATGCTTCAAATAATCTTGTCCAACTTTAAGTATAATTCCAACGAACAACTTCTCTCATTGCAATGCACTCAGCTGCCTCTGGGTTTAGTACTCTTTATGTATAGTGGCCTTCTCTTATTTCATATTGTTATTTTTGGCTAGTTGAATTTGAGTATTAGAATATTATTCCATATAAGATGTTTAGGATTTAATACTAAATTGTGTACATTAATCATGTGGTTGTTTGAATTCGATTAATTTATTTCTACTGATTCCAATGGAAATTGACATCAAATAGATTCGATTAATTCGATTGATTATGATGGGGAACTTTAAGGCCTTTAATATATTAATAGATTACGTCGGGGACTTCTACATGAGTATTGATGAATTTGTATGGGGAAGAACTAGGATTCTTCACTTGTTACATACATAGGTAGTTACTTAGTCGAGCGACAAAGACTTGGTCGCTGGCAACATAGTCTTCGTCGTTGGCGACCAAGAGTATGTCGCTCGACTAAAACTATACAGCTTATCGCTTATCTCATCCAACGGTCCTAGATGGGAACTCCTACAAATACCCAATTTCAAACTCAAAGTAACCCACACCTTCACTACACCTCAATGTCTCACACACATTTGTGTTAATCTAAATTAAAACTCTCATCATTTAAATCTAAAACAAAAC
This sequence comes from Papaver californicum, assembly GCA_023531435.1. Lineage (NCBI taxonomy): Eukaryota > Viridiplantae > Streptophyta > Magnoliopsida > Ranunculales > Papaveraceae > Papaver > Papaver californicum. The sequence goes on from JAJJMC010031210.1 coordinate 16,985,126, forward strand.
TCTCTCAATTTTCTTCTGCAAAATGGCTGCTCCTGCTAAAAAAATTTATGGTAAAGTTTTACAATTGCCGAAGATGAAAGCATTTGCAAAAATTATGTTCGTTGCACACAAGATAACATCAATGGTTGTTCTCAAGCAGGCACCACCTTGTGGGGCCAGATTTTTTTGAGGTTTAAAGAGGAAACCATGAACATCAATTCACGTGATCCAGACTCTTTGTGTACTCACTTCGGTAAAATGAGTAAAAAATTGAACCACCGAGTGGTGAATCATCAACGAATATGGAAAAAATTTGTCATAAGGAATGGCACCACGGATACGGTTCCTCATTTGAACATAAAATTTGTTATGATATCATAAAAGATTTGCTCAATTTAATGCAACACTTTTGGAAAATATGCAGCAAGTTTCTTTAAGGTCACCATACGAAGTTGGTGGTTCCTCTACACCAGCTTAAAGTCCCAGTTCACCATTTTCTTCACCGACTAACCCACCACCACTCCCTAATTTTGGTCTCAATGCAACTAATACCGAGAAATTCTAATACCGAGAAACGTAAAGGTTTAGGAAGAACGATAGCAAACAAGTTAGAAATTTAGCCCAAGAAGGAGGAGGGTCTGAAAATTTAACATGACCGAGTTTATGACTCACCAATGGACAACTAAGAAACAGAGATCCGTCGACCGGAAGGTCACGAATAGGGAGTTGAAAAAAAATCGTCTTTTTCAAGAGCAATTTGTTAGTCATTATGGAATGAGTAAGATTCTTTAAATGGACACCACAATAATAAATGAGGATCAAAAGTTCTTATGACAACTGCAACGTGACAAGTTAAAAAGGCAGTCCTTAGAAGAATAATTGCAACCTCAAATCTCAGTTGAGGAAGAAGAAGATGATAAAGATGTTGAGGTTCATCCCCTTGATTAATATATAGTTATTAAGATGTATTTTTTTAATCATTATATATTATTAGTTTGTAATAGTTAGTTATTCGTTGAAATAAAATAGCTAGTTAGTTTATTGAAGTTATCTTTTCTCCATTACTTGAAATAAGCATTACATAAATGAAGCGGAAACAATGTAAACAACTTAATTATGCATACAAATTAATAATTCAAACGGGTAATGAGGAACACCTTAAGGATGTGGAAACAAACTTCATATTTAAAAAAATTTCCTTTCCATCTTCGTCGTTCACTGAATGCTCTAAAAAGAATCTCATTACCGGTTTCTCCCCTAAGTCGATATCGATTGAAAATCTGAACTAAAGCTATAAATTTTACTACTCGTCGCTTTATTTTTTGAAATCGTATAAACAACTTTGCTACATTACGGTTATGAGGGTTACCGGTGTCAGCGTAAAAGTTTTCATGAATGGTTGTCTAATAACTAAAGTTAGGAATACGATTTTGTCGTCGTTCTGCACCTCTAGCCGTATAACACACTACATAGTTTCTGCAAAGTGATAAATCTTCTTCCTAGGTGAACTTACCTTGAGCCATATGTCAGGAAATTAGAGTGAGACTAGAGGAGATGAGATTAGAGTGTGTGAGAGAGAGTATGTATAAAAGTTTTGTGGGAGGTGTGATTTATCTTTCGAAGGGGTAGATATATATATAGGAGAGGAGTTGAGAGGGCAACAACTATATTTTTTCCAACGGTTACAAAAATAGTCGTTGCACTTCACGTCAGCATTACTGCAAACGATTAAAAAAAAGAGTTGTCGCACTCCATCCACGTCAGTCAAGTAAATATTAATCAGAAAATTAAAATTTCTAATAAATTCTTGAAAGTAAAAACTAGTACATAAACTAAAAACTTAAAACATCAAATGAACTTGTAATAAACTACTACTTGAAACTAGTACATACGACCGCCCGCTCTGCCAAACTCGGTCCAAAAATTCGCAGTTAGGTTTTGTCTTAACCCATCGTACAAATTTACGTCTTGGATATGATTTTTCATTTGATGATAGTTCCTTGTAGGTACCCCATGACCTAGTATAACCTTAGGACTCAAATATTCATAAGGGTGATTAATCCAATTCTTATAATGTCGAGTTTCTTGAATGACCATGTTACGCAGAATAATGCACTTAAACATAGTCTTATGCATTTCACGAGCACTTAAACCATTATAGGGTCCACAAATTATAGTGAACTTCCTCTTCAGAATTCCAAAATCCCGTCCCACATCCTTTCTAAAAGCCATTTGTTTCGTGTTGAAATACCTAATTGTGCGACCAACATCGCTTTATGTGTGTGTGTCTGGGGGG
>JAJJMC010031210.1:17007400-17138364 GCA_023531435.1 Papaver californicum
TGACTAATCTGAAAATAAATCTTTGCTTTGAAATTTGGTAGGTGTATTGTCGATTCATGTCATTGCCTTGTCAAGACACATAAAATATCTAAGATAAAAGGTTTATTTTTGTTCAACATTATCCTCTTTTTATTATAAATTACCAGACTTGCTTCTCCATCAATACGAACCGAGTTTTATCATCATCTCTTGCTCCTTACAGTTTCCAACACATAACAAAATGGCAAACTATGTAAATTATATTGACAAGTATGGTTCCTCTTCTAGTTTCCCTCACTATGTTTCTTTTACTTCTTCTTCTTCTGGTTCATTAAACGATGATGATGACACAAGTTACTACTCATCAGATGAAAGTTCGCTTGAAGCGAACAGTAATAACGTAGCAGTTAATGTTGGTTTAATGTTGTCAACTCTGAACCCTCCACATACATGTACAATAATACCAAGACAACGTGATGTAGGTGCTAAAGGTCTATGGAGAGACTATTTCTGCAGCAACCCTACATTTCCGCCCAATATATTCCGTAGAAGATTCAGAATGCGTCGACAATTATTCAACCGTATTTTGGGTGATGTTGTGACGGTAAATAGTTATTTTGTGCAGAAAAGAGATGCTTGTGGTGTTTTAGGATTAACCCCGCACCAAAAAATAACTGCAGCTATTCGTATGTTAGCTTATGGATGTGCGGCCGATGCAATCGATGAGTATTTACGTATTGGGGAAACTACGGTGTTGGAAGCAACTCGTAGATTTTGCAGGGTCATAGTCCAATTGTACGAGGATGAATATTTGCGGACACCAACTCAACGTGATATTGATCTCCTTCTTGATGAAAACCAAAAAAGGGGATTTCCAGGGATGCTCGGTAGTGTTGATTGCATGCATTGGAAATGGGACAAATGCCCTTCGGCGGAATCCGGTGCTTATACCGCCTACAAGGGTAGCAAAAGTATTATCCTTGAGGCAGTTGTGTCGTATGATCTTTGGTTTTGGCACGCATTTTTTGGTATGCCGGGATCAAACAATGATATCAATGTGATGAACCGTTCGTATATCTTCAAAAAGCTTATCAACGGTAAAGCACCGCCAGTAAAATTTTCAGTCAATGGAAATCAATACAATATGGGGTATTATCTTGGGGATGGAATATACCCAGAGACAACAACTATTGTAACTACCATTAAACATCCAGACTCCCAAAAGAAACAGAAATTTTCGGCGATGCAGGAAGGTTGTCGAAAAGATGTAGAACGGGGGTTCGGTGTACTACAAAATCAATTTGCAATCATCAAACAACCCGCACGAATGTGGAATCCGGACGTGTTAGCATATATAATGAAAACGGTCATTATTCTACATAATATGATAGTGGAGGATGAACGTATTCCCGGTGATTGGCCGCATGACTATGAACAACGCAGCCACGGTGCTCCAGTTGTTATTTCAAGGGAGAACACTGCTCAACTTTCTAGGATGCTCAAGGACCAACGCAGACGTGAAGTATTCGATAAACAAACTGGGGTTCGTTTGAGAAATGACCTGATCGAACATATATGGTCATCTGTTGGGGAAGACTGAAATTTTATATGGGCTTTGGGGGTAAATGTGTTGTTAGTGGACCGGTGGTTAAAGCGAGAGTTATGTTATCTTTACTTATTAGTCGCGTTATATTTTAATTGTTCATCGAGTCCAGCTCGTATTAGTAGTAATTTTCAAAGATAATTCTAAATTAATTTTTTATTTAAAAATAGGAGTCGTTAAAAACATAAAAATCTATTGAAAATGGTAAATAATTAAAACTCAATATGAAAATGGTAAATAATAACTAAATTAATTTAGTTTTGATCATAATTAAAACTCAATATGAAAATGGTAAATAATAATCCGGACGTTATGATTGGTTTAATCTTTTCATCAAAATTTCTCTCTTCCTCAGTTCGATGTACTGTCTTGATACATCATCCATTTGGGAGATATCCATCGTCATTATACGGAATTCCTCTTCTGCTTCTTGCCTAGCTTATATTGCCGCAAACTTTGCATTTGAATCAGATAATTTAGCTTCAAACTTTGCTTTATCATTAGCTAATTTTGCTGCAAACTCAGCTTATCTTTGTGCCATCTTCATATCTCTTTGTTCGGTACATTTGGCGTTGAAGCATTGTTGCTCTCTATAAATATTTTGCATCATTTCTTGTTGTTCAGCAAATTTTGCTTTCCCTTTTGTCTTCTGTCGTTTCGCCTCTTTTTTCCCCATTGGACGGATTACTGTGTTGGGGATATCTCCAAGATCTTCATAGGCGCTGGGACCATCTACGCTTAATTCTGTTGTGTCCTGTACGTCCTGAGATTCGTTGTCGTAATCAGACTCGCCTTGTGATGAATCGAAAACGGATGTCGACCTTCTGGAATATTTAATATTATCTAACATAACGGTGTAGCAATCTTCATGTTTAAAACTTCGACCAGTTGCTTCTTTGGAAAGCCTACGTACTTCTGCGAACTGGTGTTTCAATTCAATGTTGTTAAAGGATATACAATCATATAGATTAATGTAATAAGCATAATTAAACGAGTTGTGACCTTATTTTCGGGGCCCCATCCAGTATGATGTTCCCTTTCGACTTCAGCCTCCTTCGCAGACATAAGCGCCACATCCTTACTTATAATTTGAAATCGTTTCTGAAGGGAGGTCCAACTACGTTCTGGCATAGAAGGTATAGCTTCTTTCATCCAACCTAGTATACGTGACCATAATTTTTCTTCACATTGATCGGTACCAATGCTACAATCTTGAGAAATAGACAAATGAATCGTACACATCGTAACATCTTCAAAAGACGAAAAATTTGGACCCCGTGGTTTTGATGGCGCCATTTTACTAATCGATTTCAAAAAATGAAATAAAAATCAACTTTAGAATTTTCAACTACACAATGTATGAGTTTAGTAAAATGCCATTGGTTTAGTATCCCATATATATAGGGTAAATATATGACCGTTAACTGCCAACGGTAACATATCAACGGTAACATATCAACGGTAACATATCATAACATCCCAAAATTTTTGTCTCACCCAACCCCAGGCGGTGCCTTGGGGTCTCGCCCAACCCAATCGAGGCCTTAGGGTCTCGCCCAGAACTCAGGCGGGCTCGCCCAAACAGAAGCGTGCTCCTGGCTCCCCGCCCAGTTCCAAACGAGTCCTTAGGGTCTCGCCCAAAACTCAAGCGCTATCTTGGGGGCTCGCCCAAAAGTAAGCGTGGTCCTGGTACCACGCCCAGTTCCATGCGAAATCACTGCATCTCGCCCGTGTTTGGAAATTTTAGGCGATATCTCAGCTGTTCGCTTATGAGTAGGCGAGCTTCTGCTCAGTCGTCTGGTGGAGCGAAAGTTTAGCATAACGCTTGGGCTGGCGGAATGTCAACACTTCGCCCGTGTTTTTAAGAGAGATGCTGATACCTCGTCTGTTCACAAGCGAGGGAGTAGAATTTCGTATGACTATAACTTTGATCGTCGATCAGCGATTACTTTTGATCATGAACAGTGATTTTTCAACGATCAAATACTAAAAAAGATCGACGACTGCGGCTCATTTTCGTCGACTATCGATCATTTATAATCTTCAGTCGTCGATTTAGTCGACGACTGTGGACGCTCTAAAGCCATATTTAGTTTTTAGGAGCTAAAGCCAAATTTAGTTTTTAAGTATAATTGTGGTACGATTATGGGACCAAAACCATACACAAACACAGATTATGGGACCAAAACCCATACACAAACGCAGATATCATCAACGTTTAGTATCAGGCGGCCTTTGTAGTTGCGTCTTATCGAAACGTTATTATAATCAGCGTCTAAAATTGGACGGAGTTTAAAACCTCGTTTGAGTTTAAACGGGGTTATTAAGTGCATCTGAGACTAAGACATAAATATAATTTACGTATATAGAAACGGCGTTATTAAGTGCGGCTGCGTCGTTTTTTTCTTCAGTTCTCATCAGAAAAAAAAAAACTCAGTTCGCTACTCCTCTCGAACCCTAGTTCACAAATTTGAGAATTTTTTTCTTTATTTCATAAATTTATACCACTTGACTTCTCCACAGAGTAATATAACATGAATCTATACCATTTTACATTCAAAACAACACCGAAGTATGTGTAATTTTGCTTTACTTCAACCATTTAGTTTGCATTCTGACTGAAAAATTGATTCTTAAGTTTTCTTTTTTGAATTTTAGTTTCTAGTTTCAAATGACTGAAGTTTAATTGGGTTTTCTTATTAAGTGTTGGAGATTGGAGAAAAAGGTATGGTTGTACTTCAATTACTGTTAGGGCATAAAAATTTGGGGGTTTTCTGATTTGTTTTGTTGGGGATTTCTATTATTGTTAGGGTAAAAATTTGGGGGTTTTCTCCATCATAGTTACCTTCTTGCACAATAATCCTATTTGCACAGACACAAGTTTGCCCACTGTTTCGGAACTTCGCTGCAAGCTGTAAATATCAAGGTATGTTTCAGCAAAATATTATGACCATGTTAGGACTAACTGAAAATTGTGATGATATTGCCAAGAAAAGATTTGAACTGCCCTTCACAACTTGAGGGTTCTAATTATTCTAAATGTAATTAAGCATAAGCTCTGATGAGGACTGTGAGTGTGAGGTGATATGTATGATCACTTTTAATGACTATAAAAATCTGGTATTGCACTAGTGCATTACTGCATCAGGTTATACTCATCTTGATGTTGGGTAATGGACTTGACTATAAGAATCCACTGCTCATATCATGTTATAATGTTTTATTTAAACTCCCTCCCTTACATGGGTTTGAGGAGTGACTTCATAAATGGGGTATTCGAAGATGATATACTGAGATTTTCAATCGTTGAAGCCACGTCTTCGGAAAATGATTGATGTGATTACGAACGAATACAATGCTTAATACTATTTACTTTCTCAGTGAATGCTTTTCTGATTCAGTAGGAATGTACATTTACTTTTTCAGTGAATGCTCATCAGATATAGTGGAATTAACTCTACGATGTATTCTGAAATGTAGATTATCTAGATCTGTGTAATTGGCATGGTTATGCCGGTAGCTACTAGGTATATACAGGGTTGTTACCAGCAAATAAAATTTCCCAATGTATGACGTAAGGCTGCTACTATTCGATAGATTTGGACCCTGTAATTGGTTTTCCTCACCCCTAACCTTGAAGTTTCGTGAAAAAAATACCCATGTATGGTCTTTCATTCTAATTTTGCATAAGCTTCTTTTTCAGATGTTTATTATGATGCGTTCCTAGTTTCTAATTAGAATGCCATGACCCCACCATCTTTTCAATCACATCTTTTGAACTGCCCTTCGATTCCTAAATAGAAAGGCTTAATTAGTTATCCATTGTTCTCTATTGTGTTGTACTCTGGTCTGTTTTTAGTTCTCTGCTTAAGGTACATGATTATTTGATAAAGTTTAGCTCACTCTTTTAGCTTGGAATTAGATAATCCAGGCTTTGTTCTCATAGTTTTTCTCTGTTCATTATTGCTGACATTGTTCTATTTTTGTGTTGTCCTTCTATTTATGAATGATATTGCAGTAGCAACTAGGGACACAAACGCATCTTACCTTGATTCATCAATATCTTAATATAGTCAGAAAAATCAATTTTGTTGCAGAATGTGAATCGAATCAGTTTTAGCTCTTACCTTGTCTTAATCTGAGCTTGTGAATCTGTTATAGATATTGTTCATTGATACTTCAAACCAAGACTACTCGCTACTTACACATTTGGTTCATTGATATTCATATTTCATGTTCACATCTAGTAAAAAAATATTTAGTTTTTAAACAGAGTCTAGACTTTTGTCTCATCTATCAATCCAACTATTGTTCTGTTTTTCCTCTAATTATAGTTAATAGCCTTCGAGATTTAGAGGTCAGCAAAAAATCAATCTGAAGCGTAAAGATGTTTGTCACACTGTCGTTGATGATGATGATGATGCATCTGGATATGGTATTGGTGAATATAGAGGTAATGAATTTGAACCTGGGAATTTTAGGCTAAACCTAGACAACTATAGAAGAGTAGTTGGTGATGCACCTCACGATTCAAAGAGAATCATTTTTATAGCTGCTAAAAGCCACTATACACATCGTGGGTCTCTATATTCGATTGTTGATGTTTATAAAAACTTGAAGGAACATAGTCAGGCAATTGTATGTCTTATTAACAACGCCGAATGGGGACATCTTTTGAACATGGAAGTATGTGAGAGTTGTCATGCCCTGATAGATTATATTATTGAACAATTCTGGAATACAACCTACACTTTTCACTTTCCATTTGGTGAGATGGGATTTACGCCGCTTGAGTAGACAATGCTGACAGGAATACGTATTGGTATTGGTAGTGATATTTCCTATGACTCCACCAAGTAAACATTTGATTACGTAAATACCCATGTATTTCCAGAGTTGAAAGATGCGCAACAGACCAAGGCAGAGGGTATACCTGCTCAATGGTCTAGAGATGCATTGACAGTGGCATTTTTAAAGGAATACTTCACTACAGCGTACTTGGATAGGTTGAGTTCAGATGTGAGCCTTGTGGATAGAGTGGCTAAAGCTTTTTTTATGTTTTGTTTGGGCCAATTTTTCTTTTCTAATGCGAGTAACTACATTGATGCTGGATGGTTAGCCGCATTGAAGGATCTTAGTTCTGTTGGAGAGTATGATTCGGGTGGTGCTGCTTTCCAAAGTTATATGTGTCACTTGACTACGCGTGCATGAAGCAGAAGTCGATTAATAGGTCATTCCACATATTAGAGGTAAACTAATATGTACCCTTGATTGAAATGATCAAGAAATCATGTTCTTTATTTATACGTTTATATTTTATTATTGATTGATTACTCTAGTGATTCAAGGAATAATGGACTATAAGTTTGTGTTTCATCTGTTAGATGTTATGACTTGCCAGTCCTGGGGTATGAATATCTTGGCATTTGTCGACTAAAAGTTTCACTGACATCTACAACCGAGGATGAAAGGCCTAAATCTTCAAGGTGGAAGGCAAGTAAAAACACTGTCAGTATACAAATCCCTAGGACAACACTTATTGAGCTCAGGTAAAATGATGTGACATGGCGTCCGTGGGCTACTACTACAACTGTTCTTCAAGAAGACGATATACGCACGACTATGGAACTTTCCAACAAAAGCGTTGTATTCAATTGTCTTAACATGGATGTGATTTGTGCTTCTTTATTTTTTTATCTGGCGTGATTAAAATTTGTCTAATCTCTATTTTTTTTATAACTGTGGTTACCCGGATATGTTCCTATTTTGAATGTAAACTAATACTTGAATTTGTACAGAATACTCTACTTAGGAGATCGTTGTTGGAGGCAAAATAATCCCACTATATCAATTCCCAATAACCCACCAAAAACACTATGTAGGAGTAGCGATTTTTTGCAGAGACTAAGGAACGATGATGGTTGTTGGCCTGATGCGAGATGTTTTGTACATATAGTGATATATGATAAGTATCTCAAGTATTGACAACATGTAACTAATTTAAATACATTTGTTGGTACAATTGATTGGGAAGTTGAAGTACATGGGTATGCAAATGATATTTATAAAACTGACGTTCTGAAGCCTTCTCGCATGTACTACTGCAGCCTCAAAACCAATTACCTTATGTAAGTGTAAGTTTTTTTTAGCATGTGATGGTTTAATTTTCCAGATATTTTTTACTTATAGTTAAATTTTCCTATATCATCTCTTTTTTTTTCTTCGTTTTTCTCTCTCACTAGGGACAAGCATTTATAATGCTTAAGGAAAGTTCTGATTTCATTCATGTTTTTCGACAAGTGACTCTCGATGAAACGAAAGATAGGATGAACATGCTAATGTCGAAATATGAACAAATACAAGATAAAGATGAACAAATACAAGCTCTTACAACAAGGAACAATGAGTTGGAGCATAGAATGACATAATGGCAAGCACATTTTCAGCCAAGACCGCTAATGATAGGTCAGGAATCAAACAGTCATCTCACAATACTTTTGGATTAGGAAGTTTTTACAGGAACAATACCACCACAAATATGGGAACCACTTAGTGATTCACCCTTTCTTCGGGGACCATTAATGACCAACAGCTCGGCAGGCTCAACTTCTATGATCGATTCAAGATTGCCTTTTCAACCTCCGCGGGTTGCAGACACTTATGGTACAAATAATAATTCAAATGTTTAGTAGATACTATTATTTCTAATTAAAAGGTCATTCTTAGTGGATCCTATTATTGTCAGTAAACATATATTAAATGAAAACACTATATTTGATAATGTGGATAATTTTTATTCATTCCTTGGGATTAGTAAAGCCGTCAAATGACAAAAAAATATTAAAACAAATACAAGCTACAGGACGACGTTGTAGCGAGATCTCGTTTTCGTCGGAGACACAGTTGCACTTAGCATATGCAACAAGCCTTTAAACCATTAGTCGGCACCAATGGACGAATTTTGTATCATGAGAGCTTACAAAGAGATATACCCACAAAACCTATAATCAAACCTTCAACGAGTAGTACGACGCCCTGGATGACGATCTTGACGTCGTCGAAGAAAAATCAACACAAAAGGGTTGTATTCTTCCATCACCCTTAGGATCTCAAAATGAGGTTGGTACCTGAAATTTGAACCTTTCCGTCCTCTCCATTCCTCCAGATATCTCGCAACAACTTCGTCATCAGTTTCATTCCTAATTCTCCTTTCATTCACCTTAGTGGTTAAAGTAGAAAATTCTAGTACTTCTCTTGCTATTTCCCTATATCGACAAAAAAGGCCAGCTCTGTTCCGATTATTGGGGTTACCGGTTTCATTACAAAAGTTAGCATGGATGTGTTCCAACCATTCTATGCTCATTGAGCCATTCATCAGACGTTCATGACCCCTTGTTGGATAATATAATACTAAGTTTCGACAAAGAGATCAATCTTCCTCCATGATAAAATTATCAACATTAATACTAAAATTTTGGTAAGCCATAATTCTAAAACACAAAGTTAAAAATAAATTTTCAATTAGGATATTTGAAGTGTGGAAGGTGTGGTTTTGAAATGGGAACGAGTGGGTATATATAAGGCCTTTTTTAATGGATGCCTGCAAACACTAACGACTAATTATGAAAGGTGTTTGGTCACCGTACAAAGATTAAAGTATGATATAGAAAAAAGTGACTATTCTTTTTTTTTTCTAGACTGGTTGGCCCATAATAACAGTCGATTAAATAGAATCTAACGTTTTAATTATTTACTTTATCAATCTTAAAAATCTTAAAATAATTAATAAAAAATACATTGATTGAAGTACAATTAACAAAACCATACTCTGAACCCTAAACCCTAACTCGTTTTCGCCGGAGATACGGTTGCACTTAGCATGTGCAACAATCCTTTAAACCATTAGCCGGTACCAATGAACGAGTTTTGTCTCGTGAGGTCTTACAAAGAGATATACCCACAAAATCCTTAAAATAATTAATTGCCTTAATCTTCATCGGAATCACCATCGGGATGACGACAAAAACTCACTCCAGCAACAAAATCAGAGAAGTTTGCCTTTGCAAATTCATAGCACTCCTTAAATTCAAAATCCCTTCCCTTTTGCTGTTGATATTTTTTTTCTCCCAGTCTCTCCTACAACCATGAAACATAAAATTGAGTGTTTATTTTTAGGATTAAAAAACATATCAAACAAGAATGATTAATAAGAGGGTTAAGATTTACACGTATTTCCGTTGTCAAAGATTCAGGATATTTGCAGTTCTCAAAAATTCCATTGGATGCCCATATAATCCACCACGCCTTGCTGGATAACTAGATATCTATCATGAATGTTTTGCATCGTCCTTTGACGAACAATTCTATAATCTCTTAAATAACTGTTCCATACTCGGACCCAGAAGATTAGTGGTTTTACTGCTCCTGCCCGCACTTCTGGACGAGTTGTTTGAGTGATACAAGATTTTATGATAACTAAATCTTCTGAATTATCAAAGTTAGCCATTCTTTTAGTAGATGTTTTGGTTTGAATATAAATGACGAATTTCTTAATGTATTGTATCGTTTATCCAATTGGTTTATTAATGTATTTTTTTTAAATAAACAAACCATGGTGTGGTCATTTGACATGACTGTCTCCGTATGGTTAAGGGAAATAATAATCCAGAGGGTAAAGGATGGTCTCTGATAGGTGTAGTCATTTCAAATAAATAGGTATTGTCTAGCCAGAGAATAATGCAGAGAGTTCATGGTGTGGTCTCTTCTTGTATAACACAAGGGGTAAAGGTTTGGTCTCTGATTGGTGTTGTCATTTTAAATGAATAGCACAAATAAATTACACGATGGGTATCGTATCGTCTAGCCAGATAATAATGCATAAAGTTTATGGTGTGGTCTCTTGTTGGTGTAGTCATGTCAAAAAAATAATGCATATTAATTAGATATTTGGTACCGTATGGTCACTCCGAAATGACTTAATGGGTCATGCTGGGTTATCTCCAGTACTTTGTCCACCACTATCAAATTCAATATAAAATAATTTAAATAAACAAACCATGATGTGGTCATTTCACATGATTGTATCTGTATGGTCAAGGGAGATAATAATCCAGAGGGTAAAGAAATGGTCTCTAATAGGTGTAGTCATTTCAAATAAATAGGTATGGTCTAGCCAGATAATAATGTAGAGGGTTCATGGTGTGGTCTCTTCTTGTCTAACACAGGGGGTAAAGATTTGGTCTCTGATTGGTGTAGTCATTTCAAATGAATAACGCAAATAAATTACATGATGGGTATCGTATGGTCTAGCCAGATAATAATGCAGAGAGTTCATGGTGTGGTCTCTTGTTGGTGTAGTCATGTCATATTATATTTGTATGGTCAATCCCAAATAATGCAGATATGGCATGATGTGGTCTCTGCTAGACTTTCATAATATGTATATAAAACCCCAACAAATGCAATCACCTTCCAACCAACACTCAATTTCCAAATAATATCCAACCACCTTTAAACCAACACTCTACTTAAAAATAGTTTGCAACCAATGGAAAACTATTATAATAACGATGAAGAGATTATTCAATCTTCTGATACTTCTTACTCTTATTTATCCTCAGATGATGATACTATTGCAACAAGCGATAACAACCGGGCAGTCACCGTGGATTTTATTGGGTCAAATATTCATCAGATTCATATTCTTCTGCAAATAGATAGAGATCACATTGCAGGGTCCAGACTCCTTTGGAAAGATTACTTTTATCAAAATACTACTTATTCTGATGAGATATTTCTAGAAGATTAAGAATGCGTCGAGATTTATTCAATCAAATACTATCAGATGTGGTGTCCAAAAATGATTATTTCGTTCAAAAAAGAGATGCTTCTGGTCAACTTGGACTAACACCTCACCAGAAAATAACAACAGTTGTGCGAATGTTAGCTTATGGCTGCACAACCATGCTATCGATAAGTACTTACGTATACGATAAACCATAATATTGGAAGCGACCCGTAATTTTTGTAAGACGATTGTGCAAATATATGGTAAAAAATATTTGTTATCACCAACTCCAGGTGATGTTGAAATGATACTCAAGGAAAACAAAGAAAGAAGATTTCCAGGAATGCTAGGAAGTGTAGATTGTATGCATTGGAAATGAGATAAATGTCCGTCGGCGTACGTAGGGGCATACACCAGTTATAAAGGAAATCCGAATATTATGCTGGAGGCAATAACGTCGTATGACCTGGTTTTGGCATGCATTTTTTGGGATGTCGGGATCCAACAATGATATTAATGTGATGAACCGTTCTTATATTTTTCGAGATCTTGTCAACGGAAGATCAACACCAATGAGCTTTGTCATAAATAAAAATCAATATAATATTGGATATTATCTAGGTGATGACATATATACAGAGATTGCAACTGTTGTGAAGACCATAAAACGACCCGATACACAAAAGAAAAAAAATTGTTGCAATAAAAGAGGGGGGCAAGAAGGATTTTAAACGAGCCTTTGGAGTTCTGCAACTTCAATTCTCGATTGTTAAGCAACCTGCTAGGATGTGGAATCCACATCTACTTGTTTTTATAATGCAAACTTGTATTGTTTTACATAATATGATAGTAGATGATGAACGTCGTCCAGGTACATGGCCACATGAATATGACACCCGCCGTCCAACACCTCCAGTGTAAATTTCCAGGAACATAGTCGACAACTTGAGAGATCATTAGTTGAGCAATGACTTAATGTTGTGGCTGATAAAGATATTCATTTTCGCCTCCGCAACGATTTAATCGAACACATATGGAACAATTTCGGAGATAACTGAGAAGTTGGGGAGAACACCACCGCGCAATCAATCTTCACTTGAAATTCCTGTTGTCTAACTTTTTTTTCTTCATGTTCTTTTTTTTTTCTATTATGTCCGGTTAAACTGTGTGTTTATCTAATGTTGTCATTTATATTAGAATTTTTTTTTATGCCTATTCGTTCGTTGTTTTTGTAGTTTACTTTATGTTTAATCAAAAAATAAATTAAGTTAACAAGAAAATTTGGCTCAAGGAACATAAAACATATTTGAGTTAATACTACAAATGAAAATAATTAAACAGGATTACAAATACTTAAACTGATAAAAATATAGGTGTCTATTCAGATTGGTTTGATTAGTTTCTACTAACACACTTTTGTATTATATCTTGCCTTAGTAGTTCATGATTATATTTTTGGGTCTGATCAAACCCAGACATATCCACCCTCATTATGCGATACTCTTCTTCATCTGCTTTCTTTGCATCAAGTCTTGCTTCTCTTTCCCGTTTCAAAGATCTATCTCTGTCTCTTGACATAAGCTCAGATTATTTCATTGCAAGCTTTATTTGTACCTGTTCTTTGTAATTGATATTGAAATTTTGTTGTTCCTTGAGCATTTATTCCATCACATCCTCTTGGGCGCTCATTTTTTCTTTGCCCGTCTTCTTTAATTCTTTTGCAGCTTTTTTGCCAAGTGGTCGATCATACGTATTATCAACGTCGGTTGTATCTATACCACATCTGGACACCCCTGTTGCGTTGGTGTAGAGGTCGGCTTGAGATTTCAATAGGTCACCATATTGTTCTTCTTCAACATCATATCCAACATCATAGGAGTCTCTGTCCGAATCGAACACTTGTGTCGTATGAGGTGAGAATTTTGGAGACTCTTTCAAAATTTGGTACACTCTTCGTGCTTAAAACTCTTCCCCTTATTAGCAAACCGAAATCGGGCCAAAACTGTGGTCGTCTGTTATTGTTTCAAAAATATTAAATGCATTTAAATGTAATTTATTATTAGATGTTTAATAAATAACGATCCCTTACCCTCATTGTAGGATCTCATCCACTCTGATATTCTTTATCGATCTCTACTAATTTTGAAATAAATAATGAAACTTCTTTAGCTATTACGTGGAAATGACTCTTAATTGACCTCGGAGTCCGTTTAGGTGCATCAAGTATTTTTCTTCAATTTTCCTTTTAATACGTAACCACATCCTAGCTTCCGATTGATCACTGTCGACAGCGGGGTCTTGACCTATTGATAAATAAGATTTGCACATAGCTACATCTTCTATTGTTGTAAAACTAGGACCACGAGGTTCACGAGCTCTTTGACTTGAACCAGCCATCACAAATATTGTTTTAGGAAGAAAGAAACTGTGTAAAATTTTCTAACCAATCGAGCTGTTATTTAAGAGTTGGAATTGAAAAAAGAGCCGTTTCCCAACGTTCGAAAATAAATCCGTTCAAATTCAAAACACTAAATATATTATAAATCTACGTTTGATAAGTAGACGCAATATAAAGTAACATTTTATTTGAGACGGAGATAACAATTGCGTCTGTAGAAACGTAACTCTAAACTACGTCTCAAGATGAACGCTTTTATAAATTATATTTGTAATTAAACATACTTATTACTTCGTTTCATCAGACGCAGATTATAACTACGTCCAGACCAGACGATCTATCCAATTACATCTAAACTTAAAACGTACTTTCTATTTACGTCATATTTCCAGACACAACTACTATTATCGTTTCACTCCAAACGCAATGTCAAATTACGTTTATTTATATTTTAGAATTTTCAAACTCAATAACCAAATTTAAAGACCTAACTTAGCTTTTTTTTTAATTTATAGCAACTTTAACAACCTTGACTGCACCACTAATTTTTGCTAAATAGTATAATTTATAGCACCATGATTGTGGAATCTCACAATCTCTCAGGTGATAATATCACATTTACGGTTTCAAATTCCGAAAGGATATTCTATGGTATTAAGGTTTTCATTAAGGGTTTATTAGTCTTTTCAGGAGCTGTGCACATGATCTAATCTGGAGGTTGATCCTGGGTTAAGACACAAAACGACAAAGAAGCACACTTAAGGAACAGTTCTAAGCGGGGGATATGGTGCGTGTCGTGGGGCCACCACCCACAAATTAGGGTTTAGAATCTTTAGATTCTGGGTTTTGTTGAATGAGGTGGAAGCGTTTTCTTGTTCTTGTTTGTGAAACCAGAAAAGCAGTAATAGTTCGTCTTTAGGGTTTGAAGTTGATAATTTTGAAGAAGAAGAAGAGAAACAAGTTTGCTTTGTATACCTCAGGTGGTAAGATTTCTTACACCATTGGAGTTAATTGTTTGATGTTAATTAGGACTTATAATGATTAAGGAAATAGTGTATCCGGTTATTTTTGGAATTTAGGATAACATATTTCTCTGCGATCAATTCCTTTCTCTGTATTCTTTTCTATGAATTATTTTTGTGTTGTTTAATTTGCTCTCGAAATGCTTGATGAATGTTCACTTAGACAACTTGAAATCATGAACACATATATCTTGTGTTTTATCTTTATTCTAAGCTCTCATAATATGGTCTTTCTGGATTATTTTATAGTTTTAAGTCATCCTGTGCTTTCAATTTTGTATTAGTTTGGAATTTAATTCGGAGTATTTTAATGGATATAAAAGATTATGCCTTTTAAGAAAGGTTTTGAATATTATTTATCGAATCACGAACCAAACATCAGCCTTATTGTCTTAATCTGTTTATTCGATTGATTTCATCTGAATTGTTATTTTTTCCTCAATGGGTTTCAGAGTGAGACAGGAGGGTAGAGGTCTGAAATTCGGTGACTTTGTATAAAAATGGCAAACAGCAAATACGAGTATGTGAAGTCATTTGAGGTGGAGGACAAATTAATGCCATCTACATGGATCGTTCTACGAATACAGACGGCCGTCAATTCCACCACTACGTTCACTTCACCTATATATATATGAGTTATGTTTTAAATTGTAAAAATTTTCAAAGGAAGAAAAAATAAGATTCATCAATAAGTTCAGTGTTCAGATCGAGCTCTCCGAAAGAAGTTATGATTTGTATAATCTCATATTTACACCTCTACTTGTTAAAATAATATTTTAAAAGAACCTAAGACACATTATAAGTGTAATCTTGAGCACTTCAATGGTCCGATGTAGTTGTTAGGAACGAACATTCTAAGGTCTTGATCTTATGGTTGTTGTTTTAGATTCTCTGATAAGCATGAATTTAAGAAACCAAATGATAAGCGAGCTTTGCAGAGGCGGTGTTTGAAGAGTTTCCAGATATTGTCTTCTCATATGGAGTTAGTGATGAGTACAGGTAATTTTATAAATTGATTTTATTATTACTCTATTGTTTCGGTGTGTTTTCTTGTGATATTAGTTTCTTATATGCTTGTTATTATTTGGTTTTTAGCTTCGTTTTAAAAAAAACAACAGAATTCTACAATAGGCGATCCACGTTCGTTACCAATTCTTTTTACTGTTTACTGTTTGCCCATTAAAAATTAAGTGCAGAATGTTATGCATACTGTTGTAGAGGTACGCCAAAATTCAAAGTCATAATTGGGGTGAGATTAGAGTCCTTATCTTCCCTGTTGTAGAGGTACGCCAAAATTAAGTGCAGAATGACTTTTTTAAGCAGATGATGCAAATATTTATCTTCCCTGTTGTAGAGGTACGCCAAAATTAAGTGCAGAATGACTTTTTTAAGCAGATGATGCAAATATGTGTGCATCCAGCCTAACCTGTGGTTCACCATAGGACCCTATTCAAAAGAGGTCAACTTATTATATCTTTCTGCAACCGGTTAGAATTAATTGAAGCATTCTAATAGGAAGGAAAAACAAATATTTACAGTCATAATGACTCTGATAATCTTCAAATGTTTTATATATCACAAAATCATGCTGGGGTAATCAGGACAATTTGTCTGACCTAAAAACTATCCTCCATCCGGTAGTAAGATTGCAGTAAAGCAGAGTCCTTCTTTGCTTCTTATATTGATTTTAGTGTTTCCTTGAGAATATATGTTTCTTCACTTGGTATGGTGTTGATTTTTCCTTATTCAGTTCTTCTTTTTCCTGATTTATGCAGCAAAATAGTTTCCATCACCGTTTCTTTTTACACATCTGTCTATGTCATGAAATGGAGATAATTTTTTCCGGACAAAGATTTGAAGTCCACACCTTTTGATGCTCGTACTGTTTGCTACCCCTCCACTAAGATTCTTCGAGATTATTCATGGAGACAAGTAGATTGTCTGTAGTTAATGGCCATCTTGC
Organism: Papaver californicum; assembly: GCA_023531435.1. Lineage (NCBI taxonomy): Eukaryota > Viridiplantae > Streptophyta > Magnoliopsida > Ranunculales > Papaveraceae > Papaver > Papaver californicum. The sequence continues at coordinate 17,024,153 of JAJJMC010031210.1, forward strand.
GTTTGAGACTGACTGTTGTATGCGGCAGATGAATTTTGATTTTCATCTTTTAGGTAAGGTTTTTTTTTATCCAAATGGACTATGAACTTGCCAGCGCATTTCTTTTGTAGGTCATATTAATAATCAGTACAATACTTGTTTTTGGAAGCTGATTGAATCTGGAAAGACCAAAAGTGAAGCTCAAGATAGATTAAAGGTAACAAAAATAAAAAGTGTGTTTAATGTGTATAATTTGACACGAAAGTTTTATTTTCTTTGATAAAATATGGATTTATTTTTAGGGAAAAAAACCCTTCAGCTTGTTTTATGTTTAGTGCGAAAATTGTGTTTCCTAAATGAAATGTTTCTTTTTTATAGCTTAAGATTTCAAAAGGCTTCTTTGACTTGATCTAGTGGATGTCGTTTGTAGGGTACTCGAACACAGGATAAAAATGAAATTCTTTTCCAGCTTGGTGTAAACTACACTGAGCTACCAGCCATATTTCGTGAAGGATCTTTTGTGTTCAAGGACAAGGTAAATTCTCATTTCGTATCATCACTTAAAAACCATATCTTACCCTTTTTTTTTTGGTGTGTGATGATATGTTACAATCTCATTAATGTTTTGTTGCTTTTTATACTCAGGTCGAGGAGACAGTGAAGTACAATGAAGATGGAAAACCAGTCAAAAGACCAAGAAATAAGGTGATTGCTGACCATTGTGATATTATTGGTGACAAATTTTGGAATGATCATGTGAACATCCTCAAGGAAGACAAAAAATCATCTCAGAGTACATCAGCAGAAGCTCAGATTCAGATGAATCTGGCCCTGTATTATATGATTCATGAATTCTTTTGGTATTAATTATAGAATTATGCATTCCAGATTGTCTGAAAAGGAAATGGTTCTTTTAGAAGTTTCCTGTTATACACAATGTTTGTTAACATAACGGAATGCATGTTACAGATGAAAGTGTGAAGTTCACTCTAGACTGTCTATCTAGTTTCAGTGTCATTGTAATACTATATTTTTTTCTTAACTAATCCAAATCTTAAACAAGCTTCAATTTTCTGGTCAATTTCCTAAATCCTTTAGGATTCGCCTTTCTTTCAATTTCCTACACCTTCTGGGATTCCTTCTTTCGATTTATTATTTTGTCACAATTCATCTGTCTATATATGCACTCCTACCCAAAAATAAGTTCAGCATCACCAACTAGCTAGGGAGAAAGAAACACATATTACGGGTTTCATACTGTTTTTCTCGAATAATTTTTGTTTCAATGGATGATCTTCACGAGGATATATTATCAGAAATTCTTTCACGTATTCCTCGTGAGTCCGTCTTAAACTGCAAACTTGTTTCCAAAAATTAGAAGTATTCCTCGTGAGTCCGTCTTAAACTGCAAACTTGTTTCCAAAAATTAGAACATTCTCTGTAGTAGTCATTTTTCTAGCTACAAAATGATATAGATCTATGATATTGAACAACAACTTTAAATGGGATAACATCCACTGAATCATAGTAATGAACATGATAACTGTCTCTATGGATATCTTACCTAAGTATTATATAAAAACTCAATATCTTTATTAATGGTGAAAGTGGTGATTACAACTTGTACCTAAGCTCTGCTATTAGTGAGAGTTTTTGTACACACTCTTGCTTGGAAGAAAAACCTTAACTTTTTACTGAAAACTATACAGGTATACATAGATAGACAGTCTTGCTTATACATTTTAGTTTACTATCACTTGGGTATACTTTTTGATGTCTTATCCTACGTGGAAATTTCATCCTGTTCATTCTCCTCGTACGAGTATTTGTTCGTGCTCGTGGACTCCATCATCGGGCGAATCATCATTGGGTATGAACCGATCTTCGTGTGTCTACTGAAGCTCCTTGTGCTGTCTTGTCGTCTCCCTCTGCCCGAGTCTGGCAAAGTCCAGCTATGCACGTCTGTCTTTCGCATTTAATGCTCCTGTTCCCTAATTCAAACTCGTCCGTTGATGTAGTCAAGATGCTTTCCACGTGTCCTTATCTGGCGCCGGTGGTAGATATCTCGAAATACGGGTGGTAACTCTTCAGCTTCTTTCCCATATTTCTCGGTGTTATCTTCTTATGTTATTGACGCCCTAGGATTCCCCCACGTGGCAACCAAATATTTTACTATCACAATTTGCCCCTTTTCTTTTAATCTTCCCGAAGGGTCAGATGGGAAGAAAACTTAACCTTTTCACCTTTTACTGTTGCCACGTCTCAGAAAACTACTTCGATAACCGCCATGTAATAACTTCTCCCACGTTTGTGCCTTTATGACCTTCTCACCTGATGCAGCCGATTAATATTCTCTCCTAGGATTTTTGTTTCCTTTATAAAGTATCCTCCTTGGGTTTCTAGTCATAACTTTTTTACTATCCAACTCTTCTTCTTCTCTTTCTTTTGCAGCAGCAGTCAGCTTTCTACTTTGATCATCAAATACTTTCTTCTGTATCTTCTTTTGCTCATTTGAATCTTAATGGCTCATCAAAAGGATTCATCATCTTCCCAAAGGTTTGTGATTTTCGTTCTTCTTTACCTTTATTTCTGCTATTTTTTCATGTTCTATGTTTCTGATGCTTTTGTTTCTTCTTTTCTGTGTTTTCTTTTTAGGAAATCATCATCGCGTAAATTGTCTAAAGCAGAGCTGGAGCAGCAACATCTCCAGCACATCATAGAGACTCATCGTATTCAGAAGTTCAAAGTCAGTTACGCTGATCCCAAGGGCTCTAAGGGTGTAATGTCTCTTGCACTTGCTCAGCAAAGCTGCTCTTCAAATAGAATCATCATATGCGAAGGCCAGTTGAACGCTGGATTGAGGCCACCCATGTATGATCACAGAGATTTTTTTCAGTATGAAGTCCTCGCCCGTAATAATCCTTCTCGTGCAGTTTTCCAGTATTCAGGCAACTGGTGGCGATTGCTCCGCGAAGCTGTTCGCAGAAGCCAAGGTCGCTGTACTCCTCGAAGTGATCATCCTTACACTTGTACACCCCTGATAACTTTCTCCTCAACTATCGCTTTCATCAATCCCCTCAGAGATTCCAAGGGTGGGGCCAATATCATGCGTAATAGAGATACCTTGTTCACTGGTCCTTATATTCTCCTTGACGAAGATCCTCTCACCAACACTTCTATCAGAAACCTTCGTAAATCCAATGACAACAATTGGTCCAAATTCCCTCTTGTCATTGAAGGTCCTTACATCTTTGGTTGGGTCTCTCCGAATAACAGTGTTGCTGCTCATGGCGTTGCTACTGTCCATGGCCATCTTCATGTTTATCATGCATGTGAATTGATTTGGATCGAGACTCGTCAGCGAGCTATCACTGTTTTTTCTGATGATGAGGAGGAAAGTGAACATGAGGAGGAGGAGGAGGATGAGGAAGAGGAGAAGGAAGAAGAAAATGTGCCTTTGCTTTGCAAGCGTGGGACCTCCGAGGGACCTCGTATTGATAAGGTAAAACATACTTTCTTACTCGTGTATATATACTTGCCCCTATTTTTTACCTTATCAAGTTATATTGTCTTCGCGCAGGATGCTGGCAAGAAACTGAAGGGTGTTGCCTATGAATCTATGATCGTGTTGAGGATGTATCGCTGATAGACACATTTTTGTGTGTGATTTGTCCTCAATTATCTATATTGTTAATGCTCATTTGGTACTTATTTTGGTATTTTATGTGTTTGTAGGTATTTCTGGGAAATAAACATTTGTGGAAAAAATGGCTCAAAAGTGATAAAGACACCCTGCAAAAGTGATAAAGGCAACCCATTATAATTACTAAAGGCACCCACTCCCTTTTGTTTTTAAATCCAAAATTGGCGGGAAGAACTTCTCTACACGTGAAAATTATCGGGTTGATTTGGGAGCGAGATTTTTGGGTGTTCAAAAGAGTTTCGACTATATCTACATGACGAAAAAAATCAAAAGAGGTAACAACACGTCAAAGAGAGCCTTTCACGCCGGAAAAATATGGCTGAAAACTCTTTTGCTGTCTGTAAAAAAAAAAACTCATTATCTGATTTGGATAATCAAGAATTAGATTTTGTTTTGGATTGAGATTTGCTTCCTTATAGATTAAGGAAGACTAGATAGGTATTCCTAAACATATAAATAACAATGAGATCAAAGAAAAATGGGGTCAAGTAGACGGAAAAAAAATCAGGGAGAAAAAAAGTTGTTGCTGGTGAAGAACACAAAGAACATAAGGCAGAAAGAAATTGTCGTAAAAACCGTGGTTGATTCTCCATAGTTCAGCTGCGAGTTTAGTCAGTCATTTATTCGAAGTGTTTCTTTTCCATTTTGCAACACAGAAACACAATTTGTCACGCTTATATCTGTATCAAATTCGTTGTATCAATCTGTTTGCTTATTTTTTTTTTCTCTTTTTGTAACTCTTTGAGCCATGAATAATTATTTTGAGAGAGTTTACAACATGATGACCTAAACCCAATCACTGGGATAATGGAGGAAGCCATATTTCGCAATTGAATGGTAACTATTTTTGATTCTTTATGACTTTTTGCATTGATTTATGTTTTTTTCTAATTAGTTGTGATTTTGTTTGATGGCGTATGCTGGGAATTAAGAGATTTTGATGCGCCATGCTTACGATTTACACTTAATGTTTTAGAAATCTACTTTTGGCAAAGAGACAGAGTCAATAAAATAGCTATAATTGTTAAAAATCATTGTGGAAATCAGTCAGAAGTGATTTTGGTGAAATCCTGAGTCCAAGTTTCTTCCAATTTTCTTCCAATATTCTTAAAATCTTTTACTTATTTTCTAGTTTAAATCATAATTAAGTCTAAAACGAATCTTCACAAGTCTCAGTGAACAAACTATTTTTACCACTTTTCTAAAACGACCAAGTTTTTGGCGCCGCTGTCGAGGACTTGTTTTTAGGTTAGGATTTTAGATTTATTTTTATTCTTAGGTTTAGTTTTATTTTTAGATTTTTATTTCTTTTGTTCTATTTTACGTTTTTGGGTATTTGTCTTTTTGCTACATGTTTTGGATTAAAAATAAAGTTGAGCCAAATATTTTGGTGACTAATTAAAGGTTTGAGTTAAAGACAAAGCGAAAAGAACGGAGAAAGAAGACAAAGATTTTATTTTTTTATTTGAATTTAAGTTTTATTTCTTTTTAGAAAACTGTATTAGGAAATCTTTTATTGTTTCTATAATTTTCTCTGTTGGACATTTTTGGACACTTTGGGACACTATTTTTGGACTTTATTATTTTTAAACCCTAGGGAGGGGTATTATTAAATATAATCCGCACAGGGAAGGACGACAATTAATTACGATATTATCTCATCCCATTGAGTTCGTACACTGACACAACTGTCAGTGGCCCTAGTCGACTTTAATGGTTCATCGCCCGTCTGGAACAGAAGGTAAAACTCGATCAACCCACGAATCTCCTGCTAGTGGGTTTACTGTATTCTTTCGTATGCATATATATTGAGGAACTGAATACGGACTTTAATTTCTAGTAAAAGGTAAGAACTGGCCATACAAGATAAAATTCGGATTTCATCACCGTATCCTTCTTGCCCGCTTTAGGAACACGTTATCAAACGCGAACCTAAACCTAAAATTTGACTAGAAAGAGACCGATAGGGTAACGAGCTTATTAGAAAATCTATCAAATCAAGGATCAAGAAGGTTATTTTAAGTTGATTCGTGTCACCTTGTAACCCAAGGAAACCCTTTCCAAAGAGGTAGGGTTATCCAAGCTCCTTAGAGATTATCTTACCTCTCTCGCTTAACTTATTTTATTTGGATCGGTCCAAGGGGTTTGCTAAAATTGTAACTAGTTTACTTTTGGAAGAATAAAAGTTTTCTAGAAACAATCTAAGTGGAGCCATCATGCTTTTTGTTTGCTAGATTTAATAAGATTGATTTGGTTGAGTCAGCCTTGCTTGTGTTTATTTAGAATTACCTTCCAATTAGGATTTATTTTGTTTTAGTCTTTTTAGTGTATCCCAAGACCGCTCGAGACCATCACTGAGCGATCTTGGAAAAGAGACACTTTAGGTCGTTTGATTAGCGAAAAACCTAGTAGTTCTGTTTCTGAAAACGAGGATATCGAAGAATCCTATCTAGAGAGCCCTATTTTATGGGAACTTTAATTTTGAAAACTTGACACTGTGTGGAAGTCACTCTTAGTCCTGTGATAGTGCCATAAATGACAACCTTAAAATCTTTGTTGAATCCCACTAGGACTACTCGTACATCATGTATCAAGTTAGCTGCAACTGAAGCAAACTATGAGCTTAAACCAGGGACCATACAAATGCTCCCGATCTTCTTATATAAAAAAAATGAAAACCCCTACTTTCACATTAGGGAATTTGAAAAAATCTATAGTTGTTTTAGGGTGAAAACAAATGTACTGCAAGATGGTACTTTCGGGTAGGTTCGAGAGATCAAGCTCGAACAAGACGAGCCTAAACCGAGAAATGCCGTTCACAACCTGCTTCTATTACAAAATGGAAAGGATTTAGTTAGGTATTAGGGGAGGGAAGAAAAGAAGGCCGAGAAAATATCAGTGTGATACGTGTGAAGAAGAAAATGGATTCTTTGAGTGTCAAATTCCTACCTGCACACATGAGAACCATAAAGTGCGTCCTTTGAGTGTCAAATTCACAAAACCCTATTGGTGAGGCAGAAACATTTGGTTGCTCTCGATTTTGAATTCTTTCATATGGTGGTTTTCTCCTAACTCAAGAGTTAAGCATGAGAATAATGTTCTTTGATACATCTGACTTCTTATTATTAGTTTGCAGAAACTTTATGTCTTCGTAGCTCTTTGGATGCAGGTGTTTTGGAATACTTAGAAGTTGGAGTAGGTTTTGTGGGTAAATCTCTAGTAAACCCTCACGAGACAAAACTCGTCCACTAGGGACACCTATGGGTTTAAAGGCTTGTTACGTATGCTAAGTGTAACCGTTTCCTCAACGAAAGGGAGTTGTATTTTAGGTTAGTTTAGATTTGTAGGTTGCTCGAGGACTAGCAAAAGGCAAGTGTGGGGGAATTAGATAAGTGCATAATTTATATATTTGAAGTATCATTTCCTTATACTTATTTGCTAGATTTTGTGTGAATTACTGTGTGTTAGTATTACTTTTGTAGTTTATGTGTTTTATGAGGTTACATCACTGAAACAAGTGAAATGGAGCTTTACAAGATAAGAATTGCCAAAGACCTAGTGGAACTCAGTATATTCCAGGATTTCTACTCTCCATCTTGTAGAAAATTGCATTACAAAGCCGACGGCGAAAGAACGAGGTCATTCTGACTTCGTATGAGAAAGTTATGAGCGAAACAAGAATTAAAGGAAAATTGGTCATTTCCAAGGATATTACTATTAACACCCCCTCATACGCTAAGGGGCACTCAGTTCAAACAATGTTAATGGCACCAGGCATTCCGTTCAGGGCTGCCAAGTTTTTGAATATAATTAAAGGCACCAGTGAACTTGCTAAGGGCCACTGTCTTCATCTTCAACTCACGTTGAACAAAGAATTAAGGATTTATGAATACTGATAGTTCAAAGAAGGTGAGCTCAATATTGAAGTTGTGGCTGGCAGAGTAAAGAGAAAATGGGCTTGTTGTGATGGGTTCGAAAGGCAGTAAAGTTGTTGATGGCTCGAATGAAGATAGGTGGTCTATTATTGGCTGTTTAATGGAAGAACTTGGTGATGGTGACTGATCATGTGAGATGATAATGACTAGTGATGTTGATGGATTAATGGCATCAGTAATGGTTGGAAGTTGCCAATAATGATGGCAGTGATGATGTTGTTCATGAAGTTAATGAAAATGGCTGAGATATTGCTGTTGATTGATAGTTAATAGCAGTGAGAGCTCGAGAATGGAATAAACAGGTTATGAAGCTGTGTTCACGGGAGATAATTGAATAAAGATGGACTCTGATGGAATCAATGATAGTTCATGGTCATGATTGATCACGATGGTTGTTGAGAAGGACAGTGATGGGTGTTTGGCAGTTGTTAGAGCAGGGAGAACCCCAGTGCTGCAACATGAGATGATATAGGAGTATGAGTTGATAGTGTGGGCAGAGTGAATCATAGTGATGATGGGTTCCTGACAATGAGCAGTCCGCAAATGGTTGGAAAAGTTTCTTGAGCGACAATCCAGGAAAGAACTAAGCCTTGTTTCACACGGAAAGTTGGTCGGTGAATAACTTCTTTATGAAAGGAATTTGAATTGTACACGACAAGGGTGGTGGTAGGCTATATATACCTTGAAACAGCCAGAAAAAGAACATACTTACGAGGCCCTGACACAGACAGAGGAAAAGAGACAGACGCTGATAGAAGTTTGGATCCGACGATTCGAGCTCCCGAGTATACAGACAATTATCGGTTAGTTTGAGTCTCTTTTATTAATTAATTTTTATGGCTTTTGAGAAAGCCATGTCAGGCTAATTCTCTTGTTAGGGCGAAAGGATGAACTTGTAGAGATGGTTTTCTTTGTGTTTCAAACTTAGGGTTTTCAATTATAAAAACTTAATGTTAATGTTTTGTCTCTCTTTCAACGTTTTATCTTTCTCAATAATTTTTCATGTTCTATGCCACGTATAGTGCTTCGTTTGATTAGTAGAAGAACTCATTGAAACCCTACTTTAAACCGTTTTACGAATATTCTTTGACTCTTTATGCCACGTATAATTAGTACTTCGAAATTCTACCTTAGGTTGAGAACAAACAATTCTTTTTGAAAATTATTTCTTCGATTCTTAAACGAAAAATATTCCGTGTATTAGTAGCTAGAGTTGCTATTTTACATGAGTAAAATCGAGACCCTTTGTGACAAATGCAATTAAACCCTAATCTACAACGGATTCCCGAAACCTTAACGTTTTCCTCTTACTGTTTTCAAACTTTATTAAATAGTTTTACTTCACTCGTCAATTTAATTCTTTATAAATAAAACCTAAAAAAAATATTTTAATTAATTTTAATACAAACTCCTCGTGAGAACGAACCGTATTTGCTCTTGTCTACATCTTTCGTCACTGTGCGCTTGCAGTAAAACAAAGTCGGTTTTCCGACGCATCAAGTTTTTGGTGCCGCTGCCAGGGAATTTGTTTTTCGATTATATTTTATTTTTAGATTTTTATTATTTTGTTCGATTTAACATTTTTTTTTATTTTATATCCTGCTGCAGGTTTTGGGAACGGAAACGAAAAGAAATTGAGCCAAAGATTTTGGTGATTAAAAGATTTGGAGTAAAGTTAAAGCTGAAAGAACGTAGAAGAAGATAAATAGTTAATTTTTACTTTTTAGGATTTTTATTCGTTAATTTAATTTAGAAAAACTGTATTAGGAAATCTTTAATTATTTTTGTAATGTTCTTTTGTTTTTGGACACTTCGGGACAATACAGATATTATTATTTTATTTTTAAACCATACGGAAGGGTAGTATTAAATATAAACTGCACAGGGAAGGAAGACAATTACGAGATTGTCTCAGCCCCTTGGGTTCGTACACTGACACATGAGTTAGTGGCCCGAGTCGACTTCAACGGTTCGTCGCCCGTCTTGTACGGGAGGTATAACTCTATCAATCCACGAATCCCCTGCAAGTGGGTTTACTGTATTCCTTCGTTTGCATATATGAATACGAAGTTATTTTCTAGTAAAGGGAAAGAACTGGCCATACAAGATAAGGACTCGGATTTCATCACCGTTTCATTCTTGCCCGCTTTAGGAACACGCTACCAAACGCGAACCTAAAACTTAAAATTTGACTAGAACGAGACCGATATGGTAACGAGCTTATTGGAAAGTCATTCAAAAGGACTGTATTGGTTACTTTGTTAGCCGAACTCGAAGTTCAGATAGATTATTTTAAGTGGATTAGAGCCACCTTGTAACCCAAGGAAACGTTGCCAAAAATACAGGGTTATCAAAGCTCCTTAGAGCTTATCCTGTTTCTGTTCTACTTAAGCTAATTCGGATCGTTCTAAGAGGTTTGCTAGAACTGTAACTAGTTTCCTTTTGAAAGAATAAAAGCTGGTCTAGGAACAATCTAAGTGGAACCATCATGCTTTTTGTTTGCTAGATTCACTAGGTTTGATTTGGTTGAGTCAGCCTTGCTTGTGATTGCTTAAGAATTCCCTTCCAATTAGGATTTATTTTGATTATGACTTATTTTATTTTCGTTTTTTAGCAGATGCCCGATATACCGGTAGGTTGGGATAGAGATCAGGATAATCGTCTTGTTAGAAGTAATCCATTATTCATGGCTAGAACCGATGATGAGGGTGTAGACCCTCCAGTTAAAAGTTTGAGAGACTACATGTACCCAACTAGAGTCTCTCAACTGTCATGCATTGTGCCTACCACTAAAGCCCACTTTGAAATTAAGACTAATACCATCCAGGCTTTGCCAAACTTCTATGGCAGAGAAAATAAAAACCCTTACTACCACATTAGAGACTTTGAGGAACTATGTGGTACTGTGAAGATTAAAGACTTGACCGATGAATATTTGAAATTGAGATTGTTTCCATTCTCTTTAAAAGATAAGGCGAAATCGTGGATTGATGCCTTACCATCTTCTTCCATCCAAACTTGGGATGCGATAACTAAGTTATTTTTGCATAATTTTTTTCCTAGGCATAGAACCACAACCTTACGTCAAAGTCTTAATAGTTTCTCGCAGCAAGATGGAAAATCTCTCCATGATTATTTAGAAAGGTTCCATGAACTTCTGCTGCAATGTCCACACCATGGATTCGATACCTTGAGACTCACTATGATTCTCTACGAAGGATTAGATCACAAAACAATGACTATGGTAGAATCACTATGTGGTGGAAATTTTGCTGATAAAACTGCTGAAGAGGGTTATAAGTTTTTGCATGATGTGTCTGATAAAACCAAAGAATGGGAGGCTAAGGAACCCATAAGGTCAATTGCTAGTAGAAAGTGGGCGCATAAAGTTGATATCCAATTCGAATCCGACGCTAAAATAGCTTCTTTGACAAGAAAACTTGAATCATTAGAATATAGTGCTAAATCTAAACCTTTTGTTGAGTCTGTAGACCAAGTCATTCATGACGATGGTGGAGAACAAGTCCATGCTCTCTACCAAGATAATCGTCGTAGATTTGACCCTTATTCCAATACGTACAACCCAGGGTGGGCAAGACACCCTAACTTTTCCTGGTCTAGAGGTCAGTATGAAGGTCAACCTAATAATACTAGTGGTTATACGCAGAAATCATCCGGTCCTACTGATTCTTCTAACCAAATAGTACCTAGTATGGAAGAAAGTCTTAAGATGTTTATGCAGGCCACCCAAAAACAACTAGACAATATAGAAAAGAATACTGCAAGGTCCATAACAACCTTAGAAAGACAAATAGGTCAGCTTGCTAGCCAAATAAGTGAGAGAGACAAGGGACAGTTCCCAAGTCAAACACAGCCTAACCCAAAGGGGTCTTATGAGGTAAGCATACCTGGTGCTAATCCCTCAGATCATGTCCAGGCCGTCACTACCTTGAGAAGCGGCCGGGTCATCGATAACCATGTTAGTGATCCTAAGGAGAAAGAGACAGATAGGAACCCACCTACTATTACGCAGGAAATACCCTTAACACAAAAAGAAACCAATGAAACTGAAAGAGGTGAATCTGAAAACACTTATGTTCCTCGCACTCCATTCCCCAAAAGGTTAGTATCCCATAAGAAAGGAACCAGCCCTAATGACATCTTAGAAGTGTTCAAACAAGTTAAAATCAATATTCCCCTCTTAGATGCCATTAAGAAGATTCCTATGTATGCTAAGTTCTTAAAAGATATGTGCACGATGAAACAAAAATTAAATGTTCATAAGAGAGATTTTCTTGTTGAACAAGTGAGCTCTATCATTACTCAGAAAACACCACCCAAATACAAAGACCCTGGTTGTCCTACTGTTGCTTGCACTATATGAGAACACAAGATATAACATGCTTTGTTAGATTTAGGGCTAGTGTAAATATTTTTCCATATTATGTGTATGAGAAATTAGGACTTTGTGACTTGAAACCCACTAGTGTTACACTCCAATTTGCTGATAGGTCCATTAAAATTCCTAAAGGAGTATTAAAAGATGTTCTTGTTAGGTTGATAGTTTTGTTTATCCTGTGGATTTCGTAATTCTTGATACTCAACCTGTGACAGACCCTAGTGGTCACATTCCTATCATTTTAGGACAACCATTCTTATCAACTTCTAACGCAATCATAAATTGTAGGAATGGTATTATGGAACTTACTTTTGTTAGTTGGAAAATGAAAGTGAATGTTTTTCATGTCGCACGTTCTCCTCCTGATCTTGACAACCATGAAACTGTTTGCATAATTGATGAAATAGTCCATGATAATTATTTGCAGAACCATATAGATGATCCATTAGAGGCTTGTTTAGCGCACTTTGGGCATGATTTTGATGATGAAAGTGTTATTTGTGAAGTCAACGCCTTGTTAGACTCCACACCACTGTTAGACACGAATAAATGGAAGCCTAAAATTGAACCTCTAGTCCTACCCGAATCTCAACTCGTTCCATCTGTCGAGAAAGCTCCGACCTTGACCCTTAAACCATTGCCTGACACTCTGAAATATGTTTACTTAGGCCCTGCAAACACTTTACCTGTTATAATTGCTTCTAATCTTACATTAGAACAGGAAAGCAAATTGGTAGATGTCCTTAGAAAACAAAAGATGGCTATAGGTTGGTTAATTGCAGATTTGAAAGGTATTAGTCATAGTGATTGCATGCACCATATTTACTTGGAGGAAAATACTAAAACGTCTAGATAAATGCAACGTAGATTGAATCCTAACATGAAAGTGGTTGTGAGAGAGGAAGTTCTGAAACTACTAGATGCAGGTATCATATACCCGATATCCGATAGTACTTGGGTCAACCCCGTTCAAGTTGTACCCAAGAAATCAGGAATCACTATAGTTAAGAATGAAAGTAATGAATTGGTCCCTACCCGGCAGACCACCGGGTGGCGAGTATGTATTGACTATAGGAAGTTGAACAAGGTCACGAGGAAAGATCATTTTCCTCTTCCATTCATTGACCAGATGCTAGAGAGGTTAGATGGACATAGGTATTATTGTTTCTTAGATGGTTATTTCGGTTATAACCAAATCCTTATTTCCCCTGAAGACCAAGAGAAAACCACGTTTACTTGTCCCTTTGGTACATTTGCATATAGACGCATGCCTTTCGGGTTGTGTAATGCACCCGATACTTTTCAGCGTTGTATGTTGAGCATTTTCAGACATGGTAGAGAGGTTTATTGAAGTTTTTATGGATGATTTTTCTGTTTTCGGGTCGTCGTTCGATGAATATCTCCATCATATCACTCTTGTCTTAGTGAGATGCAAGGAGAAAAATCTAGTATTGAATTGGGAGAAATGTAACTTTATGGTTCATTCAGGATTTGTTCTAGGTCATATTTTTTCTTCCAAGGGAATAGAAGTAGACAAAGCTAAAGTCGATTTGATTTCTAAGTTGAAACCCCCACGTACGGTTACGGAAGTTAGATCATTCTTAGGTCATGCAGGTTTTTATCGTCATTTTATTAAGGATTTCAGTAAGATCTCACGCCCTTTATGCAACCTTGTAGGTAATGACGTTACTTTTGTCTTTGATGAAACTTGTATTGCAGCTTTTGAGAAGCTGAAATTACTGTTAACTTCTGCCCCTATTATACAACCGCCTGATTGGAGTCTTCCATTTGAGATTATATGTGATACCTCTAATTATGCAGTTGGATCTGTTTTAGGACAACGCAAGAATAAAGCACAACATGTCATTCACTATGCTAGTAAGACCTTGAATGATGCACAATTGAATTACTCTACAACTGAGAAAGAACTTTTGTCGATTGTGTTTGCCTTAGAGAAATTTAGACCTTATCTTTTAGGGTCTAAGATTATTATTTTCTCTGATCATGCTGCCTTAAAATACCTTCTAACTAAGAAGGATACTAAACCTAGGTTGATTAGATGGATATTGTTGCTACATGAATTTGATTTAGAAATTCGGGACAAGAAGGGTTCCGAGAATGTAGTAGCAGATCACCTTTCTAGGATCATTTTAGAGTTTTCTGATGATGTCGTACCTATGCGAAACATTCCCTGATGAACAATTGCTTGCTATTTCTCACTTGCCTTAGTATGCGAATATTGTTAATTATCTTGCTATTGGTCAAATACCTGAAGATTGGTCGAAACAAGATAGAACTAAATTTTTAGCTGAGGTTAAGCATTTCTTTTGGGATGATCCATATTTATTTAAGTACTGTCCTGATCAGATTATAGTAGATGTGTGCCTAATGATGAAGTTAGGAGTGTTGTCACTTTTTGCCATTCTTATGCTTGTGGTGGCCATTTTAGTGCTAAGAAAACTGCTGCAAAAATTCTGCAATGTGGATTTTATTGACCAACTTTGTTTTATGATTCTCACGAGTTTTGCAAGAGTTGTGATAGGTGTCAAAAGTTAGGTAGGATTACTACGCGGAATATGATGCCGTTAAGCTCCATATTGATAATTGAGATATTTGACGTATGGGGAATATACTTCATGGGACCTTTTCCTACTTCGAATGGTAATGTCTACATCTTATTAGCGGTTGATTATGTATCTACATGGGTAGAAGCCATACCTACCAAGATGAACGATCGCCATGTTGTGATCAAGTTCGTTAGATAATACATATTTTTATCGATTTGGTACCCCTAGAGCCATTATTAGTGATGGAGGATCACATTTTTATAATAGATCTTTTAAGACACTTTTAAGTAAGTACTCCATTACACATAAAATTTCTACACCATATCATCCCCAGACTTGTGGTCAAGTCGAAGTTTCTAACCGACAAATTAAGCAGATATTAGAGAAAACAGTTAATCCTAATCGTAAAGATTGGTCTACATGGTTATTGGATGCACTTTGCGCATATCGGACTGCTTATAAGACACCCATTGGTATGTCTCCCTTTAGACTTGTCTATGGAAAAGCCTGCCATTTACCTGTTGAGTTAGAACACAAAGCCTACTAGGAAATTAAGACCTTTAATGTTGATTTTTCTACAGCTGGGACTCACCGTAAACTTCAACTCAATAAGTTAGAAGAAATTAAGAATTATGCATATGAAAATGCAAAGCTTTACAAAGAGAAAACTAAAGCATTTCATGATAAATCGATTAGTCGAAAGTCATTTGAACCTGGACAGAAAGTTCTCTTGTATAATTCTAGGTTGCATTTATTTCCTGGTAAGTTAATATCTCGTTGGACAGGCCCGTATTATATCAAAGAAGTTTTCCCTCATGGGGCTGCTGAACTTGAGAATAGAGAATCTGGTAATGTTTTCAAAGTAAATGGACAAAGAGTGAAACCATATTTAGAGCTTAAGAACACCGAGGTGGAAACTGTCCTCCTCGAAGACCCGGTATATCAAGACTAACAATGTTTGGGATCATGTTTAGTGTATATTTGTAGGATTTTTGTTTTTGTTTCTTTTTGCAGGGAAACAAGTATCATTTGCTTCATGGGAGTCAACCCATCATATTTGTTTCCTTCACCTTATTTTTTTAGTCTTTGATTGCTTGTTTTATGCCATTTTAGGATTTCCCATCTTGATTTTACATTGGATGAGTTAGTCTACATTGAGGAAAATGTAAAGTTTAAGTGTGGGGGAGTTAAGCATATAGAATTCTTAAGTATTCACTTTTTAGGCAGAAATTTTTCAAATTATTTGCATGAAAACCTCCAACTTTTAGATATTTTAGAGTCACTTAGTATACTTCTAGCTACGTTTACATACGGAGTTCTCACCGAAATAACTGAATTTAGAAGTATTAGAGAACTATATTTGGGGTGCTTAAGTTGTTGAGAGGCTAGAGATGACAAAAAGGGACTTAAACCGCCAGTGGCGAGTTCACTATTAGAGTTGTGATCATTCAATACCCCGAGTGAGGCACCAAACCTTCAATTGTCCGTTTAGAGTGTTTCATCTGCGCAAATTTCGGGTAGAATGATGAGCTACCCAACCTCACACCATTTTAGCACTACTTTGATCTCTTGAGTGCTAATTCTATCAATCACGAGGGTGACATCAGAATTGCAAAAAAACCTTATCTTGTAGTCTGATTTGCAGTTGGCACCACTCTATTTTTCTCGACAACAACAGGTCCATAGAAACATATCATCATTAACAAGCGTATGATTACAAATTTTAAGAAAGTTGAAGATGTTTCAGGTTTATAAGCGACACTACAAGGAGCAAAATTTTATATCCTAGTTCAAAAGTAAGTACAAAAGCGAAAAAAATTAAAAGAAGTGGATTTTTGTGAAGTTTATGATACCGAGACAATATAAGTTGTGAAGATTCAAGTGGTAAAGTCCTTTTTCCATGGCCATATTAGTTTCATTGTTATTCTTTTAGTTTGTACTTCATATATCTCTCATCAATTTTTTTTTTGTTTTTTTAGAATATATTTGTTTTTGTATTTATTCACTAAGGCAGTGGGAAAGAAGAAATCTATAAAGAGTTTTAAAAAGCAACACGAATTTGAGAAGAAAAGAGTTATAAATTGTCAGAGTTCTACGAAGTTTAAGAGTTCATCATCTACAGTTAAAGCCAAAGACGTTTCTATGAGACGCTGTGAGAGTGGTGTTGATTGTAGATTGAGTGAGAAGGTGAGTGAGCATTCCCATCCTCGCATAGTGATTGATTTCCATTCGTAGAGATCATTAGAAAAACAAGGTATTTTTCTTCCCATATTTCTATAGGATACTCAGATATAATTCGAAAGGATTTTCCTTCCTACCCTTCAAAGTGTGTAGGATTTCTATCTTCATTCCTACCTGCACACATGAGAACCATAAAGTGCGTCCTTTGAGTGTCAAGTTCACAAAACCCTATTGGTGAGGCAGAACCATTAGGTTGCTCTCGATTCTGAATTCTTTCATACGGTGGTTTTCTCCCAACTCGAGAGTTAAGCATGAGAATAGTGTTCTTTGATACATCTGACTTCTTATTATTAGTTTGCAGAAACTTTATGTCTTCGTAGCTCTTTGGATGCAGGTGTTTTGGAATATTTAGAAGTTGGAATATGTTTTGTGGGTAAATCTCTAGTAAACCCTCACGAGACAAAACTCGTCCACTAGGGACACCTATGGGTTTAAAGGCTTGTTAAGTATGCTAAGTGTAACCGTTTCCTCAACGAAAGGGAGTTGTATTTTAGGTTAGTTTAGATTTGTAGGTTGCTCGAGGACTAGCAAAAGGCAAGTGTGGGGGAATTAGATAAGTGCATAATTTATATATTTGAAGTATCATTTCCTTATACTTATTTGCTAGATTTTGTGTGAATTACTTTGTGTTAGTATTACTTTTGTAGTTTATGTGTTTTATTAGGTTACATCTCTGAAACAAGTGAAATGGAGCTTTACAAGATAAGAATTGCCAAAGACCTAGTGGAACTCAGTATATTCCAGTATTTCTACTCTCCATCTTGTAGAAAATTACATTACGAAGCCGAAGGCGAAAGAACGAGGTCATTCTGACTTCGTATGAGAAAGTTATGAGCGAAACAAGAATTAAGGGAAAATTGGTCATTTCCAAGGAGATTACTATTAACACCCCCTCATACGCTAAGGGGCACTCAGTTCAAACAATGTTAATGGCACCAGGCATTCCGTTCAGGGCTGCCAAGTTTTTGAATATAATTAAAGGCACCAGTGAACTTGCTAAGGGCCACTGTCTTCATCTTCAACTCACGTTGAACAAAGAATTAAGGATTGATGAGTACTGATAGTTCAAAGAAGGTGAGCTCGATATTGAAGTTGTGGCTGGCAGAGTAAAGAGAAAATGGGCTTGCTGTGATGGGTTCGAAAGGCAGTAAAGTTGTTGATGTCTCGAATGAAGATATGTGGTCTATTGTTGGCTGTTTAATAGAAGAACTTGGTGATAGTGACTGATCGATCTGAGATGATAATGAAAAGTGATGTTGATGGATTAATGGCAGCAGTAATGGTTGGAAATTGCCAATAATGATGGAAGTGATGATGTTGTTCATGAAGTTAATGAAAATGGCTGAGATATTGCTGTTGATTGATAGTTAATAGCAGTGAGAGCTCGAAAATGGAATAAACAGGTTATGAAGCTGTGTTCACGGGAGATAATTGAATAAAGATGGACTCTGATGGAATCAATGATAGTTCATGGTCATGATTGATCACGATGGTTGTTGAGAAGGACAGTGATGGGTGTTTGGCAGTTGTTAGAGCAGGGAGAACCCCAGTGCTGCAACATGAGATGATAAATGAGTATGAGTTGATAGTGCTGGCAGAGTGAATCATAGCGATGATGGGTTCTTAACAATGAGCAGTCCGCAAATGGTTGGAAAAGTTACCTGAGCGACAATCCAGGAAAGAACTAAGCCTTGTTTCACACGGAAAGTTGGTCGGTGAATAACTTCTCTATGAAAGGAATTTGAATTGTACACGACAAGGGTGGTGGTAGGATATATATACCTTGACACAGCCAGAAAAAGAATATACTTACGAGGCCCTGACACAGACAGAGGAAAAGAGACAGACGCTGATAGAAGTTTGGATCCGACGATTCGAGCTCCCGAGTATACAGACAATTATCGGTTAGTTTGAGTCTCTTTTATTAATTAATTTTTATGGCTTTTGAGAAAGCCATGTCAGGCTAATTCTCTTGTTAGGGCAAAAGGATGAACTTGTAGAGATGGTTTTCTTTGTGTTTCAAACTTAGGGTTTTCAATTATAAAAACTTAATGTTAATGTTTTGTCTCTCTTTCAACGTTTTATCTTTCTCAATAATTTTTCATGTTCTATGCCACGTATAGTGCATCGTTTGATTAGTAGAAGAACTCGTTGAAACCCTACTTTAAACCGTTTTATGAATATTCTTTGACTCTTTATGCCACGTATAATTAGTACTTCGAAATTCTACCTTAGGTTGAGAACAAACAATTCTTTTTGAAAATTCTTTCTTCGATTCTTAAACGAAAAATATTCCGTGTATTAGCAGCTAGATTTGCTATTTTACATGAGCAAAATCGAGACCCTTTGTGACGAATGCAATTAAACCCTAATCTACAAAGGATTCCCGAAACCTTAACGTTTTCCTCTTACTGTTTTCAAACTTTATTAAATAGTTTTACTTCACTCGTTAATTTAATTCTTTATAAAAAAAAAACCAAAAAAAATATTTTAATTAATTTTAATACAAACTCCTCATAGGAATGAACCGTATTTGCTCTTGTCTATATCTTTTGACACTGTGCGCTTGCAGTAAAACAAAGTCGGTTTTCCGACGCATCACGTGCACGAGGTTTTGCTAGGGACGCATTGGAGCCAAGGGATCCAAGGAAAAGGCAAGTGCATCACGGAGCTACACAAGGGCGTCTCGAAGCTGGGGACGCGGCTTTGGAGGCGCATATGCCTTGTGGCGTACTTGGCCACTAGGGTTAGCGCATTTGGCGCTTAGATTAGGGTTAGCACTTTTGTGCTAGGGTTTAGGTGCCAAGGTGGCAATACATTGGCTAAGGCCTTTATAGGCTAAAATGTGCTAGCTAAGACCATTTTTGGTTAGTTAGCACTTTTCAGGTGCTAAGTTTCAGTGCCAGGAAAGTTAGCGCTTTTAACGTTATTGTGGCTAACTAGTGTCAATGCGGTGCTAAGACAAGTAGCTAGCGCTAACTTGGCGCTAATATGAGAAAAGGCTAGGGATGGCCTAGCTTGGAGATTCAATGCACTTTTTATGGCATAACTTCTCAGTTGTGGCGCATCCAAGAGGAGTGGCGTATTATTTATGACTTATATTTAAGCAAAGTGCTAAAGTAGCATATTTTAAGCTCAGAAGAGCAATTTGAGGTGCATTCATTGTGAATGAAGCATTAAGTTATAATGTATTTCATGGTTTAAACATTATCTATTCCCGAGTTTAATGGATGTTACTAGAACATCGAAGCGCATTCGATGCAAGTTCAAGGAATTCAACCGTGGATCTTATACAGATTGAGACTAGTTCGATATGGCATGGATATTATGAGTATTGATAAGGCTACAAGGCCAATTTAGAATATTTAGAAGGAATATGTTTTCTTAATTCGCTTGCGGAATATAAATAGAAGCACAATATTCTATATTAAGCATATGCGCATAAATATGCACATATCTGTTCTTGTTGCTTAGTAGAGAGCGATTTTACAATTTTAGCCCTTGTCAAAAACTCACAATCTACATTAAGTCCTCTGCTTAGTGAGGAATAGTAGTGTTACACAGTAAGCACTAGATGGTGACAATATGCTTCCAATAATTATATATGTATAATTTTAATTTTAAGAGTAAAGGAAGATATACTTAGCTCTGGGATATTGAGATATGCACCCCTTAGCGTCAAATTTGGTTATGGATAGTAAGCGCCCTTGTACCTGCTTGGTATATAAACTTCCACGGGTGGGAAATACTAAATTTGACGCAACCAAGAAGAAAGCCTCTTTGCGCCAATTTTTTTTTTTTTTCAGTAAAAGGTTTCCTAGTTGGACAAGGATTCTTCAATTTGGCACATATATATACGCTTCCTTACCCCCCCCCCCCCCCCCCTTTTTTTTTTCTTCGTGACTTCCTTTTTTTTTTATTTTGGTGGCGCGACAGGGATTGCTCTTGTCTTCCAAGTTTCACGGTATTAGCAAGTTGGAACTTTGATTTTGAGCAGGTGCCGTGGCCGACCAAACGAAGAAAATAAGTGTTCTTCTTTCCCTATATTTTTTTAACGCCATTATGGCCTTTTCATTGCAAACCCTAATTTTATAAGAAAAAAAACACACCAGAATTCTGTTTTTTTTTTTTTTTTTTTTTGAAAGTCATGAACTTTTGGCAAACTAGGGTTTCAATCCTCTTTTGATATAAGGAGAATTTGAAGGCATTGCAGATGACTACTGAACGTAATAATGATGTTGGCACATCTTCTGGTCAGAATAAAGAAGAAATTTTTGATGCTATATTTCTTGAGAGCGTACCTCGATTTCATGATAAGTTTGAGGTGTATATTTCTGAAGAGCTTGTCGTTCCTTTTGGTTTTATTGGTAACTTTGTCCCCAAATATGAGAAGTATGCTGTCCCTCAGATTGTTGTTCCCGAGTCTGTCCCGAGACTTTGGTTGCAGAGGGGAGATTATGTACCTTCTTCTGTCGAGTTCAAGACACATCAAACTCCCTTGAAAAAGTGGATGAGCTGGTGCAAAGTGATGTTGAGTGACCCTTCAATGGTTAAGGTTTTGAAAGAAGATGAAATATTTCATGCTGTAAGAATGTCTGACCATATACAGGTCTTCAAGGATGTTGAAGGTATTTTGACTTTTACTTCATGTTGGTGTAGACCAACTCATACTGCTTATATGCGCTTGGGCGAACTAACGAATACTCTGGAGGACGTAGTTAGTTTGTTGCAGCTTCCAGTATCTGGGACTCTTCCCGTCGAAAATTCCGCAAAAGAGAAACAAATGATCACAACTTTGGAGAGGAAGATAGAAAAAATCTAACAAGGTAAAGGCCGAAATGGTGCGTATTATGTGAAGTGGATTGATCATTAGCGGAATGGTAATGACGATGCCGATGATCCCTCTCATAGGACCCTCTGACCATTGCGGCGTTTCTGACACTGTAGTTGTTTAGGAACGTATTTGAAGATTTTCCCGTTGGAAATTTGAAGGTCCCAGTTGTCCCTATGGCGGTAGCACTTGCTGGTGGTGAGTGTCTCCCTCTTGGTAAATTATTCCCTGGTTCTTTGTATTCTCATTTAGATTCATTGGCTCGTGACATAAAGACTTCTAATGGGTTTATGAAGATTGATTCTTGTGTTCATACCACGTTTCTCCAAGCATGGTTATGGGAGCACTTCTCAAAATATGCGCCTTTACCGAAGCCTTTGAACTTGAATGGAGGCGTTGAACATGCAAAGGTCCGTTGTTGGTATAAAATGGATATTACCTCTATAGATTTGATAGACATTCAGAGTGAGGTGAATTTTCAGGCCTTGGGATTCTGAGCACCGGCATATACTTTCATCTACTATTTTTACTGAAGAGGATGAGGGGGTTCTTTGGTCGGGTCCAAAAAAACAAGCTAATGCCTTTTCTTCTGGAAAAATGTATTCATGAACAGCTTCAACCGGGTCATGTCCTTGCTCTTTGTTCGGAAGGTTATTCGGTGCAAGTATACAACATCGATCGTGCGGCTCGTCAGATGAGTTTCGATCAAGAATTACCTCGTAATCACAGTGTAGCTCCATCTATTGTAGAGTTGAAGAAGAATTTGGATATTTGTCTTAATAAGGGAATAAGCATTCCTTTCTCCATTCGGGGTAGGAAACCTCGGATATCATCTAGGTATGCACACTTCTGGAATGATGAGAGGAGACTCTTTAAGGAATTTTTCTCTGGATCTCCAATAATGACTGGGCTCGATGTCCCAATTTGCAGAGATCGTCTAAGGCCAAGCGAAAAAGCTGATTATTGACGCGTCTCAGGAGGTAAGGATCTTTTCTTTGACTTCTTAATTCTGGAAACGTGACTTTTATGATTCTTATCTTTCATTCTTTCCGCTAGGTTTATGTTGTTCGTCCTCGGATGAATGTTGCTCTTGTTGCTTCCAATAGTCCCCCGTCTATAAGACAAGGACCAAAAATGATTCTTATTGGAAGTAAGATCGTCCCTCGCAAGAATGTAAGTTTTCCACCTGTCATTCTCAATTTCTTGTGTATATATATTTTAAAATATATATATTTTCTTGTCTTGGTGTAGCATGTGAGCACTAGTGTTTGCGTTGACTCCATTGACCCTTATGAAGCTTCAAGAGCATAAGCATAGTAGATGAGCATGAGTTTGGGAAGGATGAGCTTGACGAAACATCTCGTACAAAATAAATCCGCGAAGAACCTGAATCCGATACTATCGATAATACTGAAGTAAGTACAGAAAGTGGAATGGTGCTGGACTCTTGCGCTAACTTGGGTCCTCCTTAAGTAAGTTCTATCCTACTTGAAATAGTAAAAATCCATGTATACCCTTTGAATCCCTCATATAAGTATAAATATGCTTGAATTTTGCAAAGTATTCGTAAATTTTCGTCGTCAGAAAATTTCAGAAATATAGTGCTTGGGAAAAATGCCATAAAATCTATATACGACCTCCATTTTGGATGATTGTCCCATCTATACTTATTATAAAATAATTTCCTACAAAATTTTAATAATAAATCCAGGTTTTGAGCTTGTTTGGGGCGTCAAAACAACTGAACAGTAGAACTCAAGAAGTATCCAGGAAAATCCTGACAGTTTTCATATTTGACTCCGCTAGCCGTTTTTGCCATAACTCTTAGCTCACTTGTCCCATTGATATTCCCTTTTAATAAGTTGTATTAGACTTCAATATGAAACCTTTGATATAGGAACCATGCCCATATTTATCACTAATTGTTGTCATCTTCAGAGTTTCCGAGAGGCACTGAAAATTGCTTCCGAGGCATTTTTTTGCAAAATGTCTTGTGATTGTTCCAACTCATATAATCCACTGAATAACACTTTGTAATGATTGTATATGATGTTTATGAGTATGTGTGATAATTTTATGGTTCATGTTCAAAAATTTTGTGCCTGAGACGTTCAGACTCAATTTGCTCATATTCTCTCTATTTTTTTAGGGGGGGAATGACCAAAATCTGAGAGTTGGGCTTACTAGCGGAGACACAAGAATTACCATTGATATTGTCATAGATAATGTCCTATACCCTACTAAAAATCATGAGAAGACTTCTTTTTGCATGTTTGTTGAGCGTAGTGCTTCCGCCGAATATCCTAGTGCAGGTATTGATATTGACTTTGGTCCAAGTAGGACTCTTCCCATGTATTTGTGTGTTGGAGGATTTGCTTTTCTATCTACTTATGCTGAGTTGTATACAAGGATATGGGAAAAGTTTCTCTTTTGATACTTCCAGAAACTACAGAGTTTTAGAACGAGATGTGTCCAACTTGTTGCCCATCGTACAGGAGATGTTCTTACTCTCTTGGCATGAAGTTTCTGGTATGGAGTAAAGGTTTTGTGGGTAACCTCATTAAACAGACTCCAACTCTTCTTTTTTCGGCGTGAATCACTTCTGCTGCCATTTGTTCCGGGTGAAATACGTCTTCTGACATGTGTTGATCCATTGTTGATCTCTTCTTTACTTTGGTAACTCAGAATTACCTCCAAACTCGTTCTACACCAATTCATGCAAACTTTCTCACGTAAAGATTTTTTCCCGCCCTTATTGAATTTTGAATTTGAATGAAGGGTGCCCCCAATCCAACTGGTGGGTGCCTTTATCAATTTTGTTGGGTGCCCTTATTAATTTTTTTGGGTGCCAGACGATTTTTCCACAAATATTTATTTCTCAAAAATACCTACAAAGACATAAAAACCATTAATAAGTACAAAATCGAACACTATTAAAATAGATAATCGAGCACAATTTAGACACAAAAATATGTCTATCAAAGACCCCCAAACTTACTATTTGCTAGTCCTCGAGCAAATCTAAGCTAGAAATAAAATAAAATCCTAACTCACTTTCGCAGGAATCGTGACTACATTTAGCATATGTAATAAGCCTTTAAACCCCTAGGTGTCCCTAGTGGACGAGTTTTGTCTCGTGAAGGTTTACAAGAGGTATACCCACAAAACCTTTACTCCAAGTTTTAGCTACTCGTGAACGATTGAGGATAGACAGTAAACAAGTTATTTAGTTGGCTTACTAAATTCTTCGGCTATGTGAATCATTACCCTATATGAGTCCAACTGTTGTACACGAGTTTTTACTCAAGCATACTAAAATTCATATATAAGAAAACAAAGTTCTACTTAGATAGTTGTTCAACCACAATACTCATAATCTATCAAAGTTCAATCACATGAATAGATTTAGAAGATGGAAATAGACAAAATGAAGTTTGCGTGTGTTGACTAAGGTGAACGGTGTTTCCCATATCTGTCTGAAGGTCAGTGCCAGGATGAATCCTAATGGATTGAGATACATGGTCTTAATCGTAATACTAATATCGATTCAACTGGTATATACAAGGGTCCCAGCGATCGATTTATTGAAAATAAAACAATTATAAATGTACTGACAACATGATTGGATCAAATTGAATCCAAGCGCATGGTCCTTATCAACATCTTACATGATAGTTCCCATGGATCTTGCGTTCCACGCTTGCTTAGGCGACGGAGACAGGGAGAACACACACATATTGCTATCAAAGTGTCAATACTCGATTTTTTTTTTTAAAAAAAAATAATGTAATCTCAAACATTCTACTCCATCCTGGCGGTGATAACAATTCGATACTGGTGCCCCACCAAATCATTTAGAGAAGCACAAAAATTATAAAAATAAAAACAGAAGGTGATATGGTTGAGATAGACTCCGAGATATAGTGACAACTATCATGTTATTTCTGACACCTGAACTATGCCCTTTTATGAATAGACCATTCAGCTGGGCACACCAATTCCTATAGAAAAAGATCTAAGTTTCCATCTACCTAGAATGGTTAGTGTCTTCCTAAATTGTTTACAAGTTTCTAGAATTTAGAGTTTCATATTTCAATAAAAGTTTCTCCCTTACCCCCAAACTTAAATCTAACATTGTACTCAATGTTGTAAAGATAAATGATTAAAAGCAAGAACAAGGAGAAATTGTTACCAATCGAAGGAAAGGAGTTAAGGAAAGATGTTACCGTGTCGCATGATCATGGGTTACCTCCCAAGAAGTTCTAAGTTTAAAGTCTTCATCCAAACGAAGAAAGAATTAGTCACCTCATGAAATCATATAAATAGTCGGAACAACTGTGGATCATCTGAATCAAATAGTGTTATCACAATTAAGAGGAAACTGTAACAGGCCAAGAAAATGAACAAACCGAGCAAACCCTTATCTAGTTTTCTATTTAAGACAAGTACTTCTAGTTGTGGTTCAGGTTCAGGCTCTAAAAAGGGTCCAAATAAAATATTTTCATGGGCTGGATTTCCTCGTAGGCAGGATCAACAGGATCAGGTTGTAAAGTTTGGAATAACTCAACTAAGAACTTAGAAGCACATAATAATAACCTGAATAATTATGGATCCTCAAAGTCAATCAGATTGGACTCAAACAGTTAACTACTATGAAGGTGGTCATTCTTAAACAAATGTGTCGAGTCTAATTTCCTAAAGTAATTAGGTTTAGTCTCAAAACTTAATAACTGACACATTTGCAATTCATACGTTCCCACATATGGAAGAAAATATTTTGGTGGGAAAACAAAGTCAATCTTGGTATTATAGCCTAGGTAAACCACATCGACCAGAGGACGGGTTTCTAACAGTTGAACATCTTTCTGTATATCAGCAGGCTCAGGGAATCTAGTTTGAAGATGATCTTGTAAAATGGTAGAGGTGCATATGTCAAGTCCCAAGTGAGGGACTTTAAGCAGGGATACTGGAAAATCACAAGAATCATCGGTACCCCCAAACTTAGGGTGGACATTACTTTTAGATGGACTAAAAACTATTGGTTGGATTCTAGAGTCCTTAAGTTCAGAACTACACTCAGCTTCCTATATAGAAGGAAATAAGGTAGAATTATAAACTGGTAGAAGTTCAAACTTATCTTTCCATATATTATAGGTGTCCATCAAAGGTGCAGAATCTAACAAAGTATTCACCTCATTAATAACACTATCATCGTAAACATCAAATCTAAAGTGGGCTAGGCATTTCTCTAATGGATCTTCTAACAAAGTGTTTGGTAATGACTCATGAACTATTGTTCCTATCATGTTAACCTCTTCATTGTACGTGTCATCTAGTTCAGGTGGTTGTTTACTAATATTGAAAATATTTAGCTCAATAGTCATATTACCAAAAGATAAGTTCATAATACCATTTCGACATGTAATGATCTCATTAGATGTAGCTAAAAACGGGCGACCTAATATCATAGGTATTTGATTCTCTGGGTCAGGGACAAGTTGGGTATCAAGGAAAAGAAAATCTACCGGGTAAATAAACTTATCGACCTCAATAAGAACATCCTCTATGACACCACGTGGAATTTTCACAGACCTATCATCTAATTGCAGTGTTATCTGAATAGGTTTCAAATCACCAAGTCCTAACTGGAGGTACACATGTTACGGTAGTAAGTTCACACTGGCTCCTAAGTCAAGTAATGCTTTCTCAACACGGTAGTTACCTATTGTGCAAGAAATGGTTAGGGAACCTGGGTCTTTGTACCTAGAAGTTTTATTGTCCTGGATAATTGAACTCACATGACTAGCTAGAAAGGTTTTCTTTGGTACACTTAGCTTTCGCTTTCGCGTACACATATCTTTAAGGAACTTGACATAAGCAGGAATCTTCCTAATTGCATATAATAATGCAATGTTGATCGTGACTTGCTTAAAAACCTTTAATATATTGTTAAAGTTGGATTCCTTCTTTGTTGGTGCTAATAGTTGTGGGAACGGGGCTCTGGACACAAAATCTAGCTTATGAGGAACTACATCGGGCTCGTTAGAGACTTCATCAGTCTCAACAGCTACTGGCTCAGAAGGGTGAACTACAGTATGTTCACTATCAGACATAGTTATCTTGTTGTCTACCACTTTACCATTCCTAAGGGTTCTAATTGCATTCACATGATTTTATGATTTCTCACCAGAAGATACTTCATGAACTCCTCTAGGATTAGGTTGGGTATGACTAGGAAACCTATCTTTTTCTCTTTCTCTCAAAGACTCAGCGATTTGACCAACCTAGGTTCGTAAATCATTAATAACATGAGAGTTAACCTGGATCATCTCTGTTAAACTCATGATTGGCTTATCTATTGGATTCTGAACTTGTGCCGGTCCAGAAGGATTATTAGTATAACCAAAACCTGAGGGAACCTTAGAATTTCTAGACTGACCTTGACTCTGGCCCTTAGACCAAGAAAGGTTAGGATGGTTTCTCCAACCAGGGTTTAGGTTTCTGAATAAGGGTCAAACTTATGATGATTATCAAATCTAGTGTTATTATAAAGAGCATGACCTTGCTCTTCAACAGTATGCCCTTCCCAAAATGGCTTGGGATCAATTCCACAACTAGATTGACTCAATTTTTTCTAAAGCTTCTAACTTTTTTGATATAGCTGTTAATTGACATCTGATTCAAAAGATCCTTCTACCCTATTGACATTCCCTCAACTTAGATTTTTTTTTTCTGGGGCTACCTACTTCCACTGCTGGGTTTTTTTGGCGATTTCATTCAAAAATGTCATTCCACCATCGACAGTTTGATTTTCAAACCCACGTGTGCATAAAGACTCAACCATGGTTGTTGTCGAATAATCTAAACCCTCGTAAAGGATCTGAACTAGCCTTATTTTTTCTAAACCATGATGAGGACATTGTGATAATAAGTCATTGAACCTTTCCAAATACCTATATAAAGATTCTCCCTCTTGTTGAGCAAATGTGTAAATCTGCTGCCTAATAAAGTACAGACTCTGGCCGCTTCAGAATTATGAAAGAATAAGCAACGGGTTTAGCGACATAGAAAATGACAGTTCTTGGGCGTAGTTTGTTCTTCGTCTTCTTCCTTCACCAGCAGAATTTTCTCTCTTTTCCAGAGATTTTTTTCTTCGCTTCTGGCCTGATTTTTCTTTGGTTTCTTTGCTATTTATAGGCTTGGCTAACCTTGAATAGCCTTCCTAAGTTGATTAGAACACCAAGAAAGATCCAAATCCAACTCCAATTCTTGTTAATCCGAAACAGACTCCAACTCTTCTTTTTCCGGCGTGAATCACTTCTGCTGCCATTTTTTCCGGGTGAAACACGTCTACTGACGTGTGTTGATCCTGTTTTGATCTCTTCTTTACTTTGGTAACTCAGAATTACCTCCAAACTCGTTTAAAACTCGTTCTACACCAATTCAGGCAAACTTTCTCACGTAAAGATTTTTTTCCCGCCCTTTTTGAATTTTGAATTTGAATGAAGGGTTCCCCCAATCCAACTGAATGGTGCCTTTATCATTTTTTATGGTGCCCTTATTAATTTTTTTGGGTGCCTTTAACAACTTTTTGAGCCGATTTTTCCATAAATATTTATTTCTCAAAAATACCTACAAAGACATAAAAACCCTTAATAAGTACAAAATCGAACACTGATAAAATAGATAATCGAGCACAATCTAGACACAAAAATGTGTCTATCAACAGACCAGAAATTAGTAACCCCTAATTTACCCAAGATATTGCTGAGATTGTAAATATTTTGTTCAGTTTCGGCCAGGAAAATAAGGTCAGGGTTATGTTTATTCAAGATATCATTTAAGTAATTGCTGGTGATTTTCCTACCTAACCCTTGGCAGTTCCAAGCTAAGGAGGTAAAGAATTGCCATAAATATGAAACAATGGGGTAAATAAAAATGGTTATGCTACAACCAAATAAATAATTAGAATTATGGTTAAGAATAGTATCATGCACATAGGGTAAAGTAACTATGATGGGAACTTGCAACATGAAAAAGGTGAGATTAAATAACCGACAGAACTGGGTTAGGGATATAACCTCAGAGGGGAGCACACTCAATTTTTCCACATTTTTTCCAATAGCTAGGTCTGGAGCCGCAGCTGAATCCGTATGGTGGGAGGAAATACCAGGCATGCTAGCAAGGTGGGTGGCATATTTGACCTTCATGTAGTTAAGAACTATGATCTCCATAAATTCATTCTTTCTCTTGACCTCAAGAATGGTCTTTGACTTAGAGGTTTCGTCGTTGCCAAAATCCATTTCAAGTCGCTGATAGACACATTTTTGTGTCTAATTTGTCCTTAATTATCTATTTTGTTAATACTCAATTTGGTGCTTATTGTATTATTTTATATGTATGTAGGTGTTTTTGAGAAAAAAATATTTGTGGAAAAAAATTGGCTTAAAAGAAGTTGATAAAGGCATCCGAAGAAAATTACTAAAGATACCCGCTAGATTACTAAGGACACCCCTCTTATTTGTTTCAAATCCGGAATTAGCGGGAAACTTCTCTTTACGTGAGCGAAAATGTGCTGAGAAGATATGAGGCGAAATTTATGGGATCGAAACCAGTTAAAACACGTCAGTATAAGTAGTTTCAGGTCGTAAATCAAGGTGGAAAACCCATCTACAGCCGGAAAAAGTCTCACTCCCTGATTTGGATTAAATATAATTTTGAGGCAGTTTTGGAGTTGGATTTGGATTTGGATTAGGAACTGTGTCCTTATCGATAAAGAAGAACTGGACATAAAGAAACAGGTCTTCTTAAACCTATAAAAAGCAGAACAGATCGAAAACAGGGAGAGGGGGGAGTCTCGGTCGTAAAATCCAGGGAAGATTTCTCTTAGAGATTTCTAGATTCTTTTGGGTATAAAAAGGGTTGTTTGAGTCACAAAAGAGAAGAGGAAGGTTGGGTCGAGATCAGAAGTCCAACGGAGCGAAGAAAAATCATTATAGGAAAGTTCTCTACTGTTGCTGCTGAAGAACACGAAGAACAGAAGATAAGGTGATAGTTTCTTCAACCATTCTGTCGTGGTTCCTTCAACCACTTTGCAACGTTTATCTTCATTCTACAACGTTTATCTTGAACTTGAACTATAACAGTTGATCTGTAACGCCTATACAGCGTTATAGATTTCCTGTTTTATTATTTTTAGCTTCCTTTCTTCTTCTCAAGCACTTTTGAGTCATGTACCAATCTTTTTGGAGTGTTTTTTGAGCATGATGAGCTAAACCCAACCACTGGGACAATGAAGGAAGCCATACTTTCATGAATGAACGATAACTATTTTTGATTCTTAATGACTTTTGCATTAATTTTTAATTGATTTATGATTTTTCTTAATTAGTTGTGATTTTGTTTGATTGTGTATGCTGGGACCTAAGATCTTTTGATGCATCATGCTTGTGATTTACAGTTAATATTTTAGAAATCTACTTTTGGCAAAGAAACATAGTCAATAAAAGAGCTATAATTGTTACAAAAATCATTGTAGAAATCAATCAGAAGTGATTTTGGTGGAATCTGAGTTCCAGTTCTTCCCAATATTGTTAAAATCTTTTACTTATTTTCTAGTTTAAATCAAAATTACGTCTAAAACGAATTTTCACAAGTCTCAGCGAATGAACTATCTTTACCACTTTTCTGGAACGAGTTTTTGGTGTCG
The DNA here is from genome assembly GCA_023531435.1 of Papaver californicum. Taxonomy (NCBI): domain Eukaryota; kingdom Viridiplantae; phylum Streptophyta; class Magnoliopsida; order Ranunculales; family Papaveraceae; genus Papaver; species Papaver californicum. The sequence goes on from JAJJMC010031210.1 coordinate 17,055,517, forward strand.
CTGTCAGGGACTTGTTTTTAGTTTTTTTTAGGTTAGTTAGTTTAATTAGATTTTTATTTGTTTTATTTTGCGTATTTTTCTTTGTATTACAGGTTTTTTGGATCAAAAACAAATTGGAGCCAAAGATTATATTGATTGATTAAAGACTTGGAGTCAAAGATAAATCAAAAAGAACGAAAAAAAAAAGACAAATTTTTTTTATTTTTGTTTAGTTAAATTTAATTTTATTTAATTTTTAGGGTTTTATTTATTTTTGTTTATAAAATTATATTAGGAAATATTTTATTATTTTTGTAAAAAAAAAAAAATTGGACTTTTTCTTTGGACTTTGGATTTTTTTTAAGCCCTATGAAAGGGTAATTAAATATAATTTGCACAGGGAAGGATGACAATTACGATATTGTCTCATCCCTTTCGTACACTGACATAGGAGTCGGTGGCCTGAGTCGACTTCAACGGTTCATCGCCCGTCTGGAATGGGAGGTAAGACTCTCACCACCCACGAATCCCCTATCAGTTGGTTTTCTAGACTCCTTCGTGTGCATATATGTTGAGGACCTGAATACGGATTTACTTTTCTAGTAAAGGGAAAGAACTGGCCATACAAGATAAGGACTCGGATTTCATCATTGTTTCCTTCTTGCCCGCTTTAGGAACACGTTACCAAACGCGAACCTAAGCTTAAAATTTTGACTAGAAAGAGACCGATAAGGTAACGAGATTATAAGAAAGTCATTCAAAATGACTGTATTGGTTACTCTGTTAGTCTAACTTAAAGTTTAGGAAGATTATTTTAAGTAGATTCGAGTCGCCTTGTAACTCAAGGAAATGTTGCCAAAGAGGCAGGGTTATCAAAGCTCCTTAGAGCTTATCCTGTTTCTATTCGACTTAATCTAATTCGGATTGTTCTAAGAGATTTGCTAAAACTATAACTAGTTGCCTTTTGGAAGAATAGAAGGTTGTTTAGAAACAATCTAAGTGGAGCCATCATGCTTTTTATTTGCTAGATTTAGTAGGTTTTCTTGGTCGAGTCAGCCTTGCTTGTGTTTGTTTAGAACCCCTTCCAGTAGCATTTATTTTTAGAGTTTATTTTTGTAAATATATTAGGAAGTTTTTGTCAAAAAATGTCGAACTAGTATTATGATGACCAATACAATGAATATCCGATTGAATTTCAAAATAGACATTATTCGTACTATTAACATAGTGTGGATAGTAGTCGGGACCACCACTAACCTTTTGGAGGTTATTGCTCATACCAACGTGATCCCAATTACTATTCATATACACACCCGTCATATGAACATGAAAATGAGCAAAATTCGAGTTCTTTGTCTCGGAGGGATGCTTTAAAGCAGTTGCGATCTAGTACTCATCATGAACCTATTATGCCTCTAGAAGGATCACTCAAGAAGTTATCCGAGGTAACACATAGGTATGGATTAAATGTGAGAGGAACAAATAGTAGTCCAACTCTTTCTCTAGAAGAATCACACGAGCAGTTACGATCTAGTACTCCTTATGATCCATTTGTTTCTCTAGAAGAATGCCTCAAGCAGTTAACTGAGAATACAAATAGGTTCGCATTAAGTGTGAATGAAAATCTTGCAAAGAATAATATTGCTCAAAATGATCTTAATTGCCAATATAGTGCTACTTTTGATAATTATTCACCTAGTCAAGAGGACGAGGATAAAATTGGTAACACTACTTATTTAGACGAGTTGAAACATCTTCATATTATTATGATGATGAAGATAGTATTGGTGAAGAACTTAAAATATACAGGCAGCATGATCAAGAAATTGTCACTCCAATTGTGCTTCATGATGATATTGTTATTTTTAGTTCGAATCCAAATAATTTTAACGATTATTCACCTATTCAAAAGGAAGAGGATTTGACTAGAGATACCACTGTTTTAGACGATGTATAATTTTCTTGTTTTGAATCCGATAATGGTTTAGAGGAACGGGTTTATCCTGAGAATACTATTTTAGAGTCCAACGATTTAGAAACAATTGTCTTAGGTAACAAAGATAAACTCGTAAAGATTTTAAATATGAGTGAGGATGCACCTCCTGATTATAACCTAGAAGAAGCAATTGACCATTTTCAAGAATCTGACGATCTAGAAATTAAGAAAAATTATTACTAGTCTATCTAAAGATACTGAAAACTTTAAGTTTTGGGGTGACTATCATTCTCCCGATGCTTTACCTTTGACTCTTAGAAAGGTCCCTCACTTGGGGCTTGACATTTGCACCTCCACCATTTTTCAAGATCATCTTAAAACTAGATTCCCTGAGCCTGTTGATATCCAGAAAGAAGTTCAGTTGTTAGAAATCCATCCTCTGGTTGATGTGGTTTACCTAGGAAATAATACCAAGATTGACTTTGTTTTCCCACCAAAATATTTTTTCCATATGTGGGAACGTATGAATTTCAAATGTGTCAGTTATTAAGTTTTGAGACTAAACCTAATTACTTTAGGAAATTAGACTCGACACATTTTGCTTAAGAATAACCACAATTTTCATAGTAGTCAACTGTGTGAGGCCAATCTGATTAACTTTGAGGATCCACAATTATTCAGGTTATTATTATGTGCTGAACCTGAACCACCACTAGAAGTAGTTGTCTTAAACAAAAAATTAGATAAGGGTGTGCTCGATTTGTTCATTTTTTTGGCATGTTGCAGTATGCTTTTATTTGTGACAACACTATTTTATTCAGATGACCCATAATTTTTCTGGCTATTGTTATATGATTTTATGAGGTGACTAATTCTTTCTTAATCTGGATGAAGACTTTAAACTTAACACTTCTTGGGAGGTAACCCATGCTCTTGCGACACGGTAATATCTTTCCTTACTCATTTCCTTCGATTGGTAACAATGTCTTCTTGTTCATGCTTTTAATCATTTATCTTAACAAAATTGAGGACAATGTTAGATTTAAGTTTGGGGGTAAAGGAGAAAATTTTAGTGAAATATGAAACCCTAAAGTCTAGAAACTTGTGAATAATTCAGGATGACACTAACCATTCTAGGTAGATGAAAAATTAGCTCTTTTTATATAGGAATTGGTGTACCCGGCTAAATGATTTATTCATAAAAGGATGCCTAGCTCATGTGTTAGAAATAACATGATAGTTGTCACCATATCTCGGAGTCTATCTCGACCATGTCACCTTTTATTTTTATTTTTGCAATTTTTTGTGTTTCTCTAAGTGATTTGGTGGGGTACCAATATCGAATTGTTATCGCCGCCAGGATGGAGCCCCATTATTGTATTTTATTTAGAAAAAAAAATCGAATATTGACACTTTGATAGCAATATGTGTATGTTATCCCTGTCTCCGTCGCCTAAGCAAGCGTGGAACGCAGGATCTATGAGAACAATCATGTAAGATGCTTATAAGGAGCATGCGCTTGGATTCATTTGATCCAATCATGTTGTCAGTACATTTAATAATATAAATAATTATTTTATTTTCAATAAATCGATCGTTGGGACCCTTGTATATACCAGCTGAGTCGATATTAGTATAAGGATTAAGACCAGTGGGAGCGTATTTCAGTCCATAGGATTCATCCTGGCACTGACCTTCAGACAGATATGGGAAACACCGTTCACCTTAGTCAACATGCGCAAACTTCATCATCTCCATATCCATCTTCTAAATCTTTCCATGTGATTGAACTTTGATAGATTCTAAGTATCGTGGTTGAACGACTATCTAAGTAGAGTTTTGCGTTCTTGTATGAATTTTAGTATGCGTGAGTGCAAAATCGTGTACAGCAGTTGGACTCATATAGGGTAATGATTCCCATAGCCGAAGAATTTAGTATGCCAACAAAATATCTTGTTTAGTGTTTACCCTCAATCGTTCACATGTAGCTAGGGTTTGGAGTAGAAGTTTTTGTGGGTATACCTCTTGTAAACCCTCACGAGACAAAACTCGTCCACTAGGGACACCTAGGGTTTAAAGGCTTGTTGCACACGCTAAATGCAATCGTGATGCCTGCGAAAGTGAGTTAGGATTGTTATTTTATTTTTAGATGAGATTTTCTCGGGGACTAGCAAATAATAAGTTTGGGGTATTTGATATACACATTTTTGTGTCTAATTTTTCCTTAATTATCTATTTTGTTAATGCTCAATTTGGTACTTATTGTATTATTTTATATGTTTGTAGGTGTTTTTGAGAAATAAACATTTGTGGAAAAATTGGCTTAAAAGAAGTTGATAAAGGCACCCCGAAGAAAATTGCTAAAGGAACCCTCTAGATTACTAAGGGCACCCCTCTTATTTGTTTCAAATCCAGAATCGGCGGGAAACTTCTCTTTACATGAGCGAGAATGTGCTGAGAAGACATAAGACGAAATTTATGGGATTAAAAGTCTTTTTAGATATATCAACTTGCAGAAATAATCGAAACCTGTTGAAACACGTTAGTGTAAGTAATTTCAGGCCGTAAATCAAGGTGGAAAACCCATCTGCAGCCGGAAAAAGTCTCACTCCTTGATTTGGATTAAACACAATTTTGAAGCAGTTTTAGAGTTGGATTTGGATTAGGAACTGTATCCTTATCGATAAAGAAGAAGTTGACGTAAAGAAATAGGTCTTGTTAAACCTATAAAAGGCAGAACAGATCGAAAACAGGAGAGGGGGAGTTTCGACCGAAAAATCTAGGGAAGATTTCTCTTAGAGATTTCTTGATCTTGTTGGGTAAAAAAAGGGTTGTTTGAGTCACAAATGAGGTAAGGAAGGTTGGGTCGAGCTCAGAAGGCCAACAGAGCGAAGAAAAATCATTCCAGAAAGTTCTCTGTTGCTACTGCTGAAGAACACGAAGAACGGAAAATAAGGCGACTGTTTCTTCAACGACTCTGTCATGGTTCCTTCATCCACTTTGCAACGTTTATCTTCAGTTTGCAATGTTTATCTTGAACTTGAACTATAAAAGTTAATCTATAACGCCTATACAGCGTTGCAGATTTCTTGTTTTATTATTTTTAGCTTCTTTTCTTCTTCTCAAGCACTTTTGAGCCATGTACTAATCTTTTGGGAGTGTTTTGAGCATGATGAGCTAAACCCAACCACTTGGACAATGGAGGAAGCCATATTTCATGAATGAATGGTAACATCTTTTGATTCTTAATGACTTTTGCATTGATTTATGATTTTTCTTAATTAGTTGTGATTTTGTTTGATGGTGTATGCTGGGACTTAAGATATTTTGATGCGCCATGCTTGTGATTTACAGTTAATATTTTATAAATCTACTTTTTGCAAAGAAACAGAGTCAATAAAAGAGCTATAATTGTTAAAGAATCATTGTAGAAATCAATCAGAAGTGATTTTGGTGGAATCCTGAGTTCCAGTTCTTCCTAATATTGTTAAAATATTTTAATTATTTTCTAGTTTAAATCAAAATTACGTCTAAAACGAATTTTTACAAGTCTCAGCGAATGAACTATCTTTACCACTTTTCTGGAACGATCAAGTTTTTGGCGCCGCTGTCGGGGACTTGTTTTTAGTTTTTTTTTACATTAGTTAGTTTAATTAGATTTTTATTTTTATTTGTTCTATTTTATGTTTTTGCGTATTTATTTTTTGTACTACAGGTTTTGGATCAAACACAAATTAGAGCCAAAGATTATATTGATTGATTAAAGACTTGGAGTCAAAGATAAATAAAAAAGAACGGAAAAAAAAAGACAAATTTTTTTTTTAGTTAATTTTAATTTTATTTAATTTTTAGGGTTTTTTTTATTTTTATTTTTAGAAAATTATATTAGGAAATCTTTTATTATTTTTGTAATTTTTCTTTTATTTTTGGACTTTTTCTTTGGACTTTATTTTTTTTAAGCCATACAGAAGGGCAATTAAATATAAACTGCACAGGGAAGGACGACAATTACGATATTGTTTCATCCCCTCGGGTTCGTACGCTTACATAGGAGTCAGTGGCCTGAGTCGTCTTCAACGGTTCATCGCCCGTATGGAACGGGAGGTAAGACTCTCACCACCCACGAATCCCCTGTCAGTGGGTTTTCTAGACTCCTTCGTGTGCATATATGTTGAAGACCTGAATACGGATTTACAGTGTGGATTCAATAATATTGCAAAGAATGATACTAAACCTAGATTGATTAGATGGATCCTTTTGTTATAAGAATTCTCTCTAGAAATTAGAGACAAAAAGGGTGCATAAAATATAGTAGCAGACCACTTGTCTAGACTTTTTGTAGAATTCCCTGATGATTCCCCTCCTGTGAGAGATAGTTTTCCTGATGAACAAATATTTTTTGTTTCCCAATTACCTTGGTTTGTGAATATAGTGAATTATCTTGTTACTGGTCGGATGCCTCAACACTGGGGTAAACAAGATCGTTATAGGTTTTTAGCCGAGGAAAAGCATTTCTTTTGGGACGATCCTTATTTGTTTAAGTATTTTCTAGACCAGATTATTAGGAGATGTTTACCTGAGAGTGGACAATCCAGTATTATTTCCTTTTGCCATGATCATGCTTGTGGAGGTCATTTTAGTACTAAGAAGACTGCTGATAATATATTGCAGTGTGGATTCTACTGGCCTTCGTTGTTTAAAGACACCCACAGTTACTGTGTTGCTTGTGAGCGTTGTCAGAAGTTAGGAACCATTTCCCGTAGAAATATGATGTTTTTGAACCCTATTTTAGTTATTGGGGTCTTTGATGTGTGGGGCATTGATTTTATGGGTCCTTTTCCTAATTCATTTGGTTATTTTTACATCCTTGTCACTGTAGACTATGTATCTAAGTGGGTAGAGGCGGTCTCGTGTAAAATAAACGACCACAAGGTTGTCGTCCATTTTTTGAATGATAACATATTTGCACGTTTTGGTACACCATGAGCTATAATTAGTGATGGAGGGTCACACTTTTATAATCGACCTTTTAATCTTACATGAAGAAATAGGGTATTACCCACAAAGTAGCTACCCCATATCACCCATAGACTAGTGGTCAAGTAGAGGTTTCCAACAGGGAGATAAAACGTATTTTAGAGAAAACAATTAATCATAATAGGAAAGATTGGTCGTTGAGGCTTACTGATACCTTATGGGCTTACCGTACTGCGTTTAAGACCCCCATTGGAATTTCACCTTATCGTCTAGTTTTTGGCAAGGAATGTCACCTGCTCGTCGAGTTAGAACATAGAGCATATTGGGTTGTAAAACAGATAAATTTTTCACTTGACAAGGCAGGAGCTCACAGGAAGCTCCAGCTCAATGAGTTGGAAGAGATTCGGAAAGATGCATATGATAGTGCTAGGGTGTATAAGAACAAAATGAAACTTGTTCATGATAAAAATATTATAAGAAAGTCATTTTCCCAGGTCAAAAAGTTCTTCTGTATGATACTCGTTTGCATCTATTCCCCGGGAAGTTACGCTCTCGGTGGACCGGTCCTTTTGTTGTTCGCACTGTTTTTCCTCATGGTGCTATTGATATTGAGACTCAAGATGGTATAAATATTTTCAAGGTTAACGGTCAGAGATTGAAACCATTTTTAGATCCTTTTTCTACAGGTGATGTTGAGGAGGTCCCTCTGGAGGACCCTGTTTACTTTGATTGACCATCAAGGTTGTTTTTTGTACATTAGTAGATTTTTGTAGGTTTTTATTATTCATTTTTAGGTTTTTATTTTCTGTCTTATTCTCCATAGAAGGATTGTTACGCTTCACCCAGGTACTATCTTTCTGACTTACCTCTTTATTCCTCTTTTTACTTATCTATTGGTATTTTCTTTATTTTAAACATTGAGGATACTGTTTGATTTATGTTTGGGGGTAAGGGAGAAACTTTTTAGTGCAATAATAAAAATCCAAAATTTAGAAACTTGTGAACAATTCAGGATGACACTAACCATTCTAGGTAGATGGAAACTTAGCTCTTTTTCTATAGGAATTGGTGTGCCCAGCTAAATGGTCTATTCATAAAAGGATGCTTAGCTCAGGTGTTAGAAATAACATGATAGCTGTCATCATTTCTCGGAGTCTATCTCGACCATATCACCTTCTGTTTTTTTTTTTTTTTTTTTTGTTTTTCTCTAAGTGATTTAGTGGGGCACCAGTATCGAATTATTATTGCCGCCAGGATGAAGTAGAGTGTTTGAGATCAAGCTCAATTATTATATTTTTATCTTAAAAAAATAAAAAAAAATTATTGACACTTTGATAGCAATATGTGTATGTTCTCCCTGTCTTCGTCGCATAAGCAAGCGTGGAACGCAGGATCCATGAGAACTATCATGTAAGATGCTGATAAAGAGCATGCGCTTGGATTCAATTTGATCCAATCATGTTGTCATTACATTTAATAATATAAATAATTATTTTATTTTCAATAAATCGATCGTTGGGACCCTTGTATATACCAGCTGAGTCGATATTAATATAAGGATTAAGACCAGTGGGAGCGTATTTCAGTCCATAGGATTCATCCTGGCACTGACCTTCAGACAGATATTTTATAATTTGCTTGCGAGAACTTGACTTCATCTCTTTATAAATGAGTTTCTTGTGGGAAACACCGTTTCACCTTAGTCAACATGCACAAACTTCATCATCTTCATATCCATCTTCTAAATCTTTTCATGTGATTGAAATTTGATAGAGTCTGAGTATCGTGGTTGAACAACTATCTAAGTAGATTTTTGAATTCTTGTATGAACTTTAGTACGTTTAGTGCAAACTCGTGTACTTCAATTGGACTCATATAGGGTAATGATTTCGATAGTCGGAGAATTTAATATGCCAACTAAATAACTTGTTTAGTGTTTACCCTCAATCTTTCGCAGGTAGCTAAAATTTGGAGCAAAGGTTTTGTGGCTATACCTCTTTTAAACCCTCACGAGACAAAACTCGTCCATTAGGGACACCTAGGGATTTAAAGGCTTATTACATATTCTAAATGTAGTCATGATTCCTGCGAAAGTGAGTTAGGAACTTAGGATTTTATTTTATTTTTAGATTAGATTTTGCTCGAGGACTAGTAAATAATAAGTTTGGGGGTATTTGATAGACATATTTTTGTGTCTAAATTTTTCTCAATTTCATATTTTGTTAATACTCAATTTTGTACTTATTATGTGATTGTATGTCTTTGTATGTATTTTTGGAAAATAAATATTTGTTGAAAAAATCGGCTCAAAAAGTGTTAATAGCACCCCCGAGAAAAATTACTTAAGGCACCCGGAAAATTGATAAAGGCACCCAGAAGTTGGATATAGGCACCTGCACATCGGATAAGGGCACCCCTTCTCTTCCGTTCAAATCCGAGAAAGGCGGGAAACATATTTTCACGCGTGAGATTCTGTTGAATTTGGTTAACGGATTTCATGGGATTCAAACGCGTTTCCATTACCCCAAATTGAAGCAGAAACCTAAAGGGATAACCACACGTCAATTATATCCAAGAAACATGCTGGAAATCGAGCTTACTGCCGAGTAATTTTTTTTTCTCTTTTCCGAATAAACAAGGAATCAGAGTTAGTTATGGATAGAGTTTTGACTCCTTATCGATCTAGGATAAGTTGTTAGGGTTTGTAGAACATATATAAAGCAAAGATATCGAGTAAAAACGAGGAGAGCTTCAATTGAAAAAAAACAGGAAGAGAAAATAAAAGTGTTGATGTTGTAGTGAAGAACAGGGAATAGGCGACGATTTCTTCAACTGAATATCAACAGATATCTTCATCTTTGCAACATTTATCTTCAACTGCAATGGTTTCTTCAACCCATCTGCAACGAATATCTTCAGAACAACAACGTTTATCTTCTGTGGAAGCATTTTCTCTTCTGTAATAGTGGAAACAGTTGTCTGCAACACCACTACACCGTTGCAAACTCTCTGTTTACACAATTTTCACTCTTTTCATCTTTGTAAACAATTTTTGAGCCATGAATACACATCTTGAGAGTGTTTACAACATGAGGAGCTAGATGATAGGTGCATTATTTGCACAATTTGGATACTCTAATTCATTTATTTCTTGTTAGTTTTCATATCATTATGCTTTGATTTTATTTGTTTATGAGTTTCTTAGGAGTTTTGAAGTATATTCAACCAAAGAAGAGGAAAGGAGTTCATTCCGGCATAAAAAGAAGAGGTTAAAGGATGGAAACACAACTTTGAAACAAGAGTTCCAGGAAGATTTACGGTTGGGAAAGTACCCCAAAACCCAACCGTAAAAGAAGTTGATTTTGAAGGCAAATTCCAGAAAGATTTACGGTTGGGTCTAGACTCTCAAACCCAACCGTAAAATTGGTTGAAAAATCATGAAGATTTTGTCACTTCCATCTTGTAGAGAATTTAAAGACGAAGGCCCAAAAAGAATGAGGTCAATCGGACACCGGATGAGGGAGATATGATCAAAATAGTGAAGTGCAAAAAAGTATCCAGGAGGAATTACGGTTGGGTTCTTGGCTCGAACCCAACCGTAAACCTGGAGAGTTTTGGGAGCGAATTTTGTGACAGTTTTACGGTTGGGTTTCTTGGCTCGAACCCAACTGTAAAACTGGGTGTTTTTTGGTGATATTTTTGTGCCGGAGTTACGGTTGAGTTATTGGCTCGAACCCAACCGTAAAATGGGGAGTTTTGGCACGTGTGTGGGCTTCTAAAACATGGAAAACATGGTCCCAGAAGCATTAAAAACCTAGATTTCGTGGATACTATATAAAGAGACATCCAAAACATTAAGAAGACATCTTTTAAACAAGAATAACACAAGGAGAACGGCTTGGAGAGCAATTGATCATCACAATTCTGAGGGTTTGCTTTACTTGCTTTCTTGTTTATTTTCCATGGATTTTGAGAAATCCATGATGAACTAAACCTTTCTTATTGGTTAGGGATGTATTCCTAAGTTTGAAAACATGTTTATTAATTGAATTACTCATTCTCATAAGTTCATAATCTCTTCAATATCGCTTATGTTCTACCGTGAATAACGCCTTGTATGATGGATTGCTTGTTTGTTTAAGTTGCAAATTAGATGAGCATGTATTGACATCTATAGCTAAACTAGGGTTTTCGATCCGGAATTATCGAAGGACCCTTGTTACAAGTAGTATAATATAGTTGTTAACGACGGGATGTTGCCATGCAATTATGTGTAGAAGCGTGACCTAGGTTAAATCCGAGTGGCACTTGCGCCGGATTGCTTAGAATAACCTCAACTCACAAAGACCATTGCTTTCATTGGGTTAAACTTGATTGGCTCTTGCGCCAAGTTATTTAGTGAAAAGGATTCAAAGAGTGGCGCTTGTGCCTTTAATGATAATAGGAGTTTTGCCGGAGTAAGCCTGCGATAGGATGTTTAGGGTTATTGATATTGAGGATGCATGAATGTTGAGTATGATTTGATTGATAACATGTTGGAAGATGGAAGATGAACTCTCTAATTAATGTTCTTTATCTCTGATATTCGTTTTAACCAATTTGCTTTAGTATAATTTAGTTATAATCATAACCAAAACCCCCATGTTTACATAAGTAATCGAAAGTAATTAACAATCACCTACCTCTCTGTGGGAACGAACTTGTTCTTATTACTATACTCTAATCTATATTAGTGAAGTAAGAACCTGAATTATTTTGGTTGATTGACGACACGGCCACTAGACCTCATTGTTGAGGCGATGGAGGAGGCCATTTTTCCAATAATAAAGTGGTATATTTTTATCTAATTAATTTTTACAATTCTTTTATGATTATTTGCTTTGAATTAAATTTGAAATAATGATTTTTATCAGTTAGTTGTGTTTTCTTTTGATGGGTCATGCTTAGTTTAGAGCTATTGATGTCTCATACTTTTGATTTACAACTATTATTATAAAAATCTAACTTTGGCAATATTTAGAATCAATTGAATGTTTGAGTTGCAAGATAATTATTAATATTAAATCACTTGAAAAATTGGCTAATGGTAGAATCCTTGGTCTCAGTTCTTTCCATAATCTTAAATTAATTTGAATTTAATCTTCTTTATTTTTAGTATTAAGAATTAGGTTTAAAAATCAAATCTTCACAAGTCTGAGTATCAAATCTTTTACCATTATTTCTAAAACATATCATTATTCACCTAGTCAAGAGGAAGAGGATAGAATTGGTAACACTACTTAGACGAGGTCCAAACATCTTCATATTATTATGATGATGAGGATAATATTGGTGAAGAACTTGAAATATACAGGCAGTGTGATCAAGAAATTATCACTCCAATTGTTTTTCATGATGATAGTGTTATTTTTAGTTTAAATCCAAATAATTTTAATGATTATTCACCTATTAAAAAGGAAGAGGATTTGACTAGAGACACTACTATTTTAGACGATGTAGAATTTTCTTGTTTTGAAGCCGATAATGGTTTAGAGGAATAGGTTTATCCTGAGAATATTGTTTTAGAGTCCAACGATTTAGAAAAAATTGTCTTAGGTAACAAAGATAGACTCGTACAGATTTTAAATATGAGTGAGGATTCACCTCCTGATTATAACCTAGAAGAAGCAATTGACCATTTTCAAAAATCTGACAATCTAGAAATTAGGAAAATTGTCACTAGTCTATCTAAAGACACTAAAAACTCTAAGTTTGGGGGTGACTATCATTCTCCCTGTGTTTTACCTTTGACTCTTAGAAATGTCCCTCACTTGGGGCTTGACATTTTCACCTATACCATTTTTCAAGATCATCTTCAAACTAGATTCTCTGAGCTTGTTGATGTCCAGAAAGAAGTTCATTTGTTAGAAACCCATCATATGGTCGATGTGGTTTACCTAGGAAATAATACCAAGATTGACTTTGTTTTCCCACCAATTTTTTTTTTTCCATATGTGGGAACGTATGAATTTCAAATGTGTCAGTTATTAAGTTTTGAGACTAAGCCTAATTACTTTAGGGAATTAGAATCGACACATTTTCTTAAGAATGACCACCATTTTCATAGTAATAACTATGTGAGGCCAATCTGATTAACTTTGAGGATCCACAATTATTCAGGTTATTATTATTTGTTGAACCTGAACCAAAGTAGTTGTCTTAAACAGAAGACTAGATAAGGGTGTGCTCGGTTTGTTCATTTTCTTGGTTTGTTGCAATTTACTTTTATTTGTGATAGCATTATTTTATTCAGATGACCCGCAATTGTTCTGGCTATTGATATATGATTTTATGAGGTGACTAATTCTTTCTTAGTCTGGCTGAAGACTTTAAACTTAACACTTATTGGGAGGTAACCCATGCTCTTGTGACACGGTAATATCTTTCCTTATTCCTTTCCTTCGATTGGTTACAGTGTCTCCTTGTTCATGCTTTTAATCATTTATCTTTACAACATTGGGTACAATGTTAGATTTAAGTTTGGCGGTAAGGGAGAAACTTTTAGTGAAATATGAAACTCTAAATTCTAGAAACTTGTAAACAATTTAGGAAGACACTAACCATTCTAGGTAGATGGAAACTTAGATCTTTTTCTATAGGAATTGGTGTGCCCAGCTAAATGTTCTATTCATAAAAGGATGCCTAGCTCATGTGTTAGAAATAACATGATAGTTGTCACCATATCTCGGAGTCTATCTCGACCATATCACCTTCTCTTTTTATTTTTATAATTTTTTGTGTTTCTCTAAGTGATTTGGTGGAGCACAAATATCGAATTGTTATCGCCGCCAGGATGGAGTAGAGTGTTTGAGATCAAGCCCCATTATTGTATTTTATTTAGACAAAAAAAATATATTATTGACACTTTGATAGCAATATGTGTGTGTTCTCCCTATCTCCGTCGGCTAAGCAAGCGTGGCGCAAGATCCATGAGAACTATCATGTAAGATACTTATAAGGAGCATGCGCTTGGATTCATTTGATCCAATTATGTTGTCATTACATTTAATAATATAAATAATTATTTTATTTTCAATAAATCGATCGTTGGGACCCTTGTATATACCAGCTGAGTCGATATTAGTATAAGGATTAAGACCAGTGGGAGCGTCTTTCAGTCCATAGGATTCATCCTGGCACTGACCTTCAGACAAATATGGGAAACAACGTTCACCTTAGTCAACATGCGCAAACTTCATCATCTCCATATCCATCTTCTAAATCTTTCCATGTGATTGAACTTTGATAGATTCTAAGTATCGTGGTTGAACGACTATCTAAGTAGAGTTTTGAATTCTTGTATGAATTTTAGTATGCGTGACTGTAAACTCGTGTACAGCAGTTGGACTCATATAGGGTAATGATTCCCATAGACGAAGAATTTAGTATGCCAACAAAATATCTTGTTTAGTGTTTACCCTCAATCGTTCACAGGTAGCTAGGGTTTGGAGTAGAAGGTTTTGTGGGTATACCTCTTGTAAACCCTCACGAGACAAAACTCGTCCACTAGGGATACCTAGGGTTTAAAGGCTTGTTGCCCACGCTAAGTGCAATCGCGTGCCTGCAAAAGTGAGTTAGGATTGTTATTTTATTTTGAGATTAGATTTGCTCGAGGACTAGCAAATAATAAGTTTGGGGGTATTTGATAGACACATTTTTGTGTCTAATTTGTCCTTAATTATCTATGTTTGTTAATGCTCAATTTGTTACTTATTGTATTATTTTATGTGTTTGTAGGTGTTTTTGAGAAATAAATATTTGTGGAAAAATTGGCTTAAAAAGTGATAAAGGCACCCGATTTTTTTTGCTAAAGGTACCCGCTAGATTACTAAGGGCACCCCTCTTATTTGTTTCAAATCCGGAATTGGCAGGAAACTTCTCTTTACGTGAGCGAGAATGTGTTGAGAAGATATAAGGCAAAATTTATGGGATTAAAAGTCTATTTAGATATAACAACTTGCAGAAACAATCGAAACCTATTGAAACACGTCAGTATTAGTAATTTCATGCCGTAAATCAAGGTAGAAAACTTATCTACAGCCGGAAAAAGTCTCACTCCCTGATTTGGATTAAACACAATTTTGAGGTAATTTTAGAGTTGAATTTGGATTAGGAACTATGTCCTTATCGATAAAGAAGAAGTGGACGTAAAGAAATAGGTCTTCTTAAACCTATAAAAGGCTGAATAGATCAAAAACAGAGAGGGGGAAGTCTCGGCCGGAAAATCCAGGGAAGATTTCTCTTAGAGATTTCTTGATCATGTTGGGTATAAAAAGGGTTGTTTGAGTCACAAAAGAGGTGAGGAAGGTTGGGTCGAGCTCAGAAGGCCAACAGAGCGAAGAAAAATCATTCCAGGAAAGTTCTCTGCTGCTGCTGCTGAAGAACACGAAGAACAGAAGATAAGGCGACGGTTTCTTCAACCACTCTGTCACGGTTCCTTCATCCACTTTGCAACGTTTATCTTCAGTCTGCAACGTTTATCTTGAACTTGAACTGTAACAGTTAATCTGTAACACTTATACAACGTTGTAGCTTTCTTGTTTTATTATTTTTAGTTTTTGTTCTTCTTCTCAAGCGCTTTTGAGCCATGTACCAATCTTTCGAGAGTGTTTTGAGCATGATGAGCTAAACCCAACCACTGGGACACTAGAGGAAGCCATATTTCATGAATGAATGGTAACTATTTTTTATTCTTAATGACTTTTGCATTGATTTTTAAATTATTTATGATTTTTCTTAATTAGTTGTGATTTTGTTTAATGGTGTATGCTGGGACTTAAGAGATTTTGATGCGCCATGCTTGTGATTTACAGTTAATGTTTTAAAAATCTACTTTTGGCAAAGAAACAGAGTCAATAAAAGAGCTATAATTGTTAAAGAATCATTGTAGAAATCAATCAGAAGTGATTTTGGTGGAATCTCGAGTTCCAGTTCTTCCCAATATTGTTAAAATCTTTTACTTATTTTATAGTTTAAATCAAAATTAGGTCTAAAACGAATCTTCACAAGTCTCAGCGAACGAACTATCTTTACCATTTTTCTGAAACGATCATCCGCTTTTTTCCCAAGCTTCTTTTTTGATACTTTTGTAAGCTTCAATCATTCTAGCTTGGATTTTCGCAAGGGTAGGAGTTTCAGGTAAGGTGGTAGAAATAGTATGGGGAATCCGAGGAATTTATACTTTTGTTGGGGCATATCAGTTGAGGTGATTTGATTCTTATCCTTCTGTCTGGCAGCTCCTTTGATGTTAAGAGACTTTTTCTTTTGAGTGGGGGTTTTGCTTTTTCCACCAGAGATAATTTTCTTATTTTTCTTTTGGAAGGCTAAAACATCTGGATTATGGGAATTAATTTTACCCTGGATGGGGTCCTGCAAGCCTGCTTTGAATATAATATGTTCATCAGGACCATCTAACTCATTGGAACTGTTAGCCAGGACAATATTACGTTGAGCATTTCTCAATTTGATAGCAAATGCAGCAGTAATGTCTTTATCTGAGTAACCTCTTTATGAGCTTTGGATATGATAGCTTGATTATGATATTATGTCGTTTGTGGAGATACACTGGAGGAGGGGATGACCATTTTGTTAGAAGAATCAGTTTTATCTTCACAAGGTAGACCAGGGTGATCAAGAATTCTACAGACCTTATAGAACTGCAAACCATTAAGAGCATAAGCAAATTCCAACCAGTGAGTAATGGTGGGTGTCTCATAAGCATTTACTCCATACTTTAAAGCTCTAGTTATATCAATCTTAAGTAAAAATTCCATATTCTTTTCATCACTCTCCCTCCCATATGGATTTTTAGCTTCTTGGAAGATACTAGCAGGTCTTAGAAAGTTCCTCATATCCGGGATTATATGTCTTGGGACTCTTTTGACAAGGACCCAAATCATAACAGAGTAAAAGTTTGTTTCATCAATGAAGTTTGGACCAGAAGATGGAACTTCAGTGAGCACAATCAGTTTACCAAAAAGTACCACCTTTCCTGAACACCTTGTAGTCTTCAATACACCCAAGCTTGATGGAGTAGTAGTTCCTTCTTTTGTTCCAAAGTTAAACCTTTGCCTCGTTTTTCAAGTCCCGATTGTTATTTATGAATTTTAATATGTTCTGGGTATCTTGAGGAGTTTTGCTACAAAGCCTTCCAATGAGAGTCTCTTTCCAATCAGCTATACTCTTCGGCAAGATGTTTTCAGAGTTAATGAATATATTTGGAAATAGATCTTCAGGAATGTTGAGAGTGGAATTCATCTGGTTTACGAGGTTAGCTATATTTTCTTCAGATTTGGAGTTAGAGGAGGAAGCCATATGTAAAATGAGAAAAATGAAGATAAGTTTCTCTCTAGTTGGAGTGAGAGATATATAGGGGCATGGAGGTTTGGTTTTAATTTGAATACTTTGATTTAGTTGGTTGGTCAAATGGAGGTACATCACGGATTTTTTTTTCTGATGAAGACAGAGATATATCAACACCCCACAACAGCTGCTTGAAATTCGGCCAATGAGGATGAAACAACTCCAAAGTTTGAAGTGCATTTCTGGAGCAGCTCTGCAACCCCTAAGACTAATATCCAGTCTACTAGGGGAAATGTAATTCTTTGGGCTAGCTATTGGCAAAGGATTATGGACGTACCTGCTGCAAAAAAACAGAGAGAGTTGGTGAAGAAAATAGATTATAAGGTTGTGAAAATACCAGTTGGAATTTGTGACGACTACACGTTTATTCCGCCACGATTGTAAAATATCCAAATTCCTGGTGTTCTTAGTCAACAACAACCCATGAAAATGACCATAACCGATGAGCTTTTTGGTTCTAATTTTGGTTAAAAACTGCTTGGAGTTGTGCCATAAGTAGTATTTATAATTTGTGCCAAACACATGGATGTTGTTTTTAGTTATTTTGAGCACCCCAAAGCCAAAGATGAAATCCACCCCACCTAGGACCTGAGAGGACATATGATTGACAGTGGTCTACCTTAACAAACAGAAGTCTGGGTTGAGAAGATACATTGCCACTTATGGGTAGGTGCGGCCCAAATGTACCAATGAGATCCAATATCTTTTTAGCATGCACAAAAAAGAGGAGGATATGCAACATTATTAGCCTAGTTTACAGAAAGAGAAACGTTGGGAGTGATTAGACATCACAAATAAAAGTTAATAAGAGTGAGATAGAAGCAGTTGCATTGGGAACTGATTAGATTAATGCAATTTGAACCGCTTAGGTATATAGATGGTTGTCTCTTTGATTCCCTTGATAAAGACTTAATTAGGCAAAACCAAATCAAATGTTCTTCTTCCCTGAGTCAAACCTCCTGCAACACCAACCACCTAGGGAAATTTCCAAAGAGCAAGATGCCAAGGGTATTGTATGATGATGAAAGAAGCTTCTGAGAGGTTCCTGGAATACTTGAAGAATGGGATCTCAACTGGCATCCAGTAAATGTGCGTCTCGAGTCTCTGCCATATGGTATTCCATATCCTAATGGATGTGAGGATATTGAATATATTAGAGATTTTGAATGGCACTGGGAGACACTTAGATACAATAGCCTGGTAAAACTTGAGGAGAGTTACGGTGGGTATCCTCCAGGGTTTGGACCACTTCAAGAGAATCTGAGAAGAATTGGTCAGAGTACTAAAAGAATCCAACCAGGTATTCATTAGAACTTTTATAGATAATCTAATTGAAAAAGGGTAATTTTGTTTGACATAAATCTCAATGATGCATGAAGGATTCGAGGTGTTGCAGGCCAGGAGAGAAATCTTTTTTTTAATAGTTTGATTGAAGTCAGAAGTGGTAGCGGCAGTTGTAATGTGATTGATGATTCTGGCAGTGGAGGTTTGCTTAATAATTTCACTACACCTCATGGGCTTGGGAGGCTTGATCTTCCTCGGGAAAGCAAGGCAAAAGCTGTAACTGATGCAGACCAATGGACTATTCTTGCAATTCATCCTCGGCTTGGGATTACGTAGTAACAGAAGGAGTTGTTATGGTGACTGACAAGGTTATTGTTCAAATGGGTTTTAATTCTATGCGTCTCCCCACCCGAACCAGCCAGATTTTGAGAGCACATGTAGTTCCCTTGAGAACCCAAGCCAGGTATGTTGATGATGGCATGGTTTATCCTGTAATGGATGAATTTGATCCAGAGCATGGAAGATCGTAGCTCTTGTGACTAGGGGGAGAGCTGATGACAACAATATGCCCGGAGTTGAGGCCAATGTTCACAATGTAACAGGGGTACCAGTTGTGGATCAAGCAGCACTAGAACCATAAGAAGCAGCACATGCTGAGCAATCTCCTATTTTTGTCAGGCCAGTGATGTTGCACCGAGTTCATCCCATCAGTAGACGGACTCAATTTCTACAACCACCATAGACACAACAACAAAACAGGGCTCACGGACAACATCGGAGATCTAAGCGACCAAGGCAGCAATAAATGAATCCTCACACCATTGCACAGGTGAATCACTTCACAAAACACATTTTTGATGATGAACACGTGAATTTTTTTGGTATTTTTGGTTATATAAACTTTGAAGGTAGTGGATAATCCAGGTAGTATTACTGGGGATACAAAGGATTTGATGTTTAAAATAGTTACACCTTTTGTGGATAAAGTTGTTTTGGAAACTTTTTGAAATGGTTTGGTTGTGAATGACATTGGTATGTTTAGTCTTATTAATGGCTTTTCTAGATAGCATTGTTTTATTATAAAACTGATTGATGACGTTGTAGTTATGGATGTTAATAGTTTTAGTGTATAAAAGGGTTTTGAATGGTGGGTACTCTGAAATCAGGAAAGGGGTAGAAATCAGGGGTTTGGGGATTAAAGAAATGCTCCACCCAGGAAAGAAAATGTGAAGATTTCTGAACCTTAGGAAAGGTGGGGGTTTTGGTAAAAGGTTTGGGTTAGGGCTAGGAGAAAGGTTTAGGAAAGATTTATCATTTGTTATGAGGTTTATATGATTTCCAGGGTTAAAAAGCCTGGTCCAATTTAGAAACAGGGTGAAATTGGCTTGAGTAATATGATAATAGCTTATGGTAGTATTCTGACTGAAGCAAATAGGATTAGTTTGGTTTTGCTGGAGAGTAAAACTTCTTTGAAATTGTAACTGAAAAAGCTTCTGATTTTTGTTGTTGGTAATGGTTTCTTTGTGATTGGTGTATCTTCGGAGATTGTATTTTGATTTTTGAGTAACCTTAGTGATTTGAGACATCGTAAACAAAAAAAAAGAGGAGAAATCATGAAAATTCAATGAGAATTCCGATAGAATAAACGGCCGAAACTAGCCGTTGGAGCCGGGAAAAAAAAGAGAAACGGCTAATTTTCAGGCATAGAAGCCTGAGAAACTAAAGAGAAGAGAAGAAAGAGAGAAACTAACCGTTAAACACATCATTTTAATATATAAAAAAAAAAAACCACAAAAATTTAGTCATACCATGTAAACCCATACGACATGGGATCAGTTACCATAGGAGTTGGCCTGATTTTTTATTAGTGGACTGAAGTACCAAATGTTGAAAGCAAAAAAGATTTGTTTGGAGAGTTTGGAATCGGAGGCAACCCTCCAGTGGTGTAACACACAAGTACACAACTATCCATAGCCACACACGCGCACTCTCGCATATAGCCAGAAAGTATTTTCTCTCTTCCGTAATCTTCTTTCTTTCCTTCTTTCTTTATCCAATTCCAATCCAAACTAAACCCCCTACCAAAAACCTTCTCTCTTTACCATTTCTCCTCATATTTTCCGCGAACTTAACAAGTAACAACAAGCCATTTTCGTCCAAATGTTATCTGGTTTTAGTTCAAATGCTCTTAGCTCCTACAATCTTTACTTACTTCACTGAACCCAAATTAATCATCACTACAAATGGATAGTCTTACTAGTTGCTGTGTCAGTCGTTTTTATCTTCCTTATAATAGGAAAACAACACCCAGAAAATTGAATTTTCTTGTTTATGCTTCTTCTTCATCATCACCAAAAGATGATGATAAAAAACCTAAACTTGATCATTGGGACCAAATGGAACTTAAATTTGGTCGTATGATTGGTGAAGACCCTAAATTAACCCTAGCCAAGGTGAGAAATCAACCATTTATGTGCAGTTTACTCTCTCTTTTTTTCTTTTTTTTATATAATTTTCTGTGTTTTTTTATTTATATCACAGGTAATAGGCAAAAAATCAAACCCAGAAATTTCATATCTTGAGATTGAGAAGTCATTTAGTAGAAAGAAAAAAGTTGATGATGAAATTGTTCAGATTGTTAATCTTCCATTTGATAAGAAATCAAATTCTTCTGTAAGTAATTTGAATTTAGTACGTCCTGTTCCTAAGAAAGGTGTCAAATTTGAACAAGATATTGTTAATGATAATAAGTTGAATCCATTACTTGAAAGAAGAAGAAGAAAGAAAGCAATAGAAAATTTTATGACCGAAACTAATAGTAGTAATAGTGTTAGTGATATTCCTAATGTGATGTTGCGAAAGCCTACTACTTCTCAAGAAGATACTTTTGATAATGTGAAAGGTTTGAGAATGCAAATTAAACCAAATTTGGTATTGAAAATGAGGAAGGATGACAATGATAATGCTAAAGAGGATAATTTTAGTGAATTGTTAAGAAAGCCGGAAGCAGCTGTGGTCAATACTATCAATGATGATAATGAACATGAGAAAAAGAATTCTGCTGATTTAACAGGATTCAGTTCTAGTGGGTTTGAAAGTTCTGACAATTTCAACAGTTTAAGCAGTGTGGATTACAACAGTATACTTCAGAAACCTAACCATGAACCATTTACAAAGGTATCTGAAGTAAGGGATGAACCAGAAATAGGTAATGGTTTAGACTTCCTAATTACTATTTGGAGTTAGAACTCATGTTTATTAATTTGCAGTTTTGTCTGTTGTATATGCTAATACTGCTCTTATTTTTTAAGGACTACAGCCACTCGAGAGAAGTGATATGGTACTTAGTGCAATGGATGATGTCACTGCAGTGAAGCAACCTTCCAATACAAATTCAATTAACTCTGCCAATGAATCCATTTTGGAAGCTGCATTGCAGGGAAAACCTCAAAGGTATTTTATGTTGCTACTTTGTTCGCTTTTGTTTTTACTGTTTGCTTATTTAGCACTTCCATTTCGCATTGTAGGTTAAGTCCGTCTGTGAAACAAAGTTCGGTAACTTTCAAAGGGGAGACAAACTGCGTGAGTGACAATATCTTTAGCGAGACTGTAGACATTGGGGATTTCATAGCCGCGGCACCCGTGGAGGTGAGTCTTTATATATTTCTTCTTCGTCGTCGTCATCATGTTTATCTCATGCAATATGTGCTTTTGATCACCGGATTGATGTGTCACCATAAAGATACGCTTGTTAATAATTTATGTCTTTATTTGATTCCTTTATGAATATTTATCTTGAACTAGTTCATGTAAAAAATATGAGTGTATCATAATTATGTTAGGACCAAGAAGATGCTGACTGGACAAGGGCAGAAAATCTGCTAAAGACGGAAGAAAGAGAAGAAGTGGAGTTGATCAGCTGCAGCACCAGAGGGTTTGTTGTATGTCCCCCTAATGGGTAGAAGTCATTAAAACTTTCTTTTTTTTAATCTTCTATTTGGTACTTTTGTTCGGGTTTTCTTGTTCTGTGCAGTTGATTATCAGAATATTCTTTGAATTACTGGTATCATCTTCATCGTTTTCAGGCATCTTTTGGCTCTTTGGTGGGGTTCTTACCCTATAGGAATTTAGGCTCCAAATGGAAATTCTTAGCTTTTGAATCGTGGCTGAGAAAGAAAGGCTTAGACCCGTCCATGTACAAACAAAACGCAAGCATCATTGGAGGTTATGAAGTTCAGAACAAGAGTTTGCCTCTGGATACAAATCCAAGTCCAGCAACTGTTGGGAAATTTGGTGGGGAATTGTCACAGGACATGAGGGTGGAAGATCTACTTGAGATATATGACCAAGAGAAGATCAAATTTTTATCATCCTTTATTGGTCAGGTTTGTGGTAGCTATTTCTGATGTTTATATTCATGCCTTTTCAAATTTGCATCTGGTAACACTTCAAATTAACGTCTTTTACAGATAACAAAGGTGAATGTATTAATGGCCGATAGGAACTCCAGAAAGCTGATGTTCTCTATTAGACCGAAGGAAAAGGAAGAATCTGTTGAGAAGAAGAGAAATCTAATGGTAACTTGCTTTTTTTACTACATGCTTTTGCGTGCATTCCCTTAGTCTTATGAGTCTTGCTGTTTGTTAAATGGCCTCAGAAGATTTATCATATTAATATAGGGTGTGTATCAAATACGGCATATTATCTGATATCCACAAGAGATTATACTTATTGTTACTAATAGATAAACCAGAGCTAGATTTCCCTTTCTGATATTTCAATCTGATAACTCTCCTCCTAGGCCTACTGAATGGCTTAAAATTGATATTCACACAAAAAGAGGAAGGTTACCCAATAATTTCTGAAGTTTGAACGTGTGAATATTTCAGTGTTCATTGGCAACTCAATATTTTTTTATGCAGGCTAAGCTTAGCGTTGGAGATGTTGTGAAATGTTGTATCAAGAAAATCACTTACTTTGGTATATTTGTTGAGGTAATGTAAAATGTTTAATGATTTATTTCTCAAGCAGTTGGTTTTCGTGAAATATAAATCTGCTTTACTCAAATTGAATAACTAATCAATCTGGGTTTTGTTAGATGCTATACGTCATCATATATTAACCTAGAAATATTGATAAAGGTTGAAGGTGTGCCAGCTCTGATTCACCAGTCAGAAGTTTCATGGGATGCAACAGTAAATCCCTCAGCATTTTTCAAACTTGGTCAGGTATTGAAAATTATAGGAGTACTATTTTTTCAGTTTATTTTTTGTATTTTATTTGGTGATGTCCTTCCTTGTATGCATATTTCATAGGAGCTTAACCTTGATCGCCCAATGAATTTCACGTTACATCCATTTATGTGTGTCAAAGAAAATCGGACAAAGATGTTCCTAAAATGAGTGTAATAGTAAAACAGACATTATGATGAGTGTAGAGAGAAATTAGGGTTCTCAATGTACAGGCTGTTTTGGAAACTTTTAAAATTAAGTTCCTGGTTTCCCATTTATATTTAGGTTCATTTAAGCTTAAGTGTGGCCAATCCCAAGATTTCATTTCAAAATAGGAGTAGATGGAGCATCATGGACTTAGGTTAGCTGGTGCAAGTTATTATTCGTCGACAGTTGGCTTTATGGTTATCTGCCTCATGATCTTTTATTTCAGACGGAATCCCAAACTCTGATTTGAAATAAGTTGTCCTGGTTTCAGATTATCGAGGCGAAAGTTCTCCAACTGGATTATGCACTTGAACGCATCTCATTGTCATTGAAAGAAATAGCGGTATTTTATCTCTAAGTTCATGTTCCTTTCTATCCTCCCTTGTTTCTGCAGACGTGCAAAAAAAATTGTTGTTGTTTTTTTTTTGCTTTATATATCTTTTTTTTACCTCATGACAGCCAGATCCGCTGATCGAGGCATTGGAGTTTGTAGTAGGTGACCGAAATTCTTTAGATGGAAATAATGAAGCAGCACAAGCGGATGATGAGGTTCTTTTATTTGTTTGTGTTTGAGGATAGAGTTATATTCATCTCTGACGTACCTGCATTAATTTACATAAACTATAAGCCGCTCGGAAATGTAGCCAAAAAACTACTCCAAGCCACTTCGCTCAATTTGATTGGCTTATAGGATTAGTATATGGGTCCTAAAAAAGGTTGTTGCTTTGTTTATTAGGTTTAGTGCTGTGATGACCACTTAAAACTTGACACATGGCGGACTATTTGTTAGACAAAGTATGTGGGCAATGAGTAGTGGTTTCGTATATGAACTTACTGGTGCTGTGGTCATATTATATGTGATATGTTGTTCACATCTAACTATATCATAGTTAGTTTGGCAGTGGCCTGAGGTTGAATCAATTATTGGAGAACTGCAGCAGATTACAGGAGTTCAATCGGTTTCTAAAGGCCGTTTTTTCCTTAGCCCTGGTTTAGCTCCAACGTTTCAGGTCTGCACAATTATATGTTTGCTAGAATTGTTGGAAACTTGGTAATGTACTTTCTCTACTAGGTGTAATACCAATCGTGAACCTTTTATACCCTCTTAATAACCTAATCACAATCACTTCCTTCGAGTTCAGGTGTATATGGCGTCCATGTTCGAAAACCGATATAAGTTACTTGCTCGTTCCGGAAACAAAGTGCAAGAGGTAATTACAGTTGGGACTTATGACCCGAATCTTAAGGTTTCACTCTTTTATACACCTGGGACTAGTGTTTTGAAAAAAAAAAAGGGGTTATCATTTTATGACCAGTACATTAGCTCCCCGCTGAATTGCTATGTTTATTTGGTTTTATCATTCTGTTAAAAAGAATCTAATGACGGAAGTTTTTGGTCATTTTGTTCCTTAATGTAGGTTATGGTACAAGCCTCTTTGGATAAAGAACAGATGAAAGCTGTAATCCAAACATGTACAAATAAGGTTGAATAGAAACAGTTTTACTGTTTTTTTGGGGACTATTTCGCTTAGAACCCCTATTTATAAAAACCTTCATAGCTTAGAACCTAGCTAGTGATTCAGTGTGTTGTTCGGTTGCATAGATCTCAGATACTGTCAGTATTATTTGAAGTATGAATTTCAGCAATGTATTTCGATGGTGATTGGACGTCAGTCGAGTTTAAGTTTATCTACATCATTCAGTTAAAATATGTAAGGAAGTTCCCGATTGAGCATTTCACTGAACTCTTTGTTTCTAAAATTGGTATCCTTGTATTTCATCTCCAATGTTTTCGTGTTGTCAGCCTTGACCTTTTTCCATTTTTTCTTTTATTCCTTCTAATTCTTCAATGATTTTCTCCATCACTATTAGATCTTGAAATATAGAGAATTGCTAGGTTCTTGGAACACTTACTTTTGGATTTGAAATCGCTGGGGCATTTCATATATAGTGATTTGAATTTTGCTCTAGGCATGTGCTACATTATAACATGATTTATAGAGTTAAGAGCAATGGATAGCGTGATAATGTGTAAATCTTTCAAGTAGAGAAATACCCAAGGAAAAATGATTTTTAATCCAAATAGTTGTACAGTAAACGGAAAGAAACTACCTTGCCTTAGGCCATGTACTATGAGGGAAATGTAGGGGTTTAGTCAAGTACAATAGAATCGGATATATCTTAAAAATCATATTTCCCACTTTTATTCCTGAGTTTTTCATTGGGTACAAAAGAATAAGGGAAGGCATACAAATGGTTTAGCCATCGGTAAACAACTTGGGATCATAACATTATATTTAGACCGGGAAATGAAAATGCGACAGATGTTTAAAGAAATTAGTTTGCTACAAAGAAACAACGTTTCACGATGGATTATTTAATCCATAAATAATTCATCATAAAACCAAGTCCTGATCGGTATTATGTGTTGTTTCTTTTTTTTCTTTTTCTTTTTTAATCTTTCTTATATTTTATTATCTTTTACTTTAAATGTTTTAATTATGTCACTGTTTTTAATATTTATGTCACTTTTTAAGAGTTTGTATCATCGTTATGAAACAGTTCATTTTCCATTATAAATACCAGGTGATATTTATCTTTTTTTCTTTCACCCTATAAACTAAAGCATAGTTTTTTCTCTTTTGTCTAAAATAAATTTAGAAACTATCTCCTTTTAAAAATGTCTGGCATAGCAATTCCTCGTATGTGTTATTCTCTAGAAGAAGATGTTGCTTTGTGTAAAGCATATGTGTATATTAGTCTTGATGCTACTGTAAGAAATAATCAACCTACATATTTATTATGTGTTAGAATTGCCGAAGTATATAATGGCAATAATTCAATTACAGAAGTCTGTATCAATCACGCACTGAGCAATCTCTACGGCAAGTTTCAAAAAAAAATGAAAAAATTTACTAACATATTAGGAAAACTCTTTCAGAGCGACGCAAGTGGTTGGAACAAAGCGGTACTGATATGTTTTAATTCTTAAAACGTTTGGATATATATTACAAATTCTTTGCGACTCATTTATTTTATGACTAAGCGTTTGTTTGGTTCGTGTCCAGATGCAACACGCTAGGGATGATTACGCTGTTTAAAATAATAACAAACAATTTCAGTTTGAGCATTGTTTAAATACATGCACTGATGGCTTTAGATCGGTATAAATATAAGAAAATCAAATCGGCCAAGTGTATTGCAATTCTAAGCGAAGGATTTAATGGAACCCTAATGACTATTCCTCTGCGCAGGAAATACCAAGTGAAAGTGATAGTCAAAATCTTCAGCGGTTTGCAAATAACGTGGTCCGAAATGGCTGACCATTAACCAACAAAATAGTTTCAAATAATTATTGGTTGTTGCTTTTGTTATTTTAATATACTCGTCAACAGTATCGGCAGGAGTACCGTATGCCAATATTCTCCGTGCAACATGAGTTTTTGCATTTGATGAGTGCCCTTTACGATTTGTCACATCAATTAATTGTGGTCGTCGATCAACGATATTACATAGCTCTCCACTGATTCTCTCAAATAATGCACGGTTCATCCGATGGCGGTTATCGAATTGTTTGCTTGTATAACTATCATACCTTTCAGAAAAATAATCATTCATAAATCTTGCAGTGTTTTCTTGTTTCCTTCGGTATATATGGAACGTCTATGCATAACGATTTTAGGCTCTGATTAGTGCAATGATACATCGGTCTGCATGAAAGAATGCATGGTTAACAATTGTGCGTTGCGCGTGTTTTGGATATGTTCCTCCTGAGTTGCATTTTGGCTAAAAAATGTAATAAATAATTCATCATCTGACATTTTTTGCTCAAGAATGTTGGATAAAATAATTCACGCGCTTCTTTATATTCTAAACTTTATCACACATATCAAAACTAAAAAATTAAAATATTTGTTTCATCACAATATTCGAAACTCTCTCATAACTGAGAACCATGCAAGCTTATCTATCACACATTTCAAAACCTTTGCATATCATAATTTTTGTCTTGTCATATTTTCTTATCACACATTTCAAAACCTCTCCATGTCATAATTTTTGTTTTCGTACTTTGTCATATTTACACACATTTTAAAACCTCTGCATGTCATAATTTTTGTT
Organism: Papaver californicum; assembly: GCA_023531435.1. Classification (NCBI taxonomy): domain Eukaryota; kingdom Viridiplantae; phylum Streptophyta; class Magnoliopsida; order Ranunculales; family Papaveraceae; genus Papaver; species Papaver californicum. The sequence goes on from JAJJMC010031210.1 coordinate 17,083,654, forward strand.
TTCTTACTTTGTCATTTCTTATCATAAATTTCAAAACCTCTGCATGTCATAACTTTGGATGTCATAATTTTTTGTTACTTTTACTTTGTAATAACTTTTTAAAATATAATACTTTCATTTTTATTTGTCTATACCACTTCCAAGTGCACGCAAGGAAAGAAGATACAATGATTCAATAATAACCCCAATTATTGTAATCCTACTGGTCTCTTCTGTCGGTATGTCACAATAAAAGAAGAAATGTTGACGATTTTGAGGCTTTAACCGCTACTGTCAAACGATTCGAATTAGAGGTGAACCTGATGATGAAGTAAATATACATATAGATGAGAAAACACACACTGGAGTATACTGACAACCCAAAAAGCTAAATTTGTTTCCTAATTTTCTTCCATGCCCCTCGATCTAATCGTCCCTTTTAAAACTCCTCCAACAACTTTTAATTTCATCTCAGCGCCACAGGACGGGGGAGAGATTGAGGGCAAAAGTTGGGGGGTTCATAGCATTTTTTTCATATTTTCTTATAAACTTTGAATAATTGTATCTTCTTTTCTTGTATGCACTTGGGTGTGGTGCGGAGAAATAAAAAGAAAGGTATGATATTTTAAAAAGGTTATTACAAAGTAAAAGTAATAAATAATCATGACATGCAATGTTATGATATGCAGAGGTTTTGAAATGTGTGACAAGAAAATATGACAAAGTAAGAAAACAAAAATTATGACATGCGGAGGTTTTGAAATGTGTGAAAATATGGCAAAGTAAAAAAACAAAAATTGACATGGAGAGGTTTTGAAATGCGTGATAAGAAAATATAGCATAGCAAAAATTATGACATGCAGAGGTTTTGAAATGTGTAATAGATAAAATTACATGGTACTTAGTTATGGCAGGGTTTTGAATATTGTGATAAAATAAATATTTTATTTTTTTAGTTTTGGTACGTGTGATAGAGTTTAAAATATAGAAAAACGTGTGAGTATTTTTATTTAGCATTAAAAAAATTCAGATGATGAATTATTTACTACCTTTTAGACAAAATACAACTCAGCAAGAACATATCCAAAACACGTGCAACACACAAGTGTTAACCCTACATTCTTTCATGCAGACCGGTATAGCATTGCACCAACCAGAGCCTAAAATCGTCAGACATAGACGTCATATATACCGAAGGAGATAAGAAAACAATACAAGATTTATGAATGATTATTTTTCTGAAAGGTACGATAGTTATACAAGCAAACAATGTGATAACCGCTATCGGATGAATTGTGCATTGTTTGAGAGAATCAATAGAGAGTTATGCAATATCGATGATCGACGACCATAATTAATTGATGGGACAAATCGTGAAGGGCACTCATTGCATGCAAAAAATCATGCTGCACTGAGAATATTGGCAATATGGTACTCCTTCCGGTGATGGGGACAAGTATATTAAAATAGCAAAAACAACAACCATTAATTATATGGAAACTATTTTGCAAGTCATGATTTCGGACCACGTTATTTGAAAACCATTGAGGATTTTAGATATCGCTTTCACTTGGTATTTCTTGCGCAGAGGAATAGTCACTGGGGGTTCCATTAAATCCTTCACTTAGAACTGCAGTACAGTTGGCCAATTCGATTTTCTTATAGTTATACTGATCCAAAGTCATCAGTGTATTTAAACAATGCTCAAATTGAAATTGTTTGCTATTATTTTGAGCAGCTTAATCAGTTCTAACATGTTACATCTAAACACAAACCAAACAAATGATTACTCATGAAATAAATAAATTGCAAAGAATTTGTAACATATACCCAAACCTTTTAAAAATGAAAACATATTATTGTTTCGTTCTAACCACTTGTATCGCTCCCAAAGAGTTTTCCTAATATATATGTTAAGTAAATTTTTTCATTTCTTTCTGAATCTTGTCGTAGCGATTGCTCAGTGCATGATCGATACAAACTTCTGTAACTGAATTGGTTCTATTATATGTTTCGACAATTCTAACCCATAATAAATATGTAGGTTGATTATTTCCTACAGTAGCATCGAGATTAATGTACACATATGCTTTACACCAAGCAACATCTTCTTTTGGAGAATAACACATATGAGAAGTTGATACGCCAGACATTTTTTGAAAGGATATATAGTTTCTATATTTATTTTAGACAGAAGATAAGAAATTATGTTTTAGTTTATATGATAGAAGAAAGAAAGGTGAATATTACCTAGTATTTACTAAAATGTTTCGCAACAGTGACATAAACTTTAAAAAAATGTCACAAACTTTAAAATAAGTGACATAAAATTAAAACTTTTAAAGTAAAATATAAAAAAAAAATAAAAAAAAAAAACTTTTTTACATATCTGTCGCACTTTCATTTACCGATCGAAGTATAATGTTTCGATCCCAAATTATTTTACCGATCGCTAAACCATTTGCATGCCTTCCCTTATTCTTTTATTCCCTGATGAAAAACACTGGAATAAGGATAGGGAATATGGTTTTTATGGTATATCCGACTCCATCGTACTGGACTAAAAGGGTACCTTTCCCTCATAATGCATGGCCTAAGGGAGCGGTTTTATCACCGAACTTTGTCGTTTTCTCAGTGGATTCTCTTTTGACGTGTGGATTTTATCCCCTTTGCGTCTTATCGGTCAGGACTGCTTGGTTTTTCCAATCCCGAAGATTGTTTCCTAGGCCTCTTTGTCATAGTTATGTGTTTACTTATCACCCTTTCGGTATTGTATTACTTTCTCCGTCTTACCGATCTATTTGTCAGGGCTTCGACGAGCGTTTTTTTATGATTACCAAATGTTTTGTCGTCGATCTTGTTAATTTCTCTATGTGATCGAGTATCAGATAGAGTTTGATTACCGACAACTGCTTTACCACAGATTCTGGTCGTTCTTCGATCTCCACTACTATTGGGACCCACATCTGTCTGATGTTGTCCTTCTTTTGTTTTTGCTACAAACTCCCAAGGTGAGATATCCTCTGGTGCCTTACGTGCATTGATTTCATGATCTCCGATCCTCCCGTATTCCAACTATAAGCGTTTTCGTATTCTACTTCCATGTTGTCGTCTAGCGGACTTCATGCAACGTCTTCCGGTATTTTCCTTGTGCCTTGTTGCGGTGGTATGTGTCATTCATTTATCGTTCATTTTATTCTCAACATTTGCGATAGGAGTCCCGATCGGTTCCTAGTACCTCCAGGTGGAATTTTTAACTAGTTCTTTACTTTTTTGGTATCCACAGTATATAAGCATTTAAATGCACCCCGGATGTCCCGATTGTTAAATGCACCCCCGGTATTTTTAACTACAAAGTACTCCCGACGTATATGCGAGTACTTTGTAGAAGGCTTTTAGGGGACATTGGAATTATACTTCTAATATCACTCAAAACGTAAAGTTTTGGAATTTTAATTGGGGAGACGAAAGACTCAATAGAATTTGGAGAAACGTCCCGGTCTCTATTTGGTGGTGTATATAGAAGGAACGAACACAAGGGTCTTCCAAAACAAAAAGAAAACCTTGGGAAGTCTCATTAGAAACGTGAAACTTCAAGCGTTTTTTTGGGCCGAAGCAAATACAAGAATGCTAGGTCTAACGGCAAATGTGGTTATAGCCTTATGGGACTCTCTATTTCGTCCTCCATAATTTTGTAGCTAGTCGCTTAGGGTCGTAATTTCTTTTTGGTTATCTCTTTTTCCGGCTTCTGGTTGTATTCATTGGGTTGAAGTACCCCTCTTAAGTACCTTCACTCTTTAATAAATTTTCTTTTGATCAATCAAAAAAAATGCACCCCGGATGTGTTTGGTTTTGTGGTCCTAGCTCACCCGATTGTTAGTTCAGTAGACTTGCATTCGCAATATTCGGATTCTAAGCAAATCGAGAAAATTAGAACGCAAATATGAAAATAAATGTATACGTGAAAACATGGATGTATATATAACACGTCGATCTCCAAAAATGGATGTTGCGCGCGCTAAATATAACTTCTCATATTTTCATGGCGGAATGTCATATATTTCTAACTTTATGTCGAAGAATTAGCCTCGGAGTTTTCAAATTCAATTCTTTCAATACGGCGGTTAAAAAGTTAACAAAGGTTTGGATAAGGATATCCAATTATCATTCAAGGGGTAATTATACATTCCTAACTCGTCGAGGGCAAAAAATACAGAATTTAGACATAGTGGTGAGGTTTGTATTCCGTAGGTCACAGTCCGAAACAAGAAGGTGAGTCTAGGTTGGATCGCAATATGAACCAGATGAGGGAATGACTACTTCGGTGGTCGGTTCTTTTCTGCCCATGATCCAACCCATTCTAAATTAATGAATCGAAATATAGACTAGATGGGGTATCAAGTCTCCGATTCAAAGTAGTGACTCGGTTCTCGGTTCTTTCCCTATTCATGATTCATATAATTATGACTCGGTAGATCAGAATATGGGACAGATGTGGTATTTCTTAAGGTCCGTCACTGAATCGGGTATCGACTCCACTCTGCTCATGATCCAAATGATTATTTGTCGTTAAATAATATAATTCCATCTCAACCGTTAGATGTAACAAACTCAAATATTGGAAAATTAATTAACCAACTCTCAATTACCTGCTACTACTCATCATTTACCAAGATGGAATCAATACCAATTCCAAGATCGATATTCACATTGATTTCTGCAAATAATTGGGTACATGTTGTGATCATCCAAATACAAAAACATTTGCAGGAGCCTGATACTTGTTTATGCTAAAATTCCCATTGACATGAACAACAAATAATTTGATAAAATACATTAAATAGAAAGATTTTAACTAACATTTTGATACACAGAATCCTCTTTAAAATCAATTAATTAGAAAGGTTTCAATTAACCATTTATTTACTTATCAAACATTTGATCAAATTACAGTCTCTAATTCAATATCTAATTCATAATCTTTATAAGTATAGAAGATGAATCATGATAGTGAAACTTTTAACTAGTATCTTACTCAATAAATAAATACCTAATGATCTTTTCTTTCTTCTCAGATTACTCTTCCTTAGCCTATTCTTCTTTCAATTTTCCGACCCCCTCTCTGCTGAATGATCTCTTCTATTTATAGATTATCTAATGGGTCCCTCTTGTCCCGATACCTTCTTTCGTTCTCCTTATTATCTTTAGATCGGGATGATTGTATGGTTGACAGGCCATGCTCTTCTTTTTTGGTCCGTTACCTTGTATGATTAACACGTACTCTTCGTTCTTTGAGAATCATCTTTGTCCCGATCATAGGTGTCAATCATGTGGTTAAAGTAATAAAAGTAATTATTGCCTTTACTTTCCCGTTCCATGTTCATTTATTACTCTTACTTTCCCATTCAATAAGCATTTAATGCTATCTGTTTCGATCAGTGTGATACTACTTTCCCGATCTTATGTGTCAATCATGCAGGGATTTATTCAGTCTTTCACATCTGTCATTTACTCGATCTTTTCATACGGTTTTGATTGTGTGCTTCTCGTTCTTCTTAGAACCACTGCTTCTTTGCTTAATCATCTTACACGTGTCGTCCTCCCTTTATTTCCTAACAATACTAATAGGGAGATTCCTCAAATTGAAGATGATGATGAGTTAGGAGATTATGATTCGGATGATGAAGACCCAGTTGAGGAATTTTCTGATGAGTTTATTGAGGTTGTTACAGGTAATTTGGAAAATGAATATATTGATTTTGATGGTTTTAATCCAACTGTTATTTCTAGGGCTTCTAGTGATTTTTAATGGATCATAGAATTATCTGTTGGAATAATATGGGCCTTGGTCATGATACTAAGGTAAATGTTGTTAAGAATGCAATTTGGAAAAACAATGTTACATTCTGTTCAATTCATGAATTTACAAAGGAGATAGTTGACGATGCTCTTATTAGATCACTTTGGGGTAATAACATATGAAATTATACATTCACGTTCCTTCTATTGGTGCCTCTGGTGGCATCATTGTAATGTGTAAGGAGGGCGTAGTTGAAATAGTGGCAACCCTTTAGGTGTATTTTTTTCTTTACAATTAAATTTAAGAATTTGGCAGATGATTTTATATGGTTTTTTACTCTTGTTTATGGTGCTTCTGATTTTGGGTATTATCGAAAATTTTAAAGTGATATGAATGAAATTAGATTTTTTTTTTAATCCATGGGTCATGGGATGTGATTTCAGTGCAATTTAATTTTAATCTGAAAAAAGTTTGTCAACTGGGTGTTTGTCTAGCATAAATTTATGAGAACATATGCACTTATTAACTTGCCTTTGAATGAATAATTTATTTGGAATAATTCTCAGAATCCTCCTGTTTTAATTGATTAGATAAGTTTCTTATTACTAATGATTTTCAATCTCATTGTCTTGTTTTGGTTCAATTGAGACTTAAGAGACCAAGTTCATACCACACCCCAGTTCTGCTTAATTGTAATTTTGGTGTCAAAGTTGTTTCTCCTTTTAGACTTGATAATTTATTTTCTCATCCTTGTTTGTTAGTTAACTTCAATATTTGGTGGGTAAACTTATCATTCTTTGGTAGACCAAGCTATATCTTTGCTAAAAAGCTCTAAGGATTAAAATTCTTTATCAAAGCTTGGAGGAAGACTATATGTGATTTACAAACTCAATTGGATGGTTTAGAAGAGGAAATTGATAATATTAACAGTATGGTACGTAAAGTTTGATATTCTCACAAATTAATGATATTTTTTATACAAAAAATGCCAAGAATAAACATGTGAAAAGAAGAGGGTACCTAGTACACCACCAACTTTTTCGTTCGTGAACTTGTATGGACAATCCATACGTTCGGATATGAAATCCGTATTCAAGATTGTTGAACAAATAATCCTTGATATGATCAATTAAGATACAAATCTACAAAGGTCAACCTAGTATGTACTTGAACCTTCAAGATTCGAATTCAATCAAGACAAAGTCTTGTATGATATATATTCCAAGATCCGAACTTAACAAGAACAAGTCTTGTTAGATTTTTACAACCAAGCTAAAACCTATCTAGGCTGACTAACATACTACTTATGATATTTCAATTATATAGATAAAACAATATAATGCGGAAAAGAAATAACACAAGACATCATGAATTATTAAATAATTAACTTTCAATCTAGCAGTAAAACCCCGAGACCTCGTCCAGTTTGAACACCCCACTGTATTAAGCCGCTACAAACATTATCCTATTATCAATATTCGTACTGGAATGTAGTTCATACCAATTCATCCCTCTAAACACTTCAGCTCCATTAGTGTTCGTTACGTCTATTGGATCTCGCAAGATCCTACACACTTGATTCCCCTAGTTGACATCCTTTACAGGACTAGAAGTTGCTCTGCAGTCCTTCGTGAAGACTAGTGTTACCTTTCCTCCAACAAGACACCTATTTGATTTCCTTAAGATATGTTTCATTCAAGGAAATGGAAATTTATTTGCTTTGAGGGATCTCCAGATAAAAAATATATATCAAGCGAACCTCAACAATTTGGATAACTTACTCTATTCAAAAGTTATAAAGATTCCTAATTGATTCTACCTCACAAGATCTATATAAATCAAATTTAGATGCTAATCTTGCGGAACTACAAGATCATAGACGAATAACTACTTGTAGTTTCTATCAATAATATTCCTCAATCAATAGCTCTTGAATGGCGGTATAGCATGGATATATCTTTGGAATAGACCTATGATTATCAAGATAAGATTCCGGATAACAAAAATTTATCAGGTAAAAGATAGTCTGATCGGGCTTCATGAATCCCTAGTGGAAGTCTTCAAAGTCGTAACATAATTATGTTTCTTGAGCAAACCTAGGTCTTTGGAGGACGACTCTAGCAGCAACTAGTACACAACGTGCAAGGATTGAATTTTATAGTTGCAGAGAGTCTTCTATTTATAATGATGAGACATGCTAGGTTGCTTAAAGTTCACGCAACTATTATTTGCATTCAAAACAAGTTTGTGAACTAGTTTCCATGTTTACGAATTACTTTGATACAAGCAAACTTTAACTTCTCAATATAGATTGATAAAAAAAAAAAAAACATGTAAGCATGTGAGAAGTTTTCCCTGCAATATAAATCTGAATGCACACCCATGTATCTGTCAATTAAGGATCGTGTATAGAAAATTTAGCTTACGAATTAATCAATATGGTCCGTGAACTATCAAGCAATATTGGAGTTCAATAACATCAAACAATAAACCAATTTGGAAACTAAAAAACTTGGTTCGTGAACTCAATATGTTTGGAGTGTCCAGGAACATACTCAAAAATACATAGTTAGCGAACTAAAAAATCAGTTCGTGAATATAAGAGCAAGTTTCGTAAGTTTTGGGAAAATCATGAAATTGCATAGTTCACGAACTAGAAAAATATGTTCGTAAACTCTTATGCACCTTGGAGTTCAGTAACATCAAATTTTTGCATAGTTCGCGAACTAAAAAAATCAGTTCGTAAATGTAATTTTATGTTTTTAGGATCTTCTTTCGCATATATAGTTTATTGAACAATAAAAATTGTTTACACCCTCAAAAACGATAAGTCCTATGAAAATCCAATGCTTGAGTTCGTCTTTCGAGATTAGTCAAGTACAAGCTTAAAATGGAAACTTCTTCTTTGTAATTCATCATATATATTAAAGTCATTCGACGTTATCTTAGAAGATAGAATAATAGAAATAATGAGTAAATAGGATAGTCAGTCTTCACATACCTTTGTTGACTAAGTCATCATAGATGTCTTCTTTGTTCTTCAGTCTTTAATCTTTAAGGGTATTCAGTGATTTCTGATACTCTACCTAAATCTAATCCTAGTCCGAGATTGACTTTAGCAGACAATAAATCAAGAAATAGTTTTGGTCATCTAACACTGATAACAAGCTTGAAATACCAATACTTATAGGTTCAACCGAGATATGCTCTAATAATCTCCCTATTTGTAAATTTTAGTGGCAAAACTATCAATTACATATGGATTTCAATAAAAATAAACTTTCAGCTTAATCTTCGTAATGCTTCTTAATTTCTTGACTCCTTGAATTCTTCGTTCTTAATTTCTTCTATGGTTTTGCATGTGTTCGTTCATCACCTTTTTTTGAAGATTCGTCACTTGATAACAACTTATTAACAATACTCTGATATGAGCATATAGGATGAATAATCAATCCACTCAAGTTGTTATGCCAATACGTAGTACCTATCTTAAAGTTCATTGCACCAAAACTTTAAAGCATTACTACGGTGATATGGTGCCCCATAGTCTTTATTTGTCTCTTTACACACAAGTAATTCACCCCCTAGATTTTGCTCTGAAATGACATATGTGTTAGTAGATTACTACTAAATAATTATACCCCCAAATTGACAAAGTTTTCGAGAATAAGGATCTTAATGAACTACACATTTTAGAGATTATCAAGACTAAAGATGACGTACTAGCTTTTTAAGATGATTCCACTAAGTTTCGCAACTTAACGTCTTCACCGAGAAGAGATTTAAAGGCATAGTTCTATTCTAAAATCCCATAGTTGCACTCCCCACAAAAATATAACAATTAAGTACAAGTTCAAAATTTAACTCTCCCCATTTATTATCATTCTCAAAGAGAACAACAAAAGAAACTTTTACAAAGAAAAGGATTTTTCTTGGACATTGACAAATTTACTTGTAAATTTGTATCAATATTAACTATATTTCTATATAAAATATTAATTATATTTCCCCTTATAGCCAAAACGTAGAAGCTAAAAGTATGATTTCCAATCTCATCCAGTTACTATCTTAAGAATTAAATAAATAACTTAAGAGAAACGATTAATTGAGTTTACCTTCTAGCCAGTTGCGAACGTAAAATTTAAAAGCATAACTTTTAATCTTAGCCAGTTACGAACAGAAGAACCAAAATTATAACTTAGGAGAAATAATTCAACAAAGTTTACTCCTCTTTTAGCCAGTTACAAACAAAAAGAGTGAAGAGCGTAAGAGAAACAATCATAAGATCGGGTTCTAATTACAAATATATGATAAACAAATAACTATCTCATAAAATTTAAGTAATATAGGAAGAATAATCAAACGAGGATAGAAAATACCTGATTCGATCCAATTGTTGTTCTTGTATTGAGCTGGGAGTTTCTTCGTCTTCCGCAATCGTTTTCTTCTTCGATTGTTCATTTCGAATTGCTTGTGCAATTTTTGGATCGCTTTCACTAGGTTGGGTATCTCCATTGGGATGCTTTACTCATTTTTTATTTGTCGTTATATAGAAAAATCAAACGATTAATTGTTTTTTAAATCGTCGATTATCAACGATATTTAGTTTGAATGGAAAAGAAGAGGGAGTACAGATGAGAAGAGAAGAAGAAAAATCAGTTATTATTAAAAATAGATTAGATTAATTTATTTTGGTAGTAGGTTGTAATATTAGGTTTTAATAGATGATAATTTAGTAATTTTACCCTATTTTAGACACCCCTATCCACTCATATGAGAGATACAAAATTGGATAGGCCTCAAATTAGCCAGGAAAAATATATCTGATTATGTAAATAAAATAAGCGGCCAATATTGAACAACTGTGTAGTTGGAAGGCGTAGTACAGGGCCATATTCAATGCACATCTCAAGAGGTGAGTATTCAATTTACCCATATGAAGATAATAAAAATTATATGGAGTTGTTATGTTTTGTAATTGGACTCATGCTAACATCCAATTTTCAAATACAACCCTTGACTACTCCTTTAACTGTACTACACCCTTCTATTTATGCGTCCCAAACGGACCCTAAACAGTAGAGTAGGTTCAGAAGAAACAGAGATTTTTCAGAATTCTGGGTGGATGATGAAGCTTCGAGTTTGGGTTTATTTCCTAGGAATTACTAGTTAATCCAATCTACAAGACCCGATTAACGTGTGTTCCACCCACCTAACTCCTTTTACTCGCTAGTCCAAAAACTTGTTTTTGGACCAAATTTGTCACTCGCTCATCCATCTCACGTGTAAGAAATAAAATATACTTATTAAATATTCTAGATTTACCCTTTCTCCATCGAAATGTTTAAAGCATCCTTCTAAGTCAGGTCTACTTTTATGATTTCAGTTTCTTCACTAACAGCGAGAGAGCTCTATCGATGGGGATTGATGAATAAAAACCAGAGAAACTACTTCAATCAACTCCATCTTTCTAAAATTTTAGATCCGTTTTTTCTTCTCTGCTAGTGTTTCTAGGGTTTTGTTTGAAGATCGTTTTAATGCTCTGTATCACCTTCATCTTTATTTAATCAAGGTATGTTCTATAATAAGTGATGGTAAAGAAGTGAAGCAAGTGAAGAAGGAGAAGAAGATTCACGAATAGATCCATGAAGAAAAAGAAGAAGAAAGAAATATAAATTCATTAATATTGGGTTTTAATTATACTTTTTAATCTGGATCTAATGCTCAATATTGGAAGAAGGAGGTTGTTTCTTCAAATAACATGGTTCAATCGATATGATGTTATTTTTATTTGGTTTAATTTTATTTTTCTTAAAATCATGGTTTAATATGTACTTTTGAATATGTACTGTTGGACGATACATGTTTTCCTTCGTACATATTTTCCTTCAGTACATATCAATATGTACTGTGAGATCATACATTTTTTTCCTTCAGTATTTATTTTCTTTAAGTACATACCAATATGTACTATAAGGTCATATACATTTTCCTTCAATACCTATTTTCATTCGGTACATATCAATATGTATTGTTGGATCATACACATTTTCCTTCAGTATATATTTTCATTCGGTGTTTTCTTCGGTACATATTAATGTGTACTGAATGATCAAATATGTACTAAAGGATCAATATATATTGTTCTTGGCGACTAATAGAGATCTTCTTCTTCTTTGTTCTTTTACTATTTTTCATTACAGATTTATTTGGTACATGTTTTTCTTCAGTACATATCAATATGTATTGAAGGATCAAATATGTACTAAAGGATCAATATTTATTGTTCTTGGCGACTAATAAAGATCTTCTTCTTCTTTGTTCTTCTACTATTTGTTTTCTTCTTCTCTTTTGTTGGTGGTGCAGGAATACTATTTTCTTCTTCTACTACTTTTCTTATTGCTCTTTTAATCTTTTTGGGTTTTTCTCAATGATTTTCGTCAGATTCATTAATGATTTCACTGGATCTTGGTATTTTCTTACTTTTAGTTGATGATTTCAGTCGTTTTTGGTTGATTTCAAATTCATTTTTTTACCTTAGGTTTTGATTACAAGTGTTTTGTTTATTTTTAGGTTTGATAGTGCTAGAGAAGATGGTTTCTAATGTTCACACGTGAATGGTGATGGGTATATAAGTAATTTTTATTTTTTAAAAGGTTTTTGGACCTTGGTTAACTGAATTTTACCGGTGGGCTATAGAATTAGCGGGGTTTGTAGACCAACCAAGGAATTTCTCTATTCGGATGTGTACCCATATACCCGATCCGTGCATATTTTAACCCAAAAAGAAAATTCTGTCTCGTTCGGGTTCCATAACGACACATAACTTGGTCTGGAATCGAAATTGCCGATGCTCGAATTTGCAAGGTATGATAATGTTAAGCAATTTGCTGTTTGATTTTTATTGTTACGAACCCTAATTTTGATCAAAGGTGTTTTCACTCAATCTTGTCTAAAAAAACTAGAAAACTGAAAAAAATTGTGCGTCTGATAATTTTGGTGACAGATCACAGATTTATTTAGAGTTTCCTGCAATACTTTCTCGGGTCTTGAGGCATGCCATTTTTTCATTACTGATTACTGCATTCTTCTCTCTTGAAATGTTATTGTGATTGCTACTACATTAATACTTTTACTTTGGGGTTTCAAAAATGAAAAATCAAACTATTTTAGTGCTCTAATACAAACAATATGAATCATGAACTTCTTAAACAAGAAACCAAATAGAGCAGCAAAAGCATAAAAAAGGACCTTGGACCTCAGGAGTAAGAGTTTTTTTCTTCCCCCTAAGAAAATATTGTAGCTGAAAATTGGAGTTTCCTGTGCATAGCTAATCCACTTTCTTGCTCATATTTAGTTGCATTGGCAATGTATTTTTCTTTTTTTGGCACTACAAAGAGGCTTCACCTGGGCTGATTTGTGAATTTCTCCTGCCATTTGGCATCATTTGACTTACAAACATCCTGTAATGCATTTAAAACCATAAAGAATTTCGAGACATGGGAGCATGGAAGCATCATTGTTGCCCTCACTCATCAGTCGTGCCTTTATTCGACAACAACAAAAGTTCCAATTTCTTTCCACTGTGTATTATACTCTTTTGCATATGTCACTAGTAGACATTTCTAAATGATGTTTCAAGAACAAACTAGTGGAAGACCATCTTTCTGGATGAATTACTAGTTACAATATAGTACACATTAAAACTCTGTTTTATTTTGAAATCAATTCAATGCTGTAAGCAAACTGTGCTCATTTTGTGCAATAAGTGACAAGAGAACTGCAGTCAGTGCCATCTGTTTTAGTTTGACGTTATTCCTTTTTTTTTTTCTTTTTTTTACCATTCCCAGTTTTTATGTGCTCATTTCAGCATTAAAGTATGTGCTTTCTGTTATATTTTTAATTAGACTAACTCTGTTTTGTCAACTGTTCAGGTTGTAGAGATTCATTCAAAGGAAGGTATAAGTGCTTGGAATTAGGTTAATAGGGACAAGATTATTGCACTTCTCTTCATTGCTGGTGGTGGTTGAATTTGAAAGTATATTCTCGCAAGGTTGTTCTTTGAATCTTGTTTGGGCAAATATTACAGATCTAGGGGTAATTATGCAGCTTGAGAAACCTAGGGATAAATTCTGCTGCATGCATATGAATTGTGATGGATGAATTATGGTGGGTAGGTATATATCTTATCTTTTGGATTTATTGTGGAGTCGTAGATGATGAGCTGTGATGGACTCCTTGATTTCCCAATACTCATTGATTTGCCAATACTCTCTCTCTCTCTCTCACTACTTTTTTTTCCCTTCTCAAATATGTTTTGTCTGTTGTGCTTTTATAGCTATAATAATGCAAAACATGGAATTAATTTGTACTGAACTCAATGCTGGTTATGCTAGTTAGGGTTAGCATGAGCAAATGGTGTTGGTGCTTGTGTTGTTACTTTTACTGTTGGTGAACTTAGTTATTGCTTGCTTTTGATGTGTGTAAGGAAATGTTCTAGCATTTGTTTCTTTGTCGGCCAACCGCCGTATCAGCAGTCATCAATTATTCAAGTTAATTGGTAGTATACTTTGTTGAATTGTAGTGTAAGATCGATCACGATTCAGATCTATCATCTATGCCATTGCATTACTATTTCGTCTGTAAAAAATCAACATACTTATAATTCATATTCAAGGTTACTAAACCCCGTTTCTCCAATGGTTATAGAAAACGTGTGAGACGAATGAAAGAAGTTTTCTTTTAAAGGCATAGTTTTAGAATTCTTCTTCACTTTAACGTGCAAATGGATCCTCTTCGAAATTCCTTCAATCCCAACAAGCAGCTGAAAGAAGAGTATGATCTTCATTCACTAATATCTTATTACTTAAATTATTAACTGCCCAGTCACTCACACTTTCTTCTTTAATGTTTAGATTTGTAAGCAACCTGACAGGATCTTCCATTCTTGAAATTGTCTCCCTCTCAACAATTGTACCTGTAAGTTGAATTTTTTGCCCTGGTTTTGTGTCCTTGTCCTGTTGCATCTTAGATATGACAATTATTAACCATATAGGTCACATCATTCTGTGCAGGCTTTGATTGTTTTGCGTCACTATGTTTGCTCAAAAGGACTATGCGGTAACCCTTCTTAATTTTGTGATATGTTTAGTTCAATCAATATAACATCCTAATTAGTTGTTGTAAGGGTTAATCCAACTATTGATTGCTCAGACCCTTTACATGCCATGAAAAAGGCATCAAAGAAAGACAACGATAGAACAATTGATGGTAGAAGTTGGAGAATTTA
The DNA here is from genome assembly GCA_023531435.1 of Papaver californicum. Taxonomy (NCBI): domain Eukaryota; kingdom Viridiplantae; phylum Streptophyta; class Magnoliopsida; order Ranunculales; family Papaveraceae; genus Papaver; species Papaver californicum. The sequence continues at coordinate 17,098,722 of JAJJMC010031210.1, forward strand.
CATGAGCACGCTGGTTGTGGATTTCCTCTTTATTGTTCTTCCGACCCTTCTTTTTCTCACTGTAAGTGCATTTTTGAACTTTTGCTTGGAGTGTTCTTCTTTATCATTTGTATCTTTTTATGAATCTATACTCGTGCCAGTTTCTAGCAGAATGGACAAATATATGTGCGATTTGCTTGATATTGTTGTTGCTCTTCTGCATTGGAGATAAAAGGTAAAAGTATGAATCATCTGATTCTTCAAACTCTTCTTTCAGTTGAATTTATTTCTCAAAATAACTTTAGAGTGCTTGAGTTTATTCAGTGAGAGGAGACCTTTACATTTATTGAATTATTATTTTCCATAGGTCTTATCTAGATCAGGTTCACATTCAGAAAGAGGATCTGAGCTTGCATATTCTGTTAGGAAAATGTTTCGGCGTATAGAGTTTCCATGGTATGCATTCTAGTTCCAATGTTAATATATTAGTTTGTTAAATAGTTTTGTACTTTTCAAATCGTAGTTTCCCCTTACAGGGAATGATGTAGTTACAATGCAGATGTTGTAACGTGCTTGTGCATCTTGGCCGTTGATTTCAAAATATATCCTCAGAGATATGCTAAGACTGAGACTTATGGTACTGGACTGGTAAGCTCCTTCTTGCTTGTCCCGTAAATTGCGTGTCTCGTTTTACTCTCTATAGTTGCAATGTCAATGGATAATCATAATCACTAATGGAAAGTGACAGAATTACTATAAAGGTCAATAGTTTAATTTGAACGTTCTTGAAAAGCTTAATGAGGATAGCTTGTTGATCTCAAATTGTAATTCTCTGTGTCATCATAATATCATTTTCTAGCATCTGAACTGGTCTGTTGCTTAGCTTCATTCTTGATTAGTTAACATGCATCAAGAAACTAATCATAGGACTTAAGGAATTTACACTTTTTTTGGCTTCAACAGATGGATCTCGGGGTAGGATCATTTGTCCTGGCAAATTCTTTAGTTTCAAGACAAGCACGGAATGTCTCGTCAATGTGAGTCATCATTTACTGACACATTTAATAAATGCCGGCATGAAACTGTAAAGTCAGATGCTATTGTTGCTTGATTGATGTACTGAACTCAGTGTTGCACTTATGTTCCTTGTTAGAAACTTTTAGGCCTCACAAGTAACACGTCCCACCTAGACTCTTGCTCATCTCTTCTGAGTATTTTTAGTAAAAACTTAGGCTCCGGAGCCCTTGTATCATTGATTTTCTGAAACATGCTTAATTTTCCCCAGTCTTGTTATAGTTTTTCATCGAAGAAAGTATCTCATCAATGTTTAATATCCTCGGTCTGTATCATTCATTTTCCAGGAAAGGCATCAAGCACGTTTTTTGAGAAACTTGATATTATTTGCAGTTATTGAAAAAATAAATCTCTTGCAACAATTCTTTTGTAAACCAACTATTGCTGTGCAATGACATTCATGTTTCTTCTCTTGTAATCTAACTAATTTGAGTCCCTTTCTTGTTAATTAATGCCCTAATGATACTTGTGAATTGTAAGTAAGAGATGATGATGGGTCTCGCCGAAGTTTTAGATTAGTGACATCAATACATCAACTTCTGTTCTTTTGTACTTTTTATGAAACTTGGAGAAATTCTTTGAATGATTGATGATTGTTGAATATGTACTAATATCTTAGGAAGTGGAAGACCGTTCTTCAATCAACAAGTCCACTGATCATCCTAGGAGTTGGCCGACTCATTTTTACATCTGGTGTAGATTATCAGGTAGAAAGCTTTCTTAGTTCCTTCCATGACTATGTTTCCTTAATTTTTTCGTCAAAAAATAAGTGGCTGTGCACAGGCACATCCTCCTTTTAAAATGATCAAACTGTGAAAGGTACTCGGCTACGACCATCTCAATCCATTAGCAACTCAGGTCATGCAATTACTTGCAAAGTAGCAGATACACAATTGAAACTAGTATCACGATTCGTCTAGAAGTGTGAAAGGTCAGTAACAGATTTAATCTTTTACAGAAATTCATGCAATTAACTTGTGTGTTATCTATGTTAGGTTCATGTGGGAGAGTATGGGGTACATTGGAATTTCTTTTTCACACTTGCTGGCGTATCTCTTTTAACTTCCTTGATAAACGTTCATTCTCGTTATTGTGGTGTTCTTGGTTTATCAATTCTTATAGGTACATATGGACTATATCAGCTTCCCTTTGAAAATTCTATTCAGATTACCTAGATTGTCTCCGTAAAAAAATAATTATTGTAGGTAAATGAATCAACCTTTTTTTTTTCTTTCAGGATATCAGCTGTGCTTAAGTTCTGGATTAAATGAGTTCCTATTATCCAATGAAAGAGCAAATAACCTCTTTAGCCAAAACAAAGAGGGTGTTGTTAGTATTTTTGGTATGTATTCGCTGTAATATCTTTTAGGTTTGTTGATTCAAGCATTTACTCCTTTCTCTCAAATGTCCTTTAAAATAAAAATTGTGCATCTTTACAGTCCTCATTTTCTTAAAAGGTAAGAAAGTCACTTATTTTCTGTTGTTGTTTTCTTTTCTTTTGTTAGGATATTGGGGCATGTATTTGGTCGGAGTCCAACTGGGAAACTTTCTTTTCTTTGGAAACAATCGGTGAACCCGGATAAGAGTTTGGATTCTTGCTGTTATATTTTGGTAAAATTTCTCCTGCCATTGAATTTTATTGAGTTTTTTGGGGTTGTTTGGATTGACGTGAATGTTTCCATTCATTCTATGTAATCCCATATGCACGATATATGTTTTAGTTTATCAACTATCATATTGGACAGGCATGTCGAAAGAGTTTCCCGCAGAATGGTAATGATTAGAAATTAGGAATCTTATGATTCACGCTGCCACGCTTTTTTATGGTGTAATTTTTATATAATTATCACCTTATACTGCTCATGGTTCTTATGCAGTGCAATCTGACATATGTTGCCTTTGTATTAGCCCAAAACTTTCAGGTATGTCTCAGTTACTGATTATAAGTGGTGATATTTGGTTTGTGCAGTAAACGACAACCATTTATTTCTAGGTCTTGTCGATGATAGTTGATCAATCTGCTGTCATCGGCTTAAGAAGATGTCTCCAATCAGAGTAGCTAATCTATCAACCATTGTCTGTAGAGTTTAACTCTTTGAATTTTAAGTCTTGGAACATTTTCAATCGCTAATGTCTTCTTTTAAAAGTGGGCTGTGTTCTCCGTTAAACTTCCATTCCATGACATTTTGCAGGTTTTGGCAATTTTGGTGCTGTCGGATTTTATTCCTGGACAAAAAACTTCAGTTATTGAAGAAGCATTTGACCGAAATTTATTAGGATCATTCCTCCTGGTGATTCTCTTTCTATGTCTTCCTAATTAAAATTTTGACGCAGTTAAAAAAGAGCTTCAGAATTGTTGATGATAGACCTTGCTAATTTCTACTAACCATTTGTTTTTCATGGGCAGGCCAATATCATGACGGGTTTAATAAACATGAACGTTGACACCATCTTCGCGTCACCTATCACAGCCTTGACTATCTTGGTTGGTTACGCCTTCACTTTGTCCATCCTTAGTGGATTCGCAGCATTTTCAGGGATTAAATTGAAGTTTTGGTAACACTAGGATGAACACGGAGACTTCCTCTGTACCCTTGTGGTCAAGTTTTTCTGTAAGATATTTATTTGAATCTGTAAAGTTGGTAATATCTCAGTCACCCCTTCTTTTAGTCATTGCATTCAAGAATTACTGTCAGAGGTTTGCCCACTAGCAAAGGCACCCATATTGATCCGGCATAATACCTGCCTGTAGCAATTGATGACAATGTCATCGCTCTCTGATGCCTATAAAAACAACCTTACTATTGGAGCAACATATATATACATCAAGGTGATGAGCCTACATTCAACACATTTTGTGGTCAATCTTCATCCTCAACAGTTTTATAAATAAAGTTCGGTGTTTAGGGCACCAAAATAGCTAATTCGTACGGATGCTCATGTTGGAAATTTGATGATATTGCTCCTACTTGTTCTACCAATATATTAAGTACCAGAAAAAGCAGAAGATGCTGATACCTGCTGCTCTACCATCTAAACATTGCACGGAACTACCAAAAATTGGCATCTCATTTAATGATATACGGCTAGATGAGATCGTCGATAGACCATCTCCGCAAGCTAACAACAATTTGTTATCAACATTATCATCATCATCATCAGTCAAGGGTTTGATTTCAAATTATAATAACAACCAGAAAATAGTGTTTAATCCAAGATTTCTTGATGAAGCTTATGAACGTTGCAGAAATATCTGTGCAGCATATGCAAAGACCTTTTTTTGGGTACGCTAAGTTAATAATTTATTAGTAGAAAGAGATTGTGCTAATATGGGTTGGAATAAGCTCTTTGATATTCGTTCCTCACAAGTTAATGATAATATCAGCGCTTGCGTTTTTGGGTATCATAACATAACCTTTGAAATGAATATATCGTTGTCTAAAGATCATTTACAATTTCAGGGACACTATTGATGACTGAAGAACGCCAGAAAGCTATCTGGTCCATTTATGGTAAGTGATGCATGGTCTCATATGTTCTGGGGGTATTTAGGTTGGACAAGACATCAAGTGGATTGTCAATGCAGTCCTTGTTGGCTTTCTTCTTGCCTTGGTATGATGCATTTTAAACAGATTTAAACGTTTAAAGTTTCATGTAGTTTGGTGTAGGAGGACAGATGAATTAGTCGATGGACCTAACGCACCCCTTATGAGTGACGCTGTTCTGGATCGATGGGAAGAAAGACTGGAAAATATTTTCAGTGGTTGTCCTTACGATATGCTTGATACTGCACTCACAGATACCGTCAAGAAATTCCCCATTGACATTAAGGTAATAAATAAGTAGTTAAGAAGCTCTACTCCTAGGTACTGGAGCATGGATCAATGAAGAACTAGCTATAAAGTTCATTTAAGCATTATACAGAAGATCTTTCTTTAGAAAATTGTTTTCATGTTGTAGCCTTTCAAGGATATGATTGAAGGAATGAGAATGGATACCCGCAAATGTCGTTACCAGACTTTTGAAGAGCTTTATCTCTATTGCTACTATGTAGCTGGCACTGTTGGTCTAATGAGTGTTCCAGTGATGGGAATTGCATCTGAATCTCTGACTACATTCCACAATATTTACGAAGCTGCTCTCAACTTGGGTATTGGTAACCAACTCACTAATATCCTTAAGAGATGTGGGAGAAGAGTAAGAACACTTAACAACTACAAGCTCAATTTTGTAAAATTTTGCCAGGTTTTAATTTATTCTCATTTATATCTGGGTACATATGTATGCTCTCAATCGACTCCAGTGCTTTGAGAGGAAGAGTGTATCTTCCACAAGATGAGCTTGTGCAATTTGGGTTACGAGATGAAGATGTTTACTCAAGAACAGTGTCTGATAAATGGAGAGAATTTATGAAACAACAGATCACAAGGGCCAGATTCTTTTTCAGCAAAGCAGAAGAAGGAGCTTCTCAGCTCGACGAAACTAGTCGTTGGCCAGTGAGTACCCTTAAATAACTTCAGCAAACTTTATGATAGTCTTACATATATAATTCTCAAATTTATAAAGGTTGTCACTGACAATTGATGTGTCTAATTGAATTAATACTAGCTTATATGGAGTAATTTGCAGGTATGGACATCTTTGTTATTGTACCGGGAGATCTTGGATGTCATTGAAGATAATAACTACGACAATTTGACAAAACGTGCCTACGTTGGGAGGACAAAGAAGCTCCTTATGTTGCCTTGAGCATATAGTAGAGCTGTATCAGAGCCAAAATTACTTGATTCTTCGCTAAGATCTGGCTAGGTAGCTAGATTAATTTGTAAGGGAACTTCAGTTGTTGGTTGGTGGATCAGCACATTACACTCTCCTTCCTGTAACAGTTCTGGATTTGTACTAATTATGCATTTGTTTCCACAAGATACTCTCTTTTGCTTTTCATCTAACATGAAATTTTAATATCCATGACTTGCGTTCGAAGAGGAAACTTGGATGAATGTGAGCTTTCCTTGAGGTCACCCTAGGCACTGGTGAACCCTTGTATTAAATCAAAGCCAGAGGTAGCTTAAAATCCTCTCAAGTCAGTCAAGGTTTTTAGTCAATAACAGGTAGTTTTAACTTCACAACAGTTTTAAGAACTCAACAATTTACTAAGAACTTAACCTCAAACTGCTTGCTTCAATATTAAACGGCATATGAGATGAAACAAGTAGACAAACTGCTGTATTTATTCTTCTGAAACTCTCTCCAATACATTAAAGTGTACTTTCATCCAACTGTTTTTCTCAACAAGGCCATACATATACACTCTGATGAGGATTAAGAAGTTTTATTCTGATAACATATGATCTTGGTAGGATTTTTAAATTAAAACTAGACTTTGGCTTTAGTTTTAAAGGTTAAACATGACCTTAATAGCAGTACTACCACGAGCACTAGTTTCAAATGCTTCCACAACTTCCTCCTGAGAAAACCCAAATCTGTGTGTTATAAGCGGCTTCACGTCGATTTTTCCACTTTGTATAAACTCCAGACAAAGGGGCCATGTATTCTTATACCGGAAAATGCCTACCACGTCAACTTCTCTGCAAATTCAAATAATAATATACAATGACACTATCAGAGTGGAACAAAATAAACAGGACACTATTCTTTATTTTGCTCAATATAGTTTTTGGCAAGGGAATAGTTTCACACTAGTAAAGACTCTGTTGGATCGAATCTGGGGCATGAAGTTCTGGATAAAGCCTTTCCTAAAGTTCTGGAAGGCATATGTGATTGTGTGGTTGAGAATTTGAGATAACTGTTCACATAACAAGATTTAACGGTTAACCACTTCAGAAAACTACCAAGTCTCATTCCAAAGCTGACCAAAAGGAAAATTGAGCTGTTCACGTCCACGTGAAGGTTGTGAGTTGAAACTTACTGTAAATAGCATGAACTATTACCTAGTTTTCTAAAGGAAGAGAGAGCCAAAACAAACTATACCCATGTGGAGGCTGAGGGTTCGAGGATACAGTGTAGCACTGCAGGAGGTTTGTCACTAACTCGCTATCATGTCTATTTATAGAATACTCAATACTGATACATATTTTGTTACACCTCTCTTTTACAGTTGGACGTTTTAGAGTATGTGGTTGGCAAAACATACCTTGCAGCAGCTGGTGTAAGTGGGACAGTCATCTCGTTATGGCCCATTCCCACAAGACAAACTTTACCACCTGGTTGTGTAGCATTTAGGGCTGTCCTTACAGTTTTCTCAAAGCCTGCACAATCGAAGGTCACATCCACTCCAACCCCCATTGTTTTCTGAATCTGAACCACTTCGTTATCCACGTGCTGTAGAGAAGTACCCAATTGAAGTAAGCAAGGAAAAATTTAACCAAACAGAGTTATTTCAAACTTTAGGGAGATCACAGAGAACAATTTCTCGTTTCTTACAAATCTAGTCCTATTGGTGGACGACGACAGACACTAGTCCATAGGGGCCTCAGAGCCCAGTTTCTGTATACAAGACGGTTAGATGACACGGCTTAGTGATTAAGAGGAGATTTTACATCTGTGTAAACATATAAAGAATGTTTTTGGTCAAAGATGTCTGAAGACGAGTAGTTGACAATTTGATGAGATGGTACTTGGTTGTTAGAAAAGATAGGAAATTATACAAAAGGAGTAAAACGTTGTGCACCTGAATATTTGTTGAAACTTTGACAATGTCATCTGCACCGAGTTCCTTTGCAACAGATAAACGATGATCATCCACGTCCACAATAACAATTTTTGGGGCTCCAAAAGCCCGAGCTGCCAGAAGAGTGACAAGTCCTATGGGACCTGCTCCCATTATCAACACGTTTGTCTCTGGACCAATGTTTGCACGGCGACAAGCATGGACACCAACACTCAGAGGCTCACACATAGCCCCTTCCTCTAAGCTCACGTTGTCAGGCAGCTTAAAGCATAAATCTGCAGGGTGCACCACCTGTTACAAGAAGTAAGGCATTTTCTAAGTTCTTTCTGTTCAGATGTATACAAACTGTGTACTGACGTCAAAGTTTACCCTAACATCGTCATGAGTTTCGTTTTTAAGCAGCAAGAAACCTCTTGTTTGTATACATCGAAGTATAACCAACCAACAATTCTCCATGAAAAGATATAATTGATCTTATAACTGTCCCAGTACGTTATAATGCACATTTTTTGTTCTGTGAAATACGTATAAATTATAGAGAAGGAACCCAGAACTTTAATGAATATAAGAATGGTTCCAAGTTGCTACGGTTTTGAATAGTATCATACACCCTGCTTTTGTTGATTTCACAGGTGAAGACACGATAAGAAGCCTTAAACTGAGTACACGCAGAATATATATGGTGTATTTGTCTCAATTAGCCGTTCACTTACTACAAACCGCAATTCCTAAGAACTGAGAGAGCATAATATCCTATAATCCCAACTACAAATCCACCTATTTGAGTACCGATAATGCATCAGTAATTGACAAGAACCACCGTTAAAGAATGAATATATCTGACTACTTCTCATCTTTCCAACAAAGAGTAAACTAATCAGCTAGGCAGATAACAGACTATCATTGTAATAACCATATATTCAGATTAGGAAAATGTAAGGATGGAGAACCTGATTTGCAAGAGAGCCATGAACTGGTGGTGTTGCGAAAAACTTCATATCAGGACATAGATTATATCGGCCATCTTTACAAAGATTACATCTCCAGCAGCTAATTCCAGGTTCTAGCGCTACCCGATCACCGGCTATTAGCGATTTCACTTCCTTACCAACTTCTTCTATGATCCCAGCACACTCATGTCCAATCACCATTGGTTCTTTCACTATAAAATCAGCACATCTCATGGTCTGGTACCAAAATTACCATCTTAGTGTTTAGAGACCAATTTCAGACTAAAACAGGAAATAAAAAACTCAAAATATTTTTAAGGAACATCTGAGACATAATTCAGCTCATCCAATGGTTTGAATATCATCAATCAGAAATGGTTGAACTGCAAGAAACAATCTAATCTTCTTTTTTTTTGTTGACGAATCTAATGGTCCATACAAATGATAATATCAGTTGCATTAAATGAACTTATAAGGAGCCATATTAGACACACACAAAAAAAACAGAAGGAAAAATAAAAATTACAGAAATAGAAAGGAAAAAAACTTGGGATAGTAAGATCAGTGGAGAGAATGAGAAGAAGATTGCCTTGAGGTAGTGAACATCACTTCCGCAGATACCTACAGCTTTCATTCTAACCCTAACATCATGGGGACCTGAAAAAAATTCAAGAAACACACAGATATCACTCGCAGTTACCATTAATCTACAGTGAATCAAATAAATCAGCAGAAATAAGTTCAAACTTCAAAGAAAACAAATAAAAAGGAAATTTATTATTTTTCAATGCTGAAGTAGTGGCAAAGAGTGTAGTACCAAGAGGAGGAAGCTTGAATGGTTGGATTTGAAGATTATTCACACCAAGAAGCCATGCTGCCATGTTTTCCTCGCCACCACCATGAGACATCCCTCCTTTACCCATCTCTCTCTCTCTCTCTTCACCCTCTCTTCACTGTATGTGTTCAGTGTTCTAGCTTCCTCTGTATTTAACAGTCAAGAAACCAACAAAGTTGATTGCGTGGAATCTACTCAATTGATGGTCGACATGAACTAACCCCCACAAATAAAAATAGAAAATAAAAAATCCAAGGGCACCAAATTGTAACATCAAAAAAAGAATTCCTTGATCTCAAGTCAGATCTTCAAGCACCTCGCACTGACACAGTGACCACTGACACGTTTTATGAAGAACAGTAAACTATAATGCATCATTGTCATTGTGTTTATCCACTACTGTCCTTTTCAACTCGGCCTTGTGATGCGCATTATCTAATTATTTATTTTTTTAATGTCAACTCTAAAGCAAGGAAATTTATTTTTCTGAAGAGTAAGTTAAACACACGCACCAAAGTTGGATATTGATCACACCAGTGAAAGATAGGAATGATATGGGCATCCTCCGCAATATAAATCCTATAACTTGAAGAATGAAAGAACTGATTTTATTCTGAAACTTATAGAATAGAAGAAAGAAAGAATTGCTTTCATTCATCATACTTCTGCTTTTTGCTTCTAATACAATGTTACATATAAATGAGACTGAAAAGAGAGGAGGGGGGGAACTTGGTTGAATAATGAACATTACAAACTCTCATCAAAAATGAAACCCAAACTAAAAACAAGGGAAGCTTCGACATCATTTTCATATCTTTGATGGCCACATTTTTTTGATTTCTTGGCTCATCAGAAAAACATTTCTCACTTTAACTTCACTGAACGTAGTTATTAATTGCTCAATCTGCCTTGGATTTTCACTGGGCGTTTACTGCTCAGACTAAAAACTTCTTACTGCCTGAGATTCTTTTTATTGTCCCAGAATTTTTAGATAACCTCCCACCACACTTTCAGTACCTAGTTTACATCACTGTTGTATTGTTGGTGCAGCTGCAGGTGATTGTTCAGACCACTTCCACACTTTCAGATCACCATTTCCATCACCAGTAAAAAACAAACCACCAGGAGCAGTTTGAATAGCTCGAGTCTCCTCTTTGGCATAAATTTTTCCTCGTTCATTAAATCTGTTAAAGACAATAACACAATCTTCTTAGTCAAGCTCCTTTACGAGTAAAAACAAACTCTACAACAAGAGCTGTAACTTACGATGGCAGGTCATAGAGACGGACAGTGTTGTCATTACATGAGCATATCAACACAGGTTTTCCTTGTGCATCAGGCATCCCACAGAGCGCTAACAGACCCTGTATAACCAAAGCAAATTTTATAGAAAACCAGCAACCAAAAAAGAAACAGTGACCGCACTAACAAAGACCAAAATCTTTCATCATTCCACATAAAACTACAAAAAGTATACACAAGTACTACGGCATGCTAGGCTCATGAATAAATTGCTATCATAAAGACCTTTGAAAAACAACCACAGAAATTATTTTAATGTTCAGCAACGTCTAGCACTTTGAAACATGAATCTCACATCTCTTGAACAGGCAATTATGCTGACAGCTTGATGAATAACATTAATAACGGATCCCATTGTTGGGGAACATGAAACCGAGACAGGACATTCACATAGGAAAATGAACAAATGACAATTACTTATAGCAATCCTTATCAGGATAGGATTCAATATGGACATTTATAAGAAATATACAAAAACATTTAATCAACAAAACATACTCAGTTAGAAGGCATGCAATGTAAAACACTAAAGATAAGTAGATGCATACATGTTCTTCGTTGTGGGTGTAAGTGACTTCTAACATTCCACTCTCAGAAAGAGCCCAGACCTGAACAAACAAACATAGAGGTAAGCTAACAGTTCTGTGAGGGCAAAGAATTATGGCTAATAAATCAAAATAGAAGAAACTAACCTTTATTGTTTGGTCCAGAGAACATGACAATAAGAACTGATCCCAGCAAAGAACAGACATTACGACTGATGTGTGATCTGTCAGAGTATATATGCACTGTAACGTCTCAAGTTCCCACACCTAATGGAGGAAAAAGACAAATGTTAGAGATAAGACATAAACATGATCCACTTCCGTATAGATGTGTAAAGAAGAAAACTATTCAGCATGATGAAATATAGACAAGGGAGAAAAAATAATATCAGATGTCATTGACATTAGCAGTGGTCAATCTTCTATAGATGCTGTCCACAAAATCACCTAGATTAGCAAAACACGAAGTTCTGTAGACAAGAATCTAGAAGATTCAACTAATTGCAGGTTTATTTGCTTAAAATGTGGAAAGTTTCAGCCACCTAATATATGAAGGAGACAGCCTTCAGGTTAATAAACTATAAAAAATATATCCTAGAATGTCACACTCAGAGATTAGCAAGTGCTAGAAGCATGGAAGAAACCCCAAAAGGCCCAACATACCCTTATTGTGTTATCCATGGATCCAGAGTAGAGTCTATTAGCGCCTACAACTAACGTAACAATAGAAGCACTATGACCCTGAAGAGCAGCAGCAGGCTCAAAACCATTGGTTGCAGCAACAAATTTCCAGACCAATATGCTACCATCCTGGAGCAAAAGTAACAAACAAATTAGTTGAATCCATGAGAATATGAAGTGAGACATGAATGAAAGACAATGAAGATCTACGTAAAACGAGTAAAAGAGTGGACAATGAAAAAGAATTGTTTGCACAATAGGAAAAACGAGAAAGTACCTGAGTTCCAGCAAGTAACATTTCATTGCCCACAGCCAAGGCATAAACTTGTCCAGATGGACCACTAAGACTGAGTTCACTACTGGTTTGAGTGTTCCAAGCCTGAAAGTTAAGATAATGATACACGTAAGAAAAGGCTTGAGGCACATAGACCATTGAACAAGCAAACAAGGCATAACAGAATAGTAAATATAAAGATCATATGATTCACAAAAAAAAAAAAAAAGTAAGAGAAACTTAAAAACAAAATGGCTTACCTTGACACAATTATTAATTCCAACAAAGACCCAGGGGCCTTCACTGATGACACAGCCAACTTCAGATCCAAGATTAATTACAGCAGCACACTGAACATCATGATGATGCAATTGAGTTTTGTAAAAGAAGGTAAGACCACGAAAAAAAATAAAATAAAAATCTATCAACCTGGCCAGTTTGACAGTCCCAGACCCGAACAGTTCCATCTTTGCTACCAGAATATAATTTGTCAGACCCCATTGGGAAAGCAATCCCGCTAATGACCTGTTATAATACAAATCCTCCAATCAAACAGCTGAACAGCTACAAATAGTATACATATAAGTTGAGGAAAATCAAAACAGAACAAAATAAAGCTACCTTCTTCTCGTGTCCAGCAAGTTGCGTCAACATTGTGAAACTATCAGCGACAAACCACCGATGCAAGAATTTGCAACTTTCACCATAAGAACACTTATCAGCCATCCAATAGGTACAAACCTTATCTTGAGTCTTCAGAGGAGCTCTAAATCCTGGACCTCTAGGTCCTCCATTAACTGCCCCGCCTTGACCATGATCCCTGCCCCATTTAGAAGGCTGTGTATCAGCTCGATTGTAGGTATTCGGTTTTCTTCGCGAAAATGAGCCGGAACCAGAGAAATTCCCACCAGAAAAGTTTCCACCAGAAAAGTTCCCCTGATCTGAAGGTTGTATCACATGGGATCTCTTTGATCCCATCCCGTTGTTGCTACTTGGCTGTGGCAGTTCACTGTGGCGATACTGACACGGATTCCTTGTACATCTACCCGCCCTCCAATGAAAGCAGACTTTATCTATTGTTGGCACTCCTCCTCCTCCTCCTCCTCCTCCTCCTAGTCTATTGAATACCCTCTTCCCATTATCGACGTCCATAACTACCACAAATACAGAAAAACACACCGATAAACAAAAACCCTAATTTCAAGACTTCTCTTTTATGATCCGTAATCCTAATTCAATAGCATTCCAATCAATTTAAGGGAACTGATTTCCCACTTGTACAACATTGTCCACACAGTACCATCGTTCTCCGCTGATAACACAAATACCACCAACTCGGAACTTCAAACAGATTTACACGAATCAAACAAAATAAAAACCCTAATTCAAAACAACAACCAACCAAATCCCAATCAAAAAATTCCTTCAGAACTCCAAAACCAGAAAAACCCTAATCGAATTGCAATCTGATGCCGCTTCTCAATATCATCAATTCTGAATTATTAATTAAATATAAAAACAAAACCACTAAAACCCTATTTATGGAACAACAAGTATATATCACGGAACTAATTCAGAGAAGTAGAGTCCTCTTCTTGTTCCTTGAATAATAATCATGAACATCAAAAGTAGAATCGACCATCAAAAAATACTGAAACTTTTCGACTTGTAAGAGGGAAAGAAATAAAGAAGACCCGGAGCCTTTGGTTTTTCTTTCTCTCTCCCTCTCTCTTTAACGAAGAACTGGAACTAGAAGTGGATTTCGGCAAGTCAGTTGCCTTATATAGAGACTAGACGTGTGCCAATTGCAAACCCCTTTCTGAGTTTAAGTTTTTATATATTTGAATTTTTGACTTGACTATGACGCTAACTTGAGGAGTAAATAATGGGCTTCCTTACTACTCCAGTATTTACCATTCAAAATTGCCCTTAACAAGGCGCCTCTTCCAAGGGTGACCGGAGGCGGAGTTCCTGGATTTAAACGGGTGATTTCCTGGATTTAAACGGGTGATTGGGCTTTTCACTGGTGATTTCCTGGATTTAAACGGGTGATTTCCTGGATTTAAACTGACCTCATTTCGGTTTGACTGCAAAACCAGATATCGGACAATTTCTATAGTTGATTTTTTTCCATAGTAGCTCCTACTGGCATCTTCATTGGCGATTTATAGGAGTTGTCTTCTATGGATGGGTGGGCACATAAGAAGAGCTAAGTCAAATTCCAAGGGTAGGAGTGCACCTATTCGTAATAGAGTCGTTAACGACCCTGGTCTTTCTTGTTGTGGAAGAAGATTTAGGAGCCCTGACATGAGTAAGAACTCGGACATTATAAGAATGGATTGGTAGGATCGACGAGATTCTGTACCCCTGAATGGCAGCTTAGGAGTAGGGTATTTTTCTATTGGCCTTTTTGGGATGGAAGCTTAGTAATAGAATATATTGACCGTTATGTTATCAAGGTATCCCACGGACAAAGGTACTGGGATCTAATGTAAGTTATGGAGAAAGAGAATTGGCACTAGGAGTGGCATTGCTTCTACGGACTATAACTATGACTATAACTCTTAGGCCTTTTTTGATAACAGGGCAAGAAAACAATTTCATAGAAAATGTACTATATGAAATCAATATTCTGAAGAAGGTAAGGAAAGATTTTTCATAGAATTTCATGAAATTATGTTTAAAACATATTTTAAACCATGTTTTTTTATAAATGGGCCCATAATTTCATAGAAATAAATTTGTAATCAAACGGCGGAAAATACGTTATTTTCATAAACAGATGACTAATTTCATGGAATTAAATCCTATCAAACACGACCTTAAAGCTTCTCCTATGGTTGATTCTTTGTTTCATACTCCCTTTATTTCATAAAAAATAAGTTATTTATTTTAAAATTTTATTACATAAAAATTAAAATAATATTTCTAAAATGACCCTTTTGATTGATTATTGTTATCAAATTTTTGTATAAGCATATTTGTTTTCGTTACGTAGATGTTTTAAAATATTTTTTGACAATATAAATTTACAAATATCCATGTTATAATTTGAGATGTATACTAATTTTATTGTTTGATAAGCATTTAATTAATACATTTTTATCGCTTTATTTATATTTTCTTGTTATCGTTTGATACTAATTTTATTGTTTTATATATAATAGGTGGTTCGCATTAAATTTGAAGTTATTAATTAAACATGGTTAAAATAGGTGTTAAGGGTCGGTTGCGTTTAAATAAAACCCAAGTGTTGATCATGGTCATATGATGAGCAGGTGAACGGGTGAAGCATTTCACTACTACATTACATACACATGTGAAGAACTGAGACGCTGGCAGTTGACAGGCTACGTGATTACTAGAAGGCTATGGAGTGCTTTTATGAAACATTGAGAAGGACAACAACACTGTTGGGAGTCAAAATCAATTATGGAGTAGGCGTAGGCATAGCTAAGAGCTAAACAAAGAGCTGTAGACGTATGTAGTATTGATGGGCAGACAAGCTAGTTAGTAGCTACGGATGGTGTGAACGGACTTAAGCAACATCAGTAGGTGGATCAGTTAACGTGAAGTCTGTACAATTCAAAGAGAAGAGTACAGTTATGGTAGGCTAGGTGGTGAAACTCTTTTAAGAGTTGAATCACGTGTGAAGAGAGATGTTGTTTTAGGCAGAGTAGGGAGTCAGGTAGTGGCTGAATTTGTCTGACACGGAAAGAAAAGCTAAGAAGTAGGGGGACCAGGTGATGGGAGTCAAGTCTTCTAAGTACGGTTGGTGTGAGACTATTGGTTGGTGAAAAAGAAAAGAAGAGAGTCATCAGGGAGCACATAAAGGGAGAGGATACCTAGTCTAGGGTTTTTTTTTGGATTTCTTTTTACGGAAGAAAGTGAAGCTATAAAAGGGGAGGATGATACAGCGTCCTGAGGGGGGTGGAATTGTTGTACAAGAGTTCACGGCGGATTTCAGAGAGACTATGTCCCCTGAATAGTTGAGACTTTTCTTCCTGTATCACTTTGTTGGAGGACGAAAGAAGGAGACGATTTTTGCCGGGTGACAACGGTGACTACGGGTTAATTCTTTCTTCTCTTCTATTTATTTTTATGGGTTTTGAGAAACCCTTCTCCATGTTCTAAATAATTTGTAACTAGGGTTTAATGTAGAAACCACTTACAGTTTTAGATCAATTAAATAAAATATTTGATAAAGACCATTATGATTTGAATAGATTAATTTCCATGATTTTGATTTATTGAATTTCATTAAACAATTGTGACATCTTTTGATGGTACATGCTTGGCCTAGGTTTTTGATGTTCCATGCTTCTGGTATACAGTTGTTATTTTGAAAATCTACTTGTTACAAATATATTTGCCTACTTATTTGATATTTCATGCTTGGGTTAAATCCTTTGATGGGGTATGCTTAGAATAGCCAGGTATTATTTGTGGACCTATAATTAGTTTCGTACAATTTTCTCGCTAACGCAATTTTATGGTGTATGCTTGAGACTAGGGCTTTTTGATGCACCATGTTTAGGGCGTCTCAGTGATATATGCGAATCTAAATATTCATGAGTTATGTTTCACTTCAGTAATTAAATAGAAATAATGGTGGATACTAAAAACCCTGGTTACCGACTCTCTCTGCTTAATTATTTTATTATTTTAGTTTATTTTATTATTTTATTTATAAACCTAAAAATCCCAAAAATATTGTTTCTGGTTAGTTTATTAGAGATATTAATTGCAGTATTTCCCCGCTCTCTGTGGGTTCGACCCGTACTTGTCGTTGTCTACTAGTTAGACGTCGTGCGATTGCGGTTATTATATAGGGTAATCTAAAATCCCATCAACAATATAAAATTTACAAATATCCATGTTATAATTTGAGATGTATATCATTTCTAAACAGTAAATTTGTTGGATGGTCCAGAAACTCGTCTACCATTTATCCTATAGTCCACCGGAAAAAAACAGTTATCTGAAAGTCCATAAAAGGTTTGAAAAGTGGAAATGCAGGTACGTGTGAACCAACCACGTCGTCGAAACTAATTCACAAAACAGATAACATATCAAAACCACTTGAATCTCAACATTAACAGGGCATAAAAAAAATCAAAACTATTTATCATATTTGATTCCTTCGAATCAAAATCATTTCTCTTCTTAAATCATCAAACAAAAAACCAAAAGCAAAATCATCAAACAAAAGCGAAACTAAAATCATCAAAAAAACATATTTGAAAAGAAAATTAATCAACAATCAACAAAAAAATAAATAATCAAAAGTCGTGTTATGGACGAAGAAGAAGAAGATCTTTATTAGTCGCCAAAAACAATATATATTGATATGTATGATCCTACATTACATATTGATATGTACTGAAGGAAAAAATGTATTGTCTCACAATATATATTGATATGTATGATCCAACATTACATATCAATATGTACTGAAGAAAAACAAAATATGATCCAACAGTACATATTTATGTGTATGATCCTACAGTACATACCAATATGTATTGGGTAAAAAACTAGTTATGCTTGAATACTAGTTTATGTATGATCCAACTAGTTATTCGTATGTATTAGGTAAAAGCATCACAAATGTTTGTGTCGCTTATATTCCTTCTTGTTGTGTATGATCCAATAGTACATGTTGATATGTACTGAAGGAAAAAGTGATTTCTTGATGCTTGAATAAAAATCTATATGTATTATTGGATCATACAAACACAAAAAATTTGTGAAAATGTGTACTAGCAAAAATCCAAAATATATACTTGCAAAACCCAAAATATGTATTGTAAGATCATACATAAACCCAAATTGTCTCCAGATTTTTTTTTTCTTCTTTTTTTTCTTTTCTTCTTCTTCTTCTTCTTCTTCTTCTTCTTCTTCTTCTTCTTCTTCTTCTTCGTCTTCTTCACCATCACTTGATTTTCTTCTTCTTGATCGTTCTCATACTTTGTATTCTTCTTCCCACTTTTCAACCATCTCTTATTCTCTCTAATTAAAACCTGATTCTTAAAATACAAATCAACAATCAATAAAATCAAAATCTTCATCTCGGTCTCTTCTAATTTTGAGTTTAAAACTATAGATCCAAAAACAAAGAGGAGTAAGATAGATGCACTCTCTCATTTTCGACGATTATCAACCGATGCCAAACAAAAAATAAAAACCAAGAAGATCGAAGAAGAAAACCCTCTCTCTCTCTCTCACTCTCTCTTCCTGCCTTTCTAAGTTATAAATTAAAGGGCGGTTTTATAATTAAAATAAAAGGATATACAATGATATACACTGCACGTGTAATGGACAAACGAATAGTATTTTTGCTAAAAAAACATTAAAAAGGATTAACGACTAAAACAAGTTCTATGGATGGACCAACCATTAAATATGTCCTCAAAATAGGATTATCTTGTAATTTCTAGTTTCTAAATTTTATTATTTTATAATCCATAAGGATACAATTGGAAGAAAAAAAATACCTAAAATTATCCATTTTTTCTTATTTCCTTAAGAATTGTGCAAACTTAAAATAATTAAACTTTTATGAAACGGGGGAGTATGTGGTAATATTGTCTAGATTTTTTCTTGGTAAAAAATTCCTTTCATAGATATAGATTCATATAACTAAAAAAGATCATCTTCAACCCATATTCATTTTAATTTCTTAGTCTCTTAAGTGTCATATAATAATTGGTTAACAATATTTCTATTTTAATTTTATAATTTATCTTATTAATAGAAAAAATGACTAGGATGGGAAGATATCCTTTATGTGAATGTCTAGTTACACGTCATCTACGCGTTGATTTAAGAAGTTAGCGTTTGAGAAGGATTTTAGGAAAAATGGATGTGTATCCTATGTGGATTTAGACATTTATCCTCACACACAATCCATTGGAAAAGCTCTCAGGCTTTAGACATACTTGATGGTTTCGTGGCCTGCATGTCTCTATTTATGGGCGTCTCTGATATCATCTGACTTTGGCAATTATACCTAAGGGGTATATCAAAATGCTTCGCTTTGGTAGAAGACATATTTTTGTTAAAAGAAGTTCACATATGAGATACTATTAGTTGTTGAAAGAACAACAAGAAGTATGAAGATTTTAGTCTAATTAACTTTGTTAAATGACACAACACATTTTGTCTTCTTGAATTATTAAATTTCCCAAAATTAAAGGAAGAAAACATAAAGAGAACAAAAAAACGGGATAATTATTCTCTTAAAAAGAACACGGTTAATTCGTTCCGAAGACTAAGGTGAGATTTAACGTCTTTAATAATCAAAATATACGTACTTACAATGTATGTGTTTTTTTAATGATAGCATATATTAAATGATATTATTTTAAAATAATTCTTTGGAGCATCAGATTATTAGAGGCAGTCCTGATTAAACCACACAAAAACCAATTGAACCAAAATGTGAAACTTTGCCCATAAATTTGACATAAATAGAAGTCAGTCTCAGATATTACCTTGCTATCTCAAGATATAGATAGGTTGAGCCCATTATGACTGAAGACAAAATTATGCAAGGGTATGAATATGGGCTCAATTAAATCCTTGACTTGTAGCTTGTGATATGGAAGGAAAATAAAAGAAACAGAATGTCGACATCATGAATGAAAATAATATATGAGAGAGTATATTATTTATATATGCAACCAAAGTTGGAAATTTAATTGGCCTTGTATGCACAAGATTTTGATGATCAATATAATATCTTCCACCAGTGGATAAAAAAAGGAGAAAATCTTATAAACAAGGGAAAATATAATATCATTAGTTCGAAATATATATAATTTCCATATTTTTCTTAATTTTTATTCCGTCTATTTAGTAAGTTATATAATTAATATACTATACTGATTGTTGAAGATTTTAAGACTGAGATATAAACAGGGGTCAAGTACACATGAAGAAGGGAGTTTATTTTTCCAGAGTTAATCCGACGGTTCAGACAGTTAAATTAGTTTGGGATTTTTTTATTTTTTATTTTTTTTCTTAGTATTTTTTATTTTTTTTGTAATAGAAATCTAATTCTCTCCATCGGGATTGAAGATGAGGCCAATTATATTGTGTAAAAAGTTCAGTATAATAAATATTTTTTTGGTCTATAATTGTTTTATTGATTGTTCTTCAATTAAAGTTTCATTTTTTATTGTCTTGAATAGTCTTCAACTATTAATTTTTTATAAGCGAAGCAAATTAATAATGTTTTGTTACCACAAAGGTTGTAATTGTTGTTTTAATCGTAATTTTAATATGAATATTTTTCTAGAGATTGCATGAGTAGTTTACGTAATTAATTGGTGGAATTTGAAAACCCTGGTAATCTTTTATTATTAGTTTATTTTTATTTATTTTCTAAATCCATATTTTGATCTTTTTAGCATAATTTAATTGTAAATTTAAAGTGGCAATTGATTTAATCTCAGTGGAACCACTCGTATTTCACATACTATCTATATCGATAGTCGTGCACACCAACAATTAAAATTCACATCAGGATGTTTCTAGGAATCAGTAACAAACATATTCAGTTAATTAGCAGACATGCCTAGTATATCCAGACGGTGATGTATTATGAGTCAGTCATGAGGCTCGTAAAGCTTGAGTCGTATACGTGAGACCGAAGCGCGAGGATACCTAAGTCTCGTTCGTGGTCATCGAGTCAACCTTGGATGCATCATGAGGATAAAGCAGACATGACTAGCACATCCAACAGGGGATGTACTTGGAGTCGTGTTTATGAGGGCTTAAAGCCGAGAACCGAGTCTCGAGAAGTCGAGTCTTGCTTATGAGGATAACAACCGAATCTCGCTTATGAGGTCAAGAGGTAGGTCTCGCTCATGATATCGAGAGCTGAGTTTGCTAATGAGGCCGAGAGTCGAGTCGAGTCTCGCTCACGAGGTTGATACTTTGGTTGGGCTTAAAGGATAAGTTTTGTAATAAAACTCGAAATGAATTTTAAAATGACTATTATCCCCGTGTCACGAAAAACTACCATCTACACTTAGTTACTCAATTTTCTCAGTATATGCTCATACAAGCAGGGTTTTTAAATCGTGACTCGTTTTTCATTTTAAAAAATCGATTCATATGTTGAATCGTCAATCGAAGATTCACAGTTAATTTTTGGGTGAAGTAAAGCTTGAATAATTATCTAATGGGTCGGGATCCCTTAACAAAAGGTTTTGACAAAACCTTTCAACAAAATTTGCTAATTGTGTGATCACGTATATCTGAAGTCGCATTATTTCCACAGTTGAATTCCTTGAACTTGCCTCGAATGTGCATCGATGTTGCAGTAACATATATCAAATGCGGGAATAACTAATGCTTAAACCCCGAAATACACTCTAGGTTAACGCTTTTTTTCGCAACGAACTCTTCTCAAACTGCTCTTCCGAGCTCAAATATGCTACTTTAACACTTTGCTTAAAGATAAGCCATGAATTATGCGCCACTCCTCTTGGACGCGCCCCAATCAAGAAGCAATGCCTCAAAAGACGCACTGAGCCTCTGAGCTAGGATAACCCTAGCCTTTTCTCCTATCATCGCCAAGTTAGGACTAGGTATTTAGCTTAGCACCACATTAGCACCAGTTAGCCACCATAACGCTTCACTAGCATTTGAGAAGCGGCAACTAACCTAACATGGTCTTAGCTGGCACATCTTGGCCTGATGAGGCCTTAGCCAGCGCGTCACTATCTTAGCACCTTAACCCTAGCGTTAAAAGTGTTAACCCTAACCCTAGCACCAAAGGCGCAAACTTCATTGGCCGGCATATCCTGTATAGCACGACCATTAGCCTAGCGCGTCCTAGCTAATACGCTTCTAGCTAGCATACCCCTTACCTAATGTGCCACTAGTTTAGTGCCCCTTTGGTCGATGCGCCCCAACAGCCTGGCGCATCCCTAGCCTAGTGCTAACAACTTGACGTGTCGCTAACTCCTTAGCGCTTCCCATGCGCAAGCACACCACAAGCCTGACGCGTCCCCGAGTAAGTCTCATGCTTGATGCGTAATGTGATTTTTAATAGTGGTAAAATAGGTTCGATTCTCGGACTTGTGAAGATTTAATTTCTAGACCTAATTTTTAATAACATAAAATTAAGAAAATTAAAACAAAGTTGATTTAAAACTGATGGGAAGAACTAGGGTTAAGGATTCCACTTTTAACCAATAACTCAAGTGATAAAATCGTACAATTCTTGTATTCAGTTTAATCAAAACATTGCCAGAGTTAGGTTTTTGAAAGAATAATTGTAAATCGAAAGCATGAGGCATCAAGAGTTTAAAACTAAGCATGACCCATCAAAAGAAAACACAATTATTTGAGAAAAATCATTTTTTCAATTTTATTCAAAACAATTAATAATAAAAGAATTGTAAAATAGATAGATAAAATAGAAGTTACCACTTAATTATTGGAGAAAAAGCTTCCTCCATCGCCCCAGTGATGATGATTAGTTTATTGTATTGGAAACGCACTCAAAATAGATTTTCATTGCTCAAAAAGTGCTTACAATGGTGAAAGAGAAGTAACACAGGAATTTTGAGACGTTTATAAAAGTTATAGAGAAGTGTTCTCTGTGTTACAGAAGAAAGAAAAGGGAACAGGAGAAAAGAACGGACTGTATATGAAGCAGGAATACGACTGCTTCGGCAGCTGAAGATACGACTGAAACAGTAACAGAAAGACAATTCAGCGACAGTCTTATGTTTTTCCTCTTCTTCTTCTTCGCAGCAGGAAGCTTTTTTTCTGGAATTTTCTTCAGTGGTCTCTGCTGCCTCCCCCCCTCCCCCCCGATTTTCTTCGCTCCTCTTTGCTATATATAGGGTTAATAAACCCTAATAAGCTTTATTAACCGATAATTACTCAAAAAAAATTCCAAATCCAACTCTAAATCCCGTAACAATTCCAAACAGAGAAGAACTCGGTTTCCCGTCCAATTTCACTTCTTCCAACCATTTTTTCCGGCTAAAATTCCCTATTTGACATGTGTTGAACTTGGGTTGATTAATTCTTCACTTGGGTAACTCATATTTACCCGATAATCTGTAAAAACACGGTTGCCAGAATCAACAAAAGTTTTTTCACGTAACAAATAAGTTTCCCGCCAAAATCAGAATTTGAAATTCAAAAGGGAGGTGCCCTTATCCATTGTATGAATGCCTTTACCAATTTTTATGGGTGCCTTTAACAACTTTTTGAGCCGATTTTTTTCCAAATTATTCATTTCTCGAAAATACTTATAAAAACACAAAAAACCATAAATAGTATAAAATCAAGCATTGACAAAATAGAGAATTGATCACAATTTAAACACAGAAATGTGTCTATCAAATACCCCCGAACTTACTATTTGCTAGTCCTTGAGAAAATCTAATCTAGAAAATAAAATCCTAACTCACTTTCGCAGGAATCGTGACTACATTTAGCATATGTAATAAGCCTTTAAACCCCTAGGTGTCCCTAGTGGACGAGTTTTGTCTCGTGACGGTTTACAAGAGGTATACCCACAAAACCTTTACTCAAAATTTTTGCTACTCGTGAACGATTGAAGATAGACACTGAACAAGTTATTTAGTTGGCATACTAAATTCTTCGGCCGTGGGAATCATTACCCTATATGAGTCCAACTGTTGTACATGAGTTTTTACTCAAGCATACTAAATTCATATAATAAAACAAAGCTATACTCATATAGTCGTTCAACCACAATACTCATAATTTATCAAAGTTCAATCACATGAAAAGATTTAGAAGATGAAAATAGACAAAATGAAGTTTGCGCGTGTTGACTAAGGTGGGCGGTGTTTCCCATATCTTTCTGAAGGTCAGTGCCAGGATGAATCCTATGGACTGAAATACGCTCCCACTGGTCTTAATCGTAATACTAATATCGATTCAACTGGTATATACAAGGGTCCCAGCGATTGATTTATTGAAAATAAAAAAATTATAAATGTACTAACAACATGATTGGATCTAATTGAATCCAAGCGCATGCTCCTTATCAGCATCTTACATGATAGTCATGGATCCTGCATTCCACGCTTGCTTAGGCGACGGAGACAGGGAAAACACACACATATTGCTATCAAAGTGTCAATACTCGATTTTTTTCTTTTTTTTATAAATAAAATATAAAAATGGTTCTTGATCTCAAACACTCTATTTCATCCTAGCGGTGATAACAATTCGATACTGGTGCCCCACCAAATCACTTAGAGAAACATAAAAATTGCAAAAATAAAAATAGAATGTGATATGGTTGAGATAGACTCCGAGATACGGTGACAACTATCATGTTATTTCTAACACCTGAACTCTGTCCTTTTATGAATAGACCATTTATCTGGGCACACCAATTACTATACGAAAAAGATCTCAGTTTCCATCTACCTATAATGGTTAGTGTCATCCTGAATTGTTCACAAATTTCTAGACTTTGGAGTTTTATATTCCATTAAAAGTTTCTCCCTTAGCCCCAAACTTAAATCAAACAGTGTCCTCAATGTTTCTAAAGATGAATGATTAAAAATATGAACAAGGAGAAACGGTTACCACTTCAAGAAAAGGAGTTAAGGAAAGATATTAGCGTGTCGCATGAGCATGGGTTACCTCTCAAGAAGTGCTAAGTTTAAAATCTTCATCCAGACTTAGAAAGAATTAGTCACCTCATAAAATCATACATCAATAGTCGGAACAACTGTGGGTCATTTGAATCAAATAATGTTATCCAAAAGAGAAAGAAACTGCAGCAGGCCCAGAAAGTGAACAAACAAAGTACAACCTTGTCCCTATATAGTTTCTTGTTTACTTCTAGTTGTGGTTCAGGTTCAGGCTCTATAAAAGGGTCTAAATAAAATATTTTCATGGGCTGGATTTCCTCGTAAGCAGGATCTACAACATCAGGATGAAGAGTCTGGAAAAACTCAACTAAGAACTTAGAATCACATAATAATAACCTGAATAATTGTGGATCCTCAAAGTAAATCAGATTTGAGTCACACAATTGACTACAATGAAGGTGGTCATTCTTAAACAAATGTGTCGATTCTAATTCCCTAAAGTAATTAGGCTTAGTCTCAGAACTTAATAACTGACACATTTGAAATTCTAACTTCCCCACATATGGAAGAAAATATTTTGGTGGGAAAACAAAGTCAATCTCGGTATTATCGCCTAGGTAAAACACATCGACCAGAGGATGGGTTTCTAACAACTGAGCTTCTTTATGGACATCAATAGGCTCAGGAAATATAGTTTGAAGATGATATTGTAAAATGGTAGAGGTGCATATTTCAAGTCCCAAGTTAGGGACTTTAAGTAGGGATACTTGACAATCACAAGAATCATCGGTACCCCCAAACTTAGGGTTTTCAGTGTCTTTAAATAGACTAGTCACAATTTCCCTAATTTCTAGATCGTCAGATTCCTGAAAAATGGTCAGTTGCTTCTTCTAAATTATGATCAGGTGGTGCAGAATCTAACAAAGTATTCACCTCATTAATAACACTATCATTATCAACATCAAATTTAAAGTGGGCTAGATATTTCTCTAATGGATCTTCTAACAAAGTGTTTGGTAATGACTCATGAACTAATGTTCCTATCATGTTCACCTCTTCAATGCAAGTGTCATCTAGCTCAGGTTTTTGGTTACTAATATTGAAAATATTCAGCTCAATAGTCATATTACCAAAAGATAAGTTCATAATACCATTTCGACGGTTAATGATCGCATTAGATGTAGCTAAAAATGGGCGGCCTAATATCACAGGTATCTGATTCTCTGGGTCAGGGACAGGTTGGGTATCAAGGACAACAAAATCTACTGGATAAATAAACTTATCGACCTCAATAAGAATATCCTCTATGACACCACGAGGAATTTTCACAGACCTATCAGCTAATTGCAGTGTAATCTGAGTAGATTTTAAATCACCAAGTCCTAGCTGGAGGTACACATGGTACGGTAGTAAGTTCACACTGGCTCCTAAGTCAAGTAATGCTTTCTCAACACGGAAGTTACCTATTGTGCAATAAATGGTTGGGGAACCTGGGTCTTTGTACTTAGGAGATGTATTGTTCTGGATAATTGAACTCACGTGACTAGCTAAAAAGGCTTTCTTTGGTACACTAAGATTTTGCTTTCGCTTACATATATCCTTAAGGAACTTGGCATAAGCAGGAATCTTCCTAATTGCATCTAATAATGGAAGGTTGATCGTGACTTGCTTAAAAACCTTCAATATGTCGTTAAAGTTGGATTCCTTCTTTGTTGGTGCTAACAGTTGTGGGAACGGGGCTATGGGAACAAAATCAGGCTTATGAGGAACTACATCGGGCTCTTTAGAGACTTTATCAGTCTTAACAACTACTGGCTCAGAAGGGTGAACTACAATATGTTCACTATCAGGTATGGCTACCTTGTTTTCTACCACTTTACCGTTCCTAAGGGTTCGAATTGCGTTCACATGATTTGATGATTTCTCACCAGAAGATACTTCATGAATTCCTCTAGGATTGGGTTGGGTCTGACTAGGAAACCTACCTTTTTCTCTTTCTTTCAAAGACTCGGCGATTTGACCAACCTGGGTTTGTAAATCATTAATAGCCTGAGAGTTAGCCTGGATCATCTTTTTATTGTCTTCTAAATTTTGTTCAAACGATTGCTTAAACTCTATAAAGTGCTGAGTCAATGAGGCGAAAGACTCTGCTAAACTCATGATCGTCTTATCTATCGGATTCTGAACTTGTGCCGGTCCCGAAGGATTCTTAGAATAACCAAAATCTGGGGGAACCTTAGAATTACTAGACTGACCTTGACTTTGGCCCTTAAACCAAGAAAGTTTAGGATGGTTTCTCCAACCAGGGTTATGTTTTTGAATAAGGGTCAAAATTCTTATGATTATCGAACCTAGTGTTATTATAAAGAACATGGGCTTGCTCTTCAACAGTCTGTCCTTCCCAAAATGATTTGGGCTCAATTCCACAACTAGATTGACTCAATTCTAAAGCTTTTAACCTTTTCGATATAGCTGCTATTTTAGCATCTGATTCAAAAGATCTTTCTACCCTATTGAAATTTCCTCTACTTAGAAGAATTATTTTCTAGGATCCCTACTGTTTTCCCACTGCTGGGTTTTTTCGGCAATTTCATTCAAAAATGTCATCGCACCATCGACAATTTGATTTTCAAACCCACTCGTGGATAAAGACTCAACCATGGTTGTTGTCGAATAATCTAAACCCTCGTAGAGGATTTGAAACAGCCTTATTTTTTCTAAACCATGGTGAGGACATTGTGATAATAAGTCATTGAACCTTTCTAAGTACCTATATAAAGATTTTCCCTCTTGTTGAGCAAATGTGCAAATGTGCTTCCTAATAGATGATGTTTTGTGTCTAGGGAAAAACTTCTGGAAAAAGGCAGATGTAAGTTGTTCATAGGTTTTAATTAACTCGGAAGTCAAACTATATAGCCAAGATTTGGCTTTGTCTCTTAGTGAAAAATGAAACAGTTAAAGTTTCAATGATTCATCATTTAGGTCCTTAATCCTGATGGTACTGCATATTTCCTCAAAATACCTAACATGGAAATAGGGGTTTTCATTTTCTTTCCCTAAGAAGATTGGGAGCATCTGTATGGTTCCAGGGTTCAACTCATAGTTTGCTTCAGTTTCATCTAACTTGATACATGATGGACGAGAAGTCCTAGTCGGGTTCAACAAAGCTTTTAAAGTTGCCATTGCTGGCGCTATCAACGGACGAGAAGTAACTTCGTCACTAATCAAACGACCTAGAGTGTCTCTTTTCCAAGCTCCCACAGCGATGACTTCGAGCAGTCTTGGCATAGACTAAAAAAAACTAAAAAAATAAATAAATCCTAATTGGAAAGGAATTCTAAACAATCACAAGCAAGGCTGGCCCAACCAAATCAAACCTAACAAATCTAGCAAACAAAAAGCATGATGGCTCCACTTAGATTGTTTCTAGACCAACTTTTATTCTTTCGAAAGGCAACTAGTTACAGTTTTAGCAAACCTCTTAGAACGATCTGAATTAGATTAAGTCGAAGAAAAACAGGATAAGCTCTAAGGAGCTTTGATAACCCTGTCTCTTTGGCAACTTTTCCCTAGGTTACAAGTCGGCTCTAATCAACTTAAATTAATCTTCCTGAACTTCGAGCTAGGCTAACAAAGTAACCAATACAGTCCTTTTGAACGAGTTTCTTATAAGCTCGTTACCCTATCGGTCTCTTTCTAGTCAAAATTTTAAGGTTTAGGTTCGCGTTTAGTAACGTGTTCCTAAAGAGGGCAAGAAGGAAACGGTGATAAATCCGAGTCCTTATCTTATATGGATAGTTCTTTCCCTTTACTAGAAAAATAAGTCTGTATTCAATTCCTCAACATATATGCATACGAAGGAATACAGTAAACCCACCTGCAGGGGATTCATGAGTTGATCGAGTCTTACCTCCCGTACCAGACGGGGGATGAATTTTGTAGTCGACTCATGCCACCGACTCCTGTGTCAGTGTACGAACCCGAGGGTCCGAGACAATATCGTAAGTGCCGTCCTTCCATGTTGCAGTTATATTTAAATTACCCTTCCGTAGGGTTTAAAAATAATAATAATGTCCAAAGTCCAAAATAAAGTCCAAAAAGTGTCCAAAAATAAAAGAAAAATTACAAAAAATAATAAAAATTTCCTAATAAAATTTTCTAAACAAATAAAATCTAATTAATAATAAAATTCTTTGTCTTCTTTTCCGTTCTTTAAGCTTTAACTTTTAACTTCAAGTCTTTAATCACCAAAGTCTTTGGCTTCATTTCCTTTCAATCCAAGATCCAAACCTGTAGAAAAAAGAGAAATACCCAAAGAAACGTAAAATAGAACAAAATAAAAAATAATACTAAAAATAAAAATATAAACCTAAAAAATAAATCTAAAACTCTAAACCTAAAAACAAGTCCGCGTCGTCGGTGCCAAAAATTGATGAGATTTTAATATAGTGGTAAAAAGGGTTCGATTCTCGGACTTGTGAAGATTTAATTTCTAGACCTAATTTTTAATAACAGAAAATAAAAAAAATTAAGACAAAGTTGATTTAAAATTGATGGGAAGAACTAGGGTTAAGGATTCCACTTTTAACCAATAACTCAAGTGATAAAATCGTACAATTCTTGTATTCAGTTTAATAAAAACATTGCCAAAGTTAGGTTTTTGAAAGAATAATTGTAAAACGAAAGCATAAGGCCTCAAGAGTTTAAAACTAAGCATGAGCCATCAAAAGAAAACACAATTATTTGAGAAAAACCATTTTTTCAATTTTATTCAAAACAATTAATAATAAAAGAATTGTAAAATAGATAGATAAAATAGAAGTTACCACTTAATTATTGGAGAAAAATCTTCCTCCATCGCCCCAATGATGATTAGTTCATTGTGTTGGAAACACACTCAAAATAGATTTTCATTGCTCAAAAAGTGCTTACAATGGTGAAAGAGAAGTAACACAGGAATTTTGAGACGTTTATAAAAGTTATAGAGAAGTGTTCTCCGTGTTAGAGAAGAAAGAAAAGGGAACAGGAGAAAAGAAGGGACTGTATATGCAGCAGGAATACGACTGCTTCGACAGCTGAAGATACGACTGAAACAGTGACAGAAAGACAATTCAGCGACAGTCTTATGTTTTTCCTCTTCTTCTTCTTCGCAGCAGGAAGCTTTTTTTCTGGAATTTTCTTCGGTGGTCTCTGCTGCCTCCCCCCCTCCCCCCGATTTTCTTCGCTCCTCTTTGCTATATATAGGGTTAATAAACCCTAATAAGTTTTATTAACCGATAAGGACTCAAAAAAATTTCCAAATCCAACTCTAAATCCCGTAACAATTCCAAATAGAGAATAACTCGGTTTCCCGTCCAAATTCACTTATGCCAACCATTTTTTCCGGCTAAAATTCTATATTTGACGTGTGTTGAACTTGGGTTGATTAATTCTTCACTTGGGTAACTCAGATTTACCCAATAATCTTTAAAAACACGGTTGCCAGAATCAACAGAAGTTTCTTTACGTAACAAAAAAGTTTTCCGCCAAAATTAAAATTTGAAATTCAAAAGGGAGGTGCCCCTATCCATTTTCTGTGTGCCTTTATCAATTTTTGTGGGTGCCTTTAACAACTTTTTGAGTCGATTTTTTTCTCCAAATTATTCATTTCTCGAAAATACCTACAAAAACACAAAAAAAACATAAATAGTATAAAATCAAGCATTAAAAAAATAGAGAATTGAGCACAATTTAGACACAAAAATGTGTCTATCAATGCGCCCTAGCTCTGGCGCGTCCCATGTTTAGCCTGATACATCCCTAGCTCGAGCACACCCCTTGGGCTCTTTTACCTCGGAAAATAATACAGTTACCTCATGGGGAGTTAGCCAGTTTGGTAATTTCTCCTCCGACCAGGACGAAAGACCCCATTGAAGCGGGAAAGTGTTCAATTGGAACATGAAAACGTGACTGAATTGGTCCTAGTTACTCTTCGGGACGGAGTGGAAGAAGGGAGGAGATTCTCGTTGAGGCTGGCGGACACTAAGATGGAAGAGGCCCGCTAATATGCCTAAGGTACCTGCTGCAATATGATGAGAGGCTATTCCTCCCGGAACAAAAGGATCAAAACTGTTTCGGTGCGGGCCGCGAGAGCGGTACCAAATTGAGGCAAACTCTGAACGAGAAAATTACCCGTTTGATCGAGCATGCGACTCGTAAAGCTCTCCCTCTTATTATAGTTTGTGCTTCGGGAGGAGCGCGCATGCAAGAAGGAAGTTGTGATATTCCGAATCCTCATTACTAATCGAATCGAAAGGGTCTTTGGATTGATCATGTGGATGGCAGGCAGGCCTATATTTCTTGGTTTCAATAGGACTTCTTACGAGCACATTATGTATGTCATTCAGAAAATAGATTAATTCCCGCCCTTTTTTCCGATTTCGGGTGATCTATCCATGACCAGGATGAAGCTTGGGTGAAACTAAGTGGAGGTCCGAACCAAGCACATCCCAAGCTAGTACTTCCATAACTAACGCGTCTCTAGCCTGACACGGCCTTGGCCAATGCGCCTATGGACATTACATACTTAGCCTAGCGCGTCCATGCCTAGCAACTTTGCACAAGCATATTAGCACTAGCACCTTAATGCTACTTATACTACTTAATTGAAGTGCTAACTTCAAACCTCTTTGACACTAGCTTTTTAGTCATAACATAAATGATATTTGCTAGAAGATATGCATATTGGCCTTACTCCCGAGACGTTAACACACTAGCCTTTTGTATTAAAAGAACTAGCACATTACTATTTGTGTTAAGTAGCTAGTACTAGCTACTTCCCTCAGAAATATGCCTTTTTTCTCAATATTGGTCTAATACCAAATCTTATATAATTTTTTAATAGGTCTTCTTGCTAAAGGAGTCATCTGTAATATTTGGACTCAAATGCCTTTCAATCTTATGTTAAGTCACTTTTGAGTTAATACTTAGCTATTAAATGTGCCATGTTACTCCCAAGCAGGTACATGACCACTGAACTTCCTAGACTTGACACTAATCAGTCTGATTATCAATCCAGTGAGTTGCACAACTTGCCTCACTAACTTAGCAAGTCATTTGACTTAATTTGACTTAATCAAAACAATAGTGGCTTATGACTCCACTATTCCCACAAGATATCAAATACAACACATGGGGGATTCTCACTGGGGTATTGGTCTGGCGGTCTATGACAATCGTGCGTCGTGGCAACACATCCACGAACAAAAAGGTAACAAGTACTGGGAAAGTTACAGAGCATTTGAGAGGATGATGAGTAATGGTTCGATAGGTCTTCCTTACTTTTCAGACACCAACCCACTACAATCTCCACAATCATCACTTCTCCACCTCTCCCTAACTTCCACGACTTACGAGAAATCAGTGTGTCTGCTTCGAACTATAAATAGATAGTTCTCATCCATTCAAGAACAGGCCAATAAGTCAGAAGAAACAAAAACATATAAAATTAGTGATTTGTCTCGAATAATCCTTTATTCTTCACACACTACATATCACACTGATATTTCTCAACCTTATTTGCTTGCCTCCCCTAAGACCTACCCAATTTTCTCCACCTTTGTGATTGAAGCATGGCGTGGACGACCATTTCTTGGTTTAAGCTTGTCATGTTCGATTTTGAACTCTCGAACCTACATGAAAGTACGATTTTCTCGTACATTTATTTTCACCCTAAAACACCCTTTTACTCGTTCACAAATGGAAAAAGATTATAAGCCAGATGTATGAGATCGTTCACAAGGTGAATGTGGAAATCAATCGATATACAAGAACCACATAACCAACAAGAGTCTGTTGCATAACGCATGTCTGGCGTTAAGTCAGACGAGATCCTTAGCCGACTAAACAAACTAACATAACTCATCGAAGCCCATTAGTCAATTGTTACAGAACATATAACCACCATTCATGTCCCCAGGAAGGCCATCTCGGGTACCCTCATGGGACAACATCCGTCAATAACCTTTCATAACTCCAATAATATCGAAATCAGATCTCCTATCACCGCAACCAATCACTACCCATTGTACGATCCCTCAGATAATAAGAAACACCACCAACATAAAACGACACAAGATTACATCATAACACCATCGTAATAGCCGACCGATGCTTTGAGCTCTTCGCCCTGTGCGACATATTTGGAATACCACAACCGACGAAGAAAATCAAAACCCAACAACCTTCGTACAACGTTGTTTTCTAGCGGATGACACAATGATACAACCATACTACCTAATAATATGACATCCTTCATTGAGTACGTCCCCCTATCAACAACATCAATATATCGACCCACAAATCTCACCATCGTTATAGTCCTTGCGGCGCAAAACAACATCCTACTCCGTAGCTAAAAAAATCAGACTGTTTGAGCCGACCCAATTGAAGTAGCTTCCCATATGCTATCGTAATACACTGAACTGAACGGGCATTTAGTTCACCTAATTTAGGAGTTGGGAAAGACAAAGGTGATACCTTCCCCTAATACCAGAGGAGTTCTAAAT
The DNA here is from genome assembly GCA_023531435.1 of Papaver californicum. Classification (NCBI taxonomy): domain Eukaryota; kingdom Viridiplantae; phylum Streptophyta; class Magnoliopsida; order Ranunculales; family Papaveraceae; genus Papaver; species Papaver californicum. Next base: position 17,132,204 of record JAJJMC010031210.1, read on the forward strand.
GGACCACAAACATTAACCGTCCCATTTTGTGTTTTTCATCAATATCGAATTTCAAAAGGACAACAAATACCAAAGTCTACTTTCGAAATCGCAACCACAAGATGAAAAATTAACAGAACTGTACGTGCAATATATTTTGACACTAGTATTGGAGTGTTACAATATCATACGCGGTATACTGACGACTAAAGTCTATCACGAATGCTAGCTAGAATGGGTGGTCTTAGGGCTATTAACGGGTACCCGATTACTTGGAGCCGGACCAAAACCGGGCGAACCAGATTCGGGTTTCAAGATTTGACCCATTAATAATATTAGTACCTGACGGGTAGACCTGTTAGGAACTGATAAGCTTGCGAGTCCTAACAGGTATTACCTGCCGCATACCTGGATATATGTTATTTTTTGCTAATTTTACTTAAAATTGTAAGGTTCCGTCTAATTTTGTTTGGAATTTTTTCTTATATTTAATTTTTTACTAGAACATTTATATATATGTAACAATAACTTCATATGAAAATTTATTAGATTCAAACCAGCATTAAGAAATTAAAATAAACTTATTAATATATATAATTGTATTTTAAAAAAAAAGATATATTTTTTTTGTAAAAAAAAGATATAATTAATTTTTAAATATCGAATAACCATCCGGACCTAACGGAACTCGAACCTAAAACCGTTATGATTCAAATCCGCCTTTTAAAATCAGGTTTGATCTAGTGGTATCCGGGAAAAACCGGATCCGTTTGACAGCCGTGGCCCTCACGCTAAACTCCCTAATTTGAAACAAAAGGGGGGCCTAAAAGATTCCAAGTTTATTCGGGAAATAAAAAGGGGAAGGATTAGGGTTCTCACGCCTCCTTTATAATAGAGACATATACCGGCCTCGTTCACTCCTCTTCGCATTCTTCAGTAAACCCTAGACCTCCCATTCTTTCTCTCGCTATTCCCACTAAGGTAACGCCTTTCTTCTGCCCTTCTACTCAATTTTGTTCTTTAATCGCAGATCCGGATTGTTGTTTTCCATAGTATAAATCAGTTTTTTTAATCAATTCAGTATAACAATGAATTGATTTGATCTGAGTGGATTGAATAATGTTGGTTTAGAGTTTTATCGCAATTTACCTTCTTATTAGGAGTAATATTGGGTTCACTAATTACCTTAAGATGTGTTTTTTACGTGTGGTTCGTTGTGATATAGGTGTGTAAAGCTAAATAGTATGTTTATCTTTAGATAATTTAAGTATAGTACCAATTGATGTATTTTTGAACAGATTTTTTGATGACTTGATTTAAATCGATTGTAGTAATTGGCTACATTAACTGTTGATTAGTAGTATATACCCTGAAAAATGCTTGGTCGAATTGTGATGTATATGAATTTGTCATTAGCATAGAATTTTCTACATAAGACATGATTAAATTAGCTATTTTGGAAGGTAAATTGTGCTGTTTGATGTATTACTTGTGACAAACCATGAGCTAGAAATTTATTAGAATTTGGATATTTGTGTTTGCATGTACTAGGTATTGTCTTGTTGAAGTTTAGGATTTTTAGCTTTGTATGACGAGGCTGATATCCATCCTCCAGGAAGATTTTTTGATTTTGTTCATGTAGAGTGTTCAATTAATTTCTTATATTTTTTTCAGATGGGTTTTAGGGTTTGTTTCTCGATGATGTCAATATAAATGACGAGACTGATATATCCATTCTTAACCTTGATGTTAACTGAGGCATTTGTCTGAGAGGAATGAACCCTAAAATTCTTGTTTCTCATTACTCTATTATTTTCGAGTTTTTATTTGATTTGATTGATTAATAATTTCATCAGACTTATCTTTTTTTTGCACATCTTCTTGTAGTGTGATAGCAATGGCAGTTACTTCCTATAATTTGAGCTCCAAGGATGGTCTCGAGAAGCTTGATAACCATCTCAAGACTAGAAGTTACATCACTGGGTAAGTTTATATGTCTTTCCTATCTTTCTGTATTTATTCCAAGTTATTCTCATTTGTGAGTTGGAGTCTCAACTCTTGTGCATGTTTGATGTCATAGATACCAAGCATCCAAGGATGATATTACTGTCCATGCAGCTCTCATGGGAGCCCCATCATCAGAATACGTTAATGTGTCTAGGTGGTTCAACCACATTGAAGCTCTTTTAAGGATCAGGTAATTTGCTTTTCAAGTTACATAAATTAATCTTCAGTATCTCCATTTGTCTGGTTACTAAGTTGTTCCCAACAATGTGGATGTAGTGGAGTTTCTGCTGAAGGCAATGGTGTCTCAGTTGAAGGATTTGCACCTGTCGCTGAAGAGTCTGTTGCAACCCCCTCTGTGACTGATGCAAAGGTTCGTTTTTTTGTTTCTTAATTTGAATTCTGTCCTAGTTTATAAATTGTGTAAATTTGTGTGATCCTTAGATTTCGTTAATTCTAACAGTTCTTAGGATATGAAGCTCAATTTATCAATGATATCACATCCTAGAGAATCTAAAGTGTTTTAGATTTGAATCTGTGAATGCTATCGATAGCTCATTGTAATCTGTATAACGCCAATGTTTTTTGAGTTGCAGCCAGCTGATGATGACGATGATGATTCTGATGTTGACCTTTTTGGAGAGGAGACAGGGGAGGAAAAGAAGGCTGCTGAAGAACGTGCAGCAGCTGTCAAAGCCTCTGGCAAAAAGAAAGAATGTGAGTATTCTCTTTAAATTGTGCTTTTGAAAACTAAGGCGATTAGTTTTGTATACAGGCATTTGATTTTTGCTGCTTCCTTTCTTTAATAAAAACCATATATAAACTTGTCATTTTAACTTTTTCTCTCAGCTGGAAAGTCTTCAATTTTGTTGGATGTGAAGCCATGGGATGATGAGACAGATATGGCAAAGCTTGAGGAAACCGTGAGGGGTGTTCAGATGGAAGGCCTCACATGGGGAATGTGTAAGTACCTTCTCTCAGAAAAACTGATTATGCTAAAACATCTAACCTTCCTCTTACTTAACGTACTTATATTTCTCTCTTGTTCCTACCACAGCCAAGCTTGTCGCAGTTGGATATGGTATCAAGAAGTTGCAAATTATGATGACAATCGTGGATGACTTGGTATCTATTGATTCCCTTATTGAGGATCATCTCACCAGTGAACCTGCCAACGAGTACATTCAGAGTTGTGATATTGTTGCATTCAACAAAATCTGAAGAAACAGTCTAGTATTGTGAGAGAAGTATTTGAGTTATAAGTTGATGTGAGAAAAGTATTATCTTGTTCAGTTCAGTGTCAACTTTAATTATTGAGGTTCTTCCTTTTTTTTGGTTGTCCTCTACAAGTGTTTGTGTTAGAATATTAAGATTGGTTATCTATGCGAACCCTTTTTTAGTTTATTAACTAATTTCTGATGTTATAACCTTGGGCAGGAAAAGATATAACCTTCATTCTAATTTCTGGTCTTAATTGGTTATCTTGCTTCATTGAATATTGCCTTTGACACAGTAGGCAGGAAAAGATAAAGCTTTCTTGCTTAAAAGAAATAATCAGAAGCTAGAGATAAGTCTGAATGTGGGACAATTTTACACAACAAAAAAAAGTTGATCGAATAAGTGTAAATGTCTCGTGAAGCCTATAGTAAATGCTAATAGATTTCAGCCGTGACTAATTAAATGCAACAGGTGCGCATGATATTGTTCCTCAAGTCACTCTGCCTGCAACTGTTTGGCCCTTCATATGTCTATAATGTTGTGGTTGCATTGTGCTTATATGCTCTTTGGCAACAACTTGCATGCTCAACACTAAATGGCTATGCTCTTGGCAGTAACTAGTATGCTCAATCGCTCCCTTCTTGTAATTCAACCGGGTGCACATGACAAGTTTATATTCATTCAACTCCATTAACATTCATTCAACTCTATTAACGGTGTAGTAATGACATTGTTGATTCATCCCTTGAGATTTTCTAGCTCCTCTCTGTTTATCAAATTACATTGGTTAGTCGTCGAAGTGGTTGCAATGCAACTAGATTGTTCATAGAATGTTTCAAATGATTTAAGAGTATTACCTTGTATCACCACCAATAGCGGATCCAAGTTGGAGATCATGCATTCTCTTTCAAGGAAGAGAAGAATGGAAAGAATTCTCAGATGAGCCAGCAATTTTAAAAGCTAGATTAAGCTCGTCACAGGTTCTCGCAACTTCACATTGCTTAGTAAGAAAGGCTCGACTTACAGCTTCCAAATCCACTGATGTTATGGCAGCCATAAATCTTGATCAAGATTCAAATCATCACCGCCTTCTAAATCTATGAACCCCCTTCCTTTTCTGTCAGCTGCATTTACAAACTCAAGAAAGAGATTATAAAGACTGTATATTAGTATTAAAGACATTCTAGAGAGACAATAATATATGCAGTATCCTAATGAACCAACTTATCACTAGGGCGAGTTTTCGAAGTTATTATCGAACATCCAACATGCAGACTGAAGTTCCAAGGGGATTATATTCCCTTTATAGGGAGGGATGCACTGCATGAAGAGCATATAGTATACCACGTATGTAGGGTAAATCCAACCAATCAATTGAATAAAAGTAACGATACCTTTCCTAGCAAGCTATCTGTGGTAGAGTCAATACAGGGCACTTGTGATGTACCCAAAAATTCTATGCAAACCCCCAGATATAGTGTAAGTATACTGGCGATGTTATACTCCAGAATGAAAAACATATCAACTGAAAATCAGCTCATACAACAACAAATGAATATCAGGCCAGCAAGGATCATCTCTAACATCAAAATCTCATTAAAGAATGCTATATATTCTTAGATCAGAAGCTAACCTTTGCCGCATACAAGTTGAATCAAATGAACAAAACAACAGCCAATATGATGCGAAGTATAAGATCTCTACGGACCCTTTTAACAGACAAAATTTTAGGCAGAGGAGAAGCTGTTAAGTTCCCCATAGTCTTAATTGCCAAGCTTCTTGAGAGTAGGTCGCAGAAAGGAAAGTAGTGAACAAGAAACTATGCGTCACATTCCAAGTTATAGGTTGACAAAACAACTCTCTTAACATCTTTTAGTTTGACTTTATGAATTTCACCAAAAGTCCATACATGAACAAGAACCTTGATTAAAATGATGAAACCGGTTTCGATCCCTCGCAATTATCTGTCGACCAAAAACCTTTGATATAATTTTAATAAAAGAATGACAATCGTTACAAACACGAAGATTCTTCACTATGCGAATTGGGGAACCTGGTGAAGTACTAATCAGACCTAAAGCAATAGCCAACTTCTCACTATGAAAATATAAAGAATTTTCTTTCTCTTCTTCCTCTATATCAAACAACACATCACCGGTTCCCGATAGATAGCCACCAGCCAACCTAATTCTCCGTCGCATTTCCTCCATCATCATATAAATTTCTTTTGTTCGAACATGCGATTTATCACCTGCAACGAATTGATGTGTCAAACCATTCACTTCAATCCAACTGTAACCTGGTACTTTATTAATTCCTCTTGCTTTCATATCTTTTCTTATCTTCAAAGCAACATCCCATTGATTAGCCCCTGCATAAACATTAGACAACAAAACGTAACGCCCACAAGAATCAGGTTCCATATTGATTACCCGTTTTCCTACCTTCTCAGCTAACGCAAAATGCCCTCCGATTCCAACCCTGTTCACCCCAAGAAGAAGAGTTGCCCACACAACCTCATTAGGTTCTATAGGCATTTTCTTAATGAAGTCTAATGCATCTTCCACCAACTTAGCTCTGCATAACAAATTAACCATACATCCATAGTGTTCCATCCTCGGCTGAATATCATAAACTTCTTTCATTAATCTAAATTTTTTGAGACCCTCGTCAATCAATCCTGTGTGCCCACAAGCAGATAACAATCCAATGAACGTCACGTCATCCGGAATCACTTCCTCTCTCTTCATCTGCTCGAAACAAGTCAATGCCTCTAGACCATGACCATTCATCGCTAACCCTCCAATAATTGTGTTCCATGTAAATGCATTCTTAGTTTTGATCTTATGGAAAACTTGTAGTGCTAAGTCCATGTTACCGCACTTACAATACATATCAACAAGAGAAGTTTCCAACACAATATCTTGTTTTACTTTGTGTCTGAGTATTAAAAGATGTAT
>JAJJMC010031210.1:17148711-17207448 GCA_023531435.1 Papaver californicum
ACCCAACCGTAAATAATCTTTAAAACAAAAAATTTGACATATGAAGAATAATTTACGGTTGACAATTAGAATCAAACCAACCGTAAGAAAAAAAATAATTCTTTGAGTGCAAAATAGTTTATTTTTGGGTTCAGAATCGAACCCAACCGTAAAATTTCATCTTCATCTCTTTCCTTCTTATTTACGGTTTGGTATTTTAATAACCCAAACGTAAAATTCAAAAGAAACCAGTTACGTAAGTTCTTGAGAATATATATTTACGGTTGGGTTTTCCAATCGAACCCAACCGTAAATGTTTCTGGAAACCTAATTTTTTTACAACTCGATCAATCAAACAAGAAAAATCAATCACTTTAGGGTTCTAAAAATAACATGGGTTTTGTAATCACTACTACTACCTTCTACACCTTTAGTAGGATTCTTCATCATGAACTTTAGAGTTAAATCGACGACGAATTTTTCGAATCACCAATTAATTGACTAGGAATTTTGATGGAGAAATTCGGTTGAAATGGAGAAGGAGGAGATATGGAAGGAGAGAAAAAGGTTTTGAATTGAAATGAAAATGGTAAGATTTTGTTTTGTTTAGGTTTTAATAGATTGAAGGGAAAAATAGACTTTTTCATAGATGGAAAGGTAATATGGATATTTATCATAACCCATAGAATACCCCTTAACGAATTATTTGACCACCCTGAATCAATGGGAAGCCCTTATGTAAGTTTTTTTTTTTGACCCTTCTGTCAAACACTCTAGTGTTTTTTTTGTTTCCATAGATCCCAAATTACTGCATAAGGTATACTCGCTAATTTCTTCCAGCTAAAGGGTTGCAGCTCCATGCTTCAAAGTTTTAGATTAATGTTTGTTCCATATACTGTGATATTTTGAAAGCATCCATAAAGTAGTTCACAATGGTATAAAATGTGAACAACATCTTCCTCCCCCTTTCCACATGGCTTGCATATTAGGTCTAGGACAGGAATCCTTCTATCCTACAAGTTTAGTAGTGTTGGAACATATTTATGGAATGTCATCCAAAGGAATACAAAAACTTTCGGTGGAATTTCTTTTTTTCCACAAGAACCTTGTAAAACTCTGGTGCAAATGAGGACGATGAATCATTGTCGTACTTAGAGTATCGTGCTTTGTTTGGAAATTTGTTGCCATTGGTGCCTAAATACATTAGAGAATCCCCTTGCTCTGACAATTATGGTGGGTAGGTAATCAATCTACCCAATTCCACGTAGCTTCTTCTTACCAATTTAGAGTATAAAACTCCAATTTCAAGTTCCCAATTGCCTTGTTCATCTATGCATTCAACTAACATACTCCACTTCTCGTTTAATTTTCGATAGAAAATAGGAAATAGATCTTCTAAATGATATCATACCAAACGTTTGTCTAAGGAGAGTGTTCGAGTGACACTTAGCACAAGCATTTTGGTTATTTGAAATCAAATCACCAAAAAGAGGTCTACTTTAAGCTTATTGGTTATGTTCTTGATAATAACCGATTTAATTAAAAATTTGCAAATGAAATGTGGTTGTACTTCACTTGAGAAATGAGATTCGCAACCATCGGAGTCAAGGTGCAATCATAATCTCTTATTGATGAGTGTTGAATAGCCGTCCAAAAAAATAAAACGAAATAGGACCTAATCTAGTTCAATTGGTATTCACAGTGAAACTCCTTTATTAAGATTCTCGGTTTAATCTCGTAAAATATGTTATCTTCAAATCTATGTTGATGATACCAAAAGTAAAAACACATACATTCTTAAACAGACTTAAACTTAGAAACAGAACAATTCTCTTTTCTTCTTTTCTCGATAATCTTTTCTCTTCTTCATGTCCAACTTTTGTGTTTTTATCTTGCTGTATCTTGTAATTAATCATTTTCCTTCTTATATGTCCCTTTACATAAGTTTTATTTTATTTCGTTTCGTTGTCAAGAAGGCTCCGATTCTTCAATTTTTCAATTTCTTTAATTATAAAAGAAGCTTGATATAGGGTTAGCTTCCTCTTTCAATTCTCTACAAGATAGAAATGAAAAATCTTAAAACCTATTTATATAATTTTACGATTGAGGTTTAAAGATTAGTTACGGTTGGGTATTGAAGAAAACCCAACCGTAACACTCAAGAACTTCATATATTACGGTTGGGTTTTACACACGAACCCAACCGTAATATGAAGAACATGAAATATTACGGTTGGGTTTTACACACAAACCCAACCGTAACATCCTCTGTGTCCGTTTTTTTAAACTAAAAACACGATCAAACATGCCAATCAATCAATTAGAAGTTCTAATAATAACATGAGTTTTGTTCAATTCCTTAGATACATCATTGGTGGTTGTTGTGGTGATTGCTTTTGAAAAGAGGAATGTTGATTGATTAGAAGTTTTAATGTTGTTTATGTTTAATTGAGTAAAGGGTAAAATGTACATTTAATTTTGCCCCTAGGACACCCCTTAACGAAAAATTAGGTCACCTCTCCTCGACTAGGAGCCCCTCCAGGATTTGGGAGCCCCTATATCAAGCTTCTTATAAAACTAAATAAGCGGAAATATGGTATATCCCCTTTTTAACATCAATTTCATTCTCGTCTTCTCTCTTGTTATTCCGAACATTTCATCTTCCTTATCATCATTTTAACTTGGGCAATTCTATTAATTTAGGACAACCTCATAAAAGAATTGACAAGTAAGAAAAATGAAACACCAATTTGTAGGAGAAACTTATGATAGATGGATACACCTAGAGTTTTTCATTGCATCATTTTCCTCCGAGTTAATTGATGTTTGGTACTCTTTGGTCTAATATTTGTCCAATATTAAGACTTGATACTGGACTGGACGTTGACCGTTTATACTAGAATTTAATTAGTTATATTTATAAATAATGATAATGTAAAATACTGAGTTTAAAATGAAGTGGGTGTAGGATCCAACGGTTATAATAACATCATTTAGTCTATGGTCCTGATGTTAGATCAATTAACATCATTTTTCTACCCTTCTTCTTCCGCCTCCATGTCCAACTAAATCTTCATCTTCTTCGTTTCTTTCTCCTTTCCTGCGATGAACTCCATTCATACATATAAAAAAAATCAGTTTGCTTTTTATCTTGTCTTCACAGACTAAACAACAATCGCCATTAACAAAAACTAAATACAATTATGAACATCATCACAAACACCAAAAAAAATAACAAAAAAATGAAACTTCAATCAAAATAATCTAACCTAACAATCAGGTTAGAAGTTACAGAACAATAACGATGGATTTACAGATTGAACTCGGTTGAGATGCCAAGGTTCTGTTGGTAAGTCTAACCATTCACACTCATTCCCTGCACAATTCATAATCATTCATTCAAATATTCACTTACTGAATCTAGATTCCATCTCATCACTTAACTCTTCTCTAACCTGTATCTGCCATTTTTCTCATCATCAGAGGAAAACCCCTTTCTCAAATTCTCCTCACATCAACCAAATCATATCCTCGAATCCATTTCTTCTTTCTTCTTACTAAATTAAAACCCTAGTTCCACTGAAACCCCAATTTTACTAAATCAAAACCATGGTTTCACCGAAACCCCAATTTCTCGTTGCAGCTCTTGAATATGTAATTTCTGTCTCAACTCAGGCTAACAGTGAAACCCAATTCTTTTTCTCAAACTCAATTTACGGCAGCAACAAAGCTTCATACCACCACCAGATTTCCACCAACATCTAATAACCCATGTTCATTTCGAACCCTAAATTTTCTTTGCTTTTTTTTTCTGCTATGACTCATGAAATCCTCACTTCATTTCAAATTTAACTCGACCTGAATTCCTCTATCTGAGTAGCAACAACCACCAACAAAATCCATCGACACCCATTTCAGTTCACTGCCATTCACAACATCATCATCTTCCATTCATTCTCGATCTGATTCTATTTCACTTCTCGATCTCCATCAAAACCCTTCTTCACTTCTTCCTTATTCTCTCGATGGCAGAAAAATAGTCTAGCAGACCCATCTCACAAATTCAAGTTTTATACTCAACGAACTCAGATCCATTTCTCTGTCCTCAATGGTCGGAAGATGGAAAAGAAGAAGAAGGAACGTCGGAAGAAACTACGATGGAGAGACTTTTGAAGCGTGTGTGTGACAATAAAGATTATTTAGTCCAAATGAAGAGTATAATAGTAAATGCATAAATATTTATATGGTAAAATTAATTAAAATTAGACTTAAGTGAGTTAACTTGAGTCAACATTCAGTTTAAATACCAAATTTTAATATTGGACAAATATTAGACCAAAGACTAAGACTGGATAAAATTTAAGTACCAAACATCAATTAACTTTTTCCTCATCTTGGGTCTCTCTTATTAAAGGTATTGCATATATTTAATTTCATGTTATTTTCATAAACTGGAGTCAAATTGATCAGACAAATTTGTGTTTTGGAATTATACGTGCAAGTAAAATAAAGAAGAAGAACTTGAATCATGAAAGAAAAACACGTATGACTCACAGAAAAGTCACTGAAGATGAACAAATGTAGTCTTAAGTAGAACTATCAGAGATCAAACTACAATCCCTGTAACTAATCCTATCAATTGAGCGACAATACACCTATTAAAAGCCCGTTTGAATCCCCACCTACATGAACCTGGAACCCTCATACTCCAATTTTTCCTCTCCAACCCCCACCAACTTTAACACCTCCAACTCCATATTTACTTTTGCCACCACCAACTACCATAACTGATCCCACGACTTCTCCCATATTTCCTCCCTCAGGTGGTGGTGATGGAGGTTTTGGTGAAGGTGGTTGTTGGGAAATAAAAGGAGGACGACACGTGTAAGACGATTAACGAAGGAGACAGTGAAACTAAGAAGAATGAGAAGCACACAATCAAAGCCGTATCAAAGGATCGAAAAAGGACAGATGTGAAAGACTGAGTAAATCTCTGCATGATCGACACATAAGATCAGGAAAGTAATATCACACTGATCGAAACAGATAGCATTAAATGCTTATTGAACGGGAAAGTAGGAGTAATGATGAATGAGGAACGGGAAAGTAAGAATAATAATGAACGTGGAGCGGGAAAGTAAGACAATAATTACTTTTATCACACGCTTGACACATATGATCGTGACAAAGCTGATTCTCAAGGAACGAATAATACGTGTTAATCATGCAAGGTAACGGACCAAAAAGCAAAAGGCATGACCTGTCAATCGTACAATCATCCCGATCCAAAGATAATAAGGAGAACGAAAGAGGGTATCGGGACAAGAAGGACCCACTAGATAATCTATAAATAGAAGAGAGAATTCAACAGAGAAGGGGTCGTAAAATTGAAGTGAAGAAAAGGTTAAGGAAGAATAATCAGAGAAAAAAGGAAAAAGATCATTAGGTATGTATACATTGTGTAAGATAGGATTTATAAGTTCCACTATCATGATTCATTTTCTTGATTCAAAAGGATGATGGATTTGTGACTGTAATTTGATCAGATTTATGATCTGTAAACAAATGGATTATTAAGATTTTTCTCATTAATTGCATTAATTGATTTAAAAGAGAGGATTCTATGTATCAAATTGTAAGTTAAAATCTTTCTGTTTATTGTTTTTTCATCAAATCATTGGTTGTTGATGTCAATGGGAATTTTGGCATAAACAATTTGGCGCTAGAAATAGGGACTGGGTTAAAGGATTTATCCTACCTGTTCATGAAAAATGGATTTATCTATTATATATGTATTTCAAAGGTAAAGAAATTTCGTATAAAGAATTTGGTAGTTTTATGCAACATTCTGGCTTAATTTAACTTTTGCCAGCAAGTGATTTTTTCTGCATAATAACCTTTATGTGATATGAAAAATGGAAATTGTATCTCATTGAAAAGAAAAACTTTTAATTTGAATGAATCTGTTTAAATGTTTGATTTCCTATTTTATGCGTTTTAAAAGATTCATGGTAAATAATACAAATTATTTTACTAAATGTATAGACAGATTGTTAGAAGATCAGAAAACTAGTTTCTGTCACTTTCTTTATTAAATAATCTGTTGAGAGATTATTTGGCTAACTTTTAAAAGATCATTAGAATTCAAGGGAAGAAAGCAAATAATCAAGAAACAAAGAATCCAGAAGAAATATGTCTCAAGAAGCAGGCTCTGGAAACCAAGACAGTAACGACAGACAAAGGGAAGTTGAGAGTGAGCCAAAACAACAACAGAGTGATGTAGGAATTCATTCACCTATCCATGAATTAACACCAAATACCATATCTCAAAATCAGCTGTCACATCATGAGAATTCAAGAAATGATGTAAATTATCTTCAAAATCTGATGAAAGAAATGAATGAAATAAGAAGAGAACAAAGGGCCAGTCATAATCAAATTGAATTATTAACCAGAGAAAATCAAGCCTTGAAAAATGCGATGTGAGCAAAGACAGGCTGTAACAGGGTCACGAAGTCAAGAAACAATTTCTGGAAGGCGTGCACCCAGAAATGAAAGGGAAAATCAAGATCAGATAATGGTATTAGTAGGATCATCATCACGGGCTAGGAGGCAACAGGAAAATCAAGAAATTCAACGTGCACAATGGCAAAAATGTATGGAAGCAATGGAGCAAATGAAAGAAGAGATAAAAGGATTAAAAAATAAAGAAGGGGGAAGAATAGAAGAGGTGTTGAAAGAAGCCAAGCGCACACCGCTGGCTCGGCGGTTGACATGTGTTCCATTGCAAAGAGAATATAGTATCCCTGTATTTGAATGTTATGATGGTATGAAGGACCCGACCTCACATTTAAAGTATTATAATCGAGTGATGTCACGATGGGAAGGACACGAAGCAATAATGTGCCGATGCTTCCCTTCAAGTTTGACAGGTTCAGCATTGTTATGGTATGATAGATTGCCAAAGAGTTCCATTGAATGTTATTCACAATTAGTGAGGAAATTTCTCGAAGCTTACATGTACAACAAGCCCGTTGATTCGGGAGTAGACATATTATATTCCCTCACATCGTGGCCAGAAGAAACGATCCGATCTTATACAGCCCGATGGCATACAGTTTGTCAAGCAATTGGAGATGTCGACTCAAGTACAGCGATTAATCATTACAAGTGGGGAATCGCTGACCGGAGATGTCAGCTTTTTATTGAAATTCATCGTAACAATCCCAAGACCGAGGGACAGCTCAGGGAGATAATAGAAACATGTGCAAGACTGCAAGATGTGCAGGAACAAGGTCCAAGAAGTAATTCACGAAGTCAAAGAAACATGAAAAGGACAAATTCAATTGAAGTATCACCAGAACAAAAAAAGAAATTCCCTCGTAAATCTGAACCAAGGGAATCAAAGCGCCCACGGCAAGGGGATAATAAAAATTTTGTGCAGCGATTTCAAGAAAGAGTGTTCACAAAACTCAATATCTCATATTCTGAATTATTCGAAATCATAAAAAATAAACCAGATTTTCAATGGCCACCATCAAAAGGCAATCATCCTGAGTTCACACAACGTTCGAAAGATTATTGTGAGTACCACTGTTATAAAGGGCACACAACAGATAATTGCAGGAATTTTATTATGCTGGTACAAAGAATGATAGATGCAGGAGAGTTGAAAGAATATATTCAAAGGCCCGAACTAATAGCAAGATACGACAAAGGAAAAACAGTGCATATTCCATATAACGAACGCACCATTAATATGATATCATTTTCAGAAAAAAGAGATACAGATATGAACGCTGCAATTAATAAAAAGTTGTGCAAAAGGATTCGAGATCATGAAATTTTTAAAGTATCGGGAAGGATAACGGAAGCTTGGGAAGACTGGATGGCATCCCCTTTAACTTTCTCAGCACGGGAAGTAAATCAAGAAATTGAGATGCACAATGATCCTTTGGTCCTTACATTGCTAATGTCAGGATGGAACGTTAGAAAAATTCTTTTGGATGGGGGCAGTTCCTTAAACATATTGTTTCATGACACATTTTGCAAAATGGGACTCACAAAAGATCAATTAATCCCGTCCCGATATGTTATTTATGGGTTCAATGGAATGGCTTCAAGACCTGAAGGAGATATTGATTTGCAAGTATCTGTTGGACCAATTAACATTTCAACAATATTCAGTGTAGTAGATGCTCCATCTCCGTACAATGCAATAATCGGGAGACGTTGGGTACACCAGCTGAAAGGTGTAATTTCCACTTATCATCAATATTTGCGGTTTCCAACACCACAAGGAGAAATGGAGATCAAGGGGGATCAAGATGATGTGAAGTTTTGTATAATGGCGGAGGTAAGAATGCATGAAGAGCGGGAACAACAACAGCGTGAAAGGAAGAAAAACCGTAAGATCGAAGCAAAGGAAGAAGAGATAAATCAATACTTGAAAAGAAACATCGAAAAAAAAGCAACAAATGAGTTAGGGGAAAGCAGTAAGAGCCAAGAAAATTCAACAATTCAGCAGTTCGAAGGACCCTCATAGCAATTAAAGGGAACTCCAACTTCGATCGGGAATCCAAAACCAATTTTCACTTCTGTAGAAGAAACTAAAATTATAAATATTGGAACTTCAGAATGGCCTAAACAAGTGCGAATTGGAACATTAATGAAAGAAGACATGGAGCAAAGTTTAATCAAGTTACTTCGTGATTTTGTAGATATATTTGCATGGAAGATGGAGGATATGCCCGGGATAGATCCAAGTATTGTACAACATGAATTACAAATACATCCCGATGCTATACCATTTCGACAACGGATACGAAAGGTTGCACCGGAGTATCACGATCCAGTCGAAAAAGAATTAGCAAAGCTTTTAAATGCAGGATTCATTCGTGAAGTGCGATATCCAACGTGGATTTCTAATATGGTGATCGTTCCAAAAAAGAACGGTGGAGTAAGAATCTGTATAGACTTCACCAACTTAAATAAAGCATGTCCAAAAGATAGTTATCCACTTCCCAACATTGAAGTTGGTAGATGCTGTAGAAGGCCATGAGGCATTATCTTTTATGGATGGTCAGCCGGGATACAACCACATTGCACTTGCTGAAGCTGATCAAGAACACACAGCGTTCTTCACTCCCCGGGGGTTGTATTTCTATATCAGGATGTCGTTTGTATTACGAAACGCGGGAGCAACATATCAACGATTGGTTGATGCAATATTCAAACCTTGGATCGGACAAATACTAGAAGTTTATGTGGATGATATGTTGGTAAAAATCAAATTATCTATCAACCATCTACAAGACCTCACGGAAATTTTTGGTGCATTACGAAAATACAAGATGAAGGTTAATCCGGAGAAGTGTACTTTTGGTGTTACTTCGGGACGTTTTTTGGGTTACTTGGTTACAAAAAATGGAATTGAAATTGATCCAGCAAAGATTCAAGCATTAACAGATATGCCATCACCCAACAACATTAAAAGTGTACAGAAATTAAATGGATGTTTGGCTGCTTTAAGCAGATTTATTGCCAGATCATCAGAACGGTGCAAACCCTTCTTTGATATACTCAAGAAGAAAAATAAATTTGAGTGGAACGATCGATGTGAACAAGATTTCCAAAACATAAAAAAACATTTAGCTACATTGCCAGCATTATAGAAACCGGAACCTGAAGAAATATTGACTTTGTATACAGCGGCAATGGAAGATGCAATCAGCGCAGTGATGGTACGTACTAATAAGAAAATAGAAAAACCGATATATTATATCAGCAAAACCCTTAATTCGGCAGAAAGAAATTACACTAAAATCGAACAACTCATCTTACAATTGGTCTTCCCCACTCAAAAGTTACGTACTTATTTTCTCACACATTATGTTCGTGTCCCGAGCAAAGCACCATTACAATCAGTATTAAAGAATACAGGGAAAGTAGGAAGGATCGCCAAATGGAACGCCCAACTAGAACAATTCAACATCATTTATGAGTTGCAAACCGCACAAAAATCTCAAGTTTTAGCTGACTTCCTTGCGGATTTCCCGATTGAAGAAGAATATGAAATTCAAGGATTACCAGGATGCGAGGAAGAGGACCCACAAGATATTCTGAAGTCAACAAAATCTCAAAGGTGGGAAGTCCTTGTTGATGGGTCCCGAAACAAAGAAGGAGCAGGAATTGGCATTGTGATTACTGCACCAATGGGAGGGCGAATGACACATTCATTCCGTCTTGAGTTTGAAGAACATACAAACAACATAGTAGAATATGAAGCTGTGGTTCATGCTCTAAAACTCACCATCAAACTAGGAATCATCAATGTTCGACTCACAAGTGATTCACAGTTGGTAATTCGACAGGTCGAATTAAAATATCAAACACTTGATGAAGATTTAGCACAATATAAAAATCTTGTTCAAATTTTAGCAAATCAAATCCCAAACATTATTTTTCGACATCTATCCCGAGATAAAAACCGACATGCCGATGCACTGGCATTCATTTCCTCCATGGTAAACGATCCTAATATCACGGCAATAAAAGTCGGAAGAATATATGAACCATCTATTCAGATAAAAGCACTTCATAACATAGAAGAAGATGTGACAGAAGAAATTAATGATCCCGCAATACAAAATGCCCCATCTATGCCTCAACAAGTAGATGATCAACCAAGTGAACCATATTGGAGGATTCTGATTCTTCAATATCTACAAGATAACATATTGCCTTCCAATTCTAAAGAAGCAAGAAAAATTCAACTCAAATCAGATAATTACCAGCTTCGGGATGGAATTTTGTATCGTAAATCATTCCTCGGGCCATTATCCCGATACTTATCACAAAAGGAAGGAATACGGATACTCAAAGAAATACATTATGGAGATACGGGAAACCACAGTGGAAGGCGTTCACTCGCATTAAAAGCTAAAACCCAAGGCTATTATTGGATATCCATGTTTTAAGGACTCAGAAAACATGGTACGAAGGTGTGAAGAATGTCAACGATTCGCAAAGAAAATCAAAGCACCTGCCACAGAGCTTAATTATGTACTCAGTCCATGGCCATTCGCGAAATGGGGGGTAGATATTGTTGGTCCGTTAGTTGAAGGGACCAAAAAGAGAAAATATTTAATAGTGGCTACCGATTATTTCACCAAGTGGGTAGAAGCTAAAGCATTAGCTCGGATCAGAGATTCCGATGTGTTCACATTTTTATTTGAAAATATCATCTTAGATTTGGGATTCCAACAGCCTTAGTTTCTGATAATGGACAACAATTTCAAGGAAAGAACATTGATATGCTATTTGAAGCATATAACATTCAGAAACACAAATCCACACCATTTTATCCCCAAAGTAATGGACAAGCTGAATCCACAAATAAAACAATTACCATAAATCTGAAGAAGACATTGGATGGGTATTACAAACGTTGGCGTGAACAGTTGCATAATACATTATGGGCGTATCGAACCACAAGGAAAGAATCCACTGGAGAGTCACCATTCCTTCTTACATATGGGACAGAAGCAGTTATACCAACATAAGTCATTCTACCAACAACTAGAACAGAAGCATGGGAGAAAAATCTAAATACGGATTTAATGTTACAAAAAGTTGGATGATTTGGAAGAAAAAAGAGAAGTGGCACTCCAGAAAATGGAGAATTATCAAAGAAGGTTGGCACGAGATTATCACAAAAGGGTCAAGTCACGAAACTTTGTCCAAGGATAATATGTTTTACGACAAATCCCAGAATACCATCGGGAAAAAAGTGCTGGAAAGTTCGCACCAACCTGGGACGGTCCGTATGTAATACAAGCATCAGCGGGACAGGGATCGTACTATCTCCGAAATATGCATGAAGACATCTTACAACATCCATGGAATGCACAATACTTAAAGCTTTATTATCCATAATTAATAGCACAACTATGGTGGCCAACACAGGGACATCTTATTCTGGAAAACGCTACGATTGGCTACATTATCAAAATTCAAATCCAGGAACATCTTATTCTGGAAAACGCTACGATTGGCGACTGATAGACACATTTTAGTGTCTAATTTGCACCTTAATTTCTAGTGAGTTAGTATTCGATTTTGTGTCTATTACGTGTTTTTATGCTTTTGTAGGTACATTAGAAGAATAAAGATTTGTGGAAAAATTGGCTCAAAAAGTGTTCAAAGCACCCGGAAATATGGATCAAGGCACCCACACTTTGGATTGGGGCACCCTTGGATCGGGATGAGCTGGATCGGACCAACTCAGCGGGTCAACTCGGCCCAGTCAACTCGGTCAAAGTCAGTTGACCGAGTCAAAGCTTCATCGAGTCAAAGCTTCATCGGCAGCAGAATTGTGATCCAGTTTTTTTAGCGATTTCATCACAAATTGATAAGTACCCAATCTAATTAAAGGTTCGTATAATCGATTAGAAGCTTTAGAAGCCGAAGATAAGGGCTGGAGAAGCATGAATTTGGACGGAAACAGGAACACATATCTATTTTGGATTACTATTAATTTCTCATCAAATCACCGAGTTATAATGGGATTAGAACATCCTAGAAGATTCACAGGGCCTATATAAAGAGTTTACAAGCCTCAGAAATAAGGACAAAAGCTTAGAGAAGATTTTAGAGATTTTCGGTCACTATTCCGTCACCGCCGACGAGCTGCTGCTGCACCGGCCGGCTGTTCTTCATCCATCACTGCCGGAGAAGAAGACTCAGTAACATTTATATGTGTTGCTGATTTGAATTTTCCTGTCGTCTATTGCTTCAAACCATTTGTTGCTTAAACTTTTCTGTAACAGCTGAACCCTCTTCTGTAACGCTTATAAGCGTATCAAATCAGCTGTTACAGCGTTATTCAACCTTGTAATCAATATTTTGAGCAATGAAATCAACTTTTGAGCAAGTTTTCTTCACCATGAGCTAAGTCTATTTACTGGGATGATGGATAAGGTAATTTTCTCAATTTTATGTGATTTAATTATTTTCTAATAATTATTTATAATTCTTTTATCATTAAAATTGCATAGTTTCGAATAGTAAAAACGGTTTTCTTTCAACAGTTGTGCTTTTGCTTGATGGATTATGCTTAGTTAATTAATTTTGATAGTCCATGCTTGTGATTTACCTCTGTTTGTTAGCATAACAAAATCAATTTTGGCAATTATTTGGGCTTCAATTAATTTAAAAAGAATTATCTGATTAATCACATAGGTTGTTAGAATTACCTGATTCCTGATTCCTGGTATTTTTAAAATTATTCAAAAATCATCTTTAGGTTATTTAGTCTTTTTCTTACTCCTGGAATTTTCTAGAATTAGTTTAAATCATTATTTTCTAAAATCATCACCTTCACAAGTTCGAGAATCGAATCTTTATTTACCACTATATAAATTACATCAGCGACATAATCAAAATTTAAATCCAGGAACACCTTATTCTGGAAAACGCTTGGCGACATAATCAAGATTCAATTACTCCAGGAACATCATATTCTGGAAAGGGCTTACGAATAGCGATACAATACTAATATCAAAGAGCTAAATGTCCTTATAGAATTTTAATAATTCATAAATTCTAATAAAGAAGGAATACCTAATTTATGGTTATCATTTTCAGAGTACGTTCGGGACCAACCCTGTATCTTACCCCTACCCCGGGTTTGTTTCGTATGTGTGGGATCTCGAATTACATGTTTTGAGGTATATATACTTCGATCCATTGTACTCATGAAACAATATGATTAACCTAAAGATTTCATAAATATCATATCTTATGCAGGGACAATATTCAGAGCACATTCAAGCACAAAAGTGGAAATCACAAAATGATGTTTTCAACTACAATAAGTCAAACTTCAAAATAACAAAGGATCGGGATACAAGAAAAGAACATCAAAAGATGAAGCTATGAGCATTAGAACAAAGAACAAGTACAACTAGGCTTCAGAGTTGGACCGTTGGGACGGTTGAGGAGGAACCATCGGGACGGTAGCACGACCATTCAAAACAGAAGGATCGGCTTGAGCACGATCCAAGGCAGAATTAAATGACATTGTAATTTTTTCCTTGGCATCTTGTCTTACCCAGATGATATAAGCATGCCTGTAATCAATATCTGACTGAAGATCTTTAATTTTTTGTTGATCCTTTTCTATTTTTTCTTTTTCAGCATTTAATTCCTTTAATAGCTCATCAGATCTTGATTGTACTTTTATAATTTCCTGTTCATGAGCTTCGCGTTTTGAAGTTTCAGCATTCAACTGAGATTGCAAATCCCGAAGCTTTATTACACTCAGAGCCACGTTCTCCTCTGAAGTCTTCAACTCTTCAGTAATATTTGTTATCGTGTTATTTGCGAAATTGAGTTCAGCTCCTGCTACTGTTGCTCGTCCATTGACTTCGTTAACTTTCTTTTCTAGCACTGAAAACCAGAATGAATATCAGATAAACCATATAATACCTTCAATAAAACAAGCATGTAACTCAAGCATATACCTCTAGCTACAGACTTAAACTCTGCTTCTTTAAGGGTTAAAGTTTTCAGAGCTTCCTGATATTTGGATTCAGCATATTACGTCTCCAAGTATTCAACTCAATACTATCGGACAACTGTGCTAATTTCCCCTTAACCAGTTCCATATCCATATTTACTTCTCTTGCATGATTGTTCAACTGAGTCATCCTACGCTGGAACCTAAACAGGGATTCCAAGTCTCCCACTGATCCCATAAATGAATTTCAAAATTTCAAAAAATAAAAAATAAAAAAAATATGTGTGGTACGATCCTATAGGTTCGTACCCTAAGTACGATCTAACCTATAAAGGTACGAACCCAAAATATGATACGAACTAAGAGGTGAAGAGCGAACCTTGATTCTGATCTTGAAGCTTTTGATTTTGATCCTCAAAATTTTGAAGTTGTTGCTATTGCTGTTGTTGTTGTTCTTGTTGTTGTTGAAATTGTTGTTGAAGATAGTTGTTTTGCTGCTTGAGATTTTCAATTTCTTCCTGCAAATTTTCATTTCCGCGCTTCGCCTTCGTTGCTTCATTCTTGAGCATCAGCTCCATCATTATGGCCCGAGCCTTATAAAACTTCTACGCTGCAAATGTGCAATCGGTACCATATTTAAGCTGAGCAAGAGCTTGCTGCGGAAAAGAATATGATGGACCCTCTGCAACAGTCAGAACTTCATTTAAAGAAGAAGGAAGACTGAGTGGGTACGATTGATCAAAACACTCGCTTTCGAACCAAGCGTCCCTAGTATTCTTCAGTGGAACAACACCGAATGAAGTCCGCAGCCTAGCCATTGAAGAACTATCAGATTTCAATGGATCGTGATATGCGGAAGTATTCAGAAATCCTTTAGAAACAAACCACTGAAAGGCTTCGTCTTCTTCACCAGCAAGAGTGATTCCTTCATCCACTTCAGAGAAGGACCATTGAGTAGAAGGTTCAGCATCCGGCATGTCAACATCGGCACTATCAGCATGAGGGGCAGATTGAACTAATGTCCCGATGGGTGCATTTGATTTATGAATGACTCCAGGAGCATTTTCATCCACAAGGAGGATCGGGACATTAGGGACATCTGTAGCTGAAGTACTAGGAGCTATGATTTCAATATTCGCTTCTTTAGAAATTTCATTTCTCTTTTCTTCCACAACAACATCAACAACAACATTTTCTTTTTCAGTATTTTCTTCAACGGTGACATCTTCGTTCATTTCTTCCATATTTTCTTCTTCAATAGCAATATCATCTGCTTCTTCTTGAGGTAATCTAGTAAAAACTGTTATTGTACCACTACTTGAAGCAATTGGCTCTATGTCAAAATTAAAAGGAAGGGGAGAAAAGGAATCATAGAGGACGGTGGGAGCAGCGGTGGTAGGAACAGTTTCAGAAATGGATTGGGCTATTGAAGGATGCTCCGAAGAAAGAATTGGCTACCGCACGCTAACAGGAACAACATTGATGATAACGTGCTGTCCCGAAACTTCTGCTCGGACCGAACCTTCAACGTCCTGTCTCGCAGCAGTGATAAGAGCGGAACTGCTGTTCCCCTCAACAAAGCAATCTCTAATTTCTCCTTCCTCTATTTCAGAAGGGTACAATGGTCTTTTCAGTTTTTTTCTTCTTTTCAGGGAAAACCAATTTTCGTTTTCCCTTACCTTCAATAACTTCTTCCTCAACTCTTTGCATACCTTCAACGATCTGAATACCAAGACTTGGGCGAGGAGGAGGAACATCGGTGTGAAGTTCAGAATCGGGTTCAACCTGAAACACAAACATTTGTCCCGTAAGAAAAAATTCAATAGTAGTTCGGGACAATATTGAAATAAAGAATAATACGAACCTTATAATCAAACTTGTAGTCCTCAAAATTTAATCGCCAAGGACAATAGCTTGGGAAACGTCTACGAAGATCTTGAATTTCATCTTTGGAGATGTTACCGAAAATCCAAGGACCTTTAATTACAATTGGAGTGCGATACCACTTATAGTCATGATCCTGACGAATTCTTTCTTTTGTGGGAAAATCAAGTTTGGTACGGGGAATAAATTTGATTTTGGGATCGTCGACCTCATGTAATAAGGGAAATCCCGAAAGACACTTGCGAACAGGGCTAACGCTCCACTTCACGTAATTCTTGTTAGTAATGCAATCTCCATATGTAGTATGAAAATTTTCAACTGTATAACTGTTACGTTCTGCAAAATCTGGAACGTAGCAAGTAAGATTAGTCTTCCCTTCACTTCGGAGGCTACACTCATCAAGGATACGCCACCAATTTCCATTGTATTGAGTAATGGATCGAGCAAGTCCATGAGGAGAATCACCACGAGTTGCAAGGACTTCATATTGAAAAGGATTTTCTTCTTCATATAATGGGAGACGAAGTCCGGCCTCTAAAGCACCAGCAGAAATTAGTAAACTATTGGGAGAATAGTTAAAGCTTTGCATCGCTCCTAAAGTTAGTACGTCAGTATGTTTGTCATTGAATGAGACTTTAAATCCATCAAGATCATGTCTTCTCTTAAAAAACTCAATGTTCATCGACCGGTAACTATAAGTCACATGACCCCGCTTATTTCTGGGGGGAGGATTAGCGGCTGTAGAAGCCTTAGGAGCTGGATTACGAGCAGACCGAGACACAGCATATCTAGAAGAAGGAACTCTTGAAGATCTTCCAGATTGTTGGTGATCACCAGCAGCATTGGGATTTCTGGAAGACATAACGTTTTATCTGAAAAGAAAATTTCAAAGGATCAATGTGTGAGGGAATCATCATAGATCGTAAAGAAACAATCATAGAAATCAAAAAACAATTATCAGTTCAATCATATCTGTTAAAATCTAATCATGGTTAAATATTAAAGTAAGATACTGAAGGTAAAAAATCCTCAACATACCTGGAGAAAGAAGATAAGCAATTACTTGATCAAAGGTAAAATAAATGTGATTGATGCTAAAAGCTCCTGAACAGTTGGGAGAACGAAAGTATTTGAAAATTTCAAGGAAGATAAAGAGCAGCAACTTTAAGGGGTAAAAACAGAAGTGGAAAAGACTGCATCGTATTTAAAGCGAAGAATAGAAACCGTCACAATTTGAAAAGGCATTAATCAAGGCAAAGATTTGATTTCCTCGAAAAAAGGGTAATTGACACAAACGTGATAATAGAAGTTACTGCTTGCGAAAAGTTTGCGTAACGTGTGAAAAGAAGTAATGGTAAAACAGAAGGTAATAATTGTTCTTCTACTTTTTTCAAAACCTTGGATCGACCGTTAAAAGTTTTTGAAAAAAGAAGAAGAAAGGGGCAAGTTGTTGGGAAATAAAAGGAGGACGACACGTGTAAGACGATTAATGAAGGAGACAGTGAAACTAAGAAGAATGAGAAGCACACAATCAAAGTCGTATCAAAGGATCGAAAAAGGACAGATGTGAAAGACTGAGTAAATCTCTGCATGATCGACACATAAGATCAGGAAAGTAATATCACACTGATCGAAACAGATAGCATTAAATGCTTATTCAACGGGAAAGTAGGAGTAATGATGAATGATGAACAGGAAAGTAAGAATAATAATGAACGTGGAGCGGCAAAGTAAGACAATAATTACTTTTATCACACGCTTGACACATATGATCGGGACAAAGCTGATTCTCAAGGAACGAAGAATACGTGTTAATCATGCAAGGTAACGGACCAAAAAGCAAAAGGCATGACCTGTCAATCGTACAATCATCCCGATCCAAAGATAATAAGGAGAACGAAAGAGGGTATCGGGACAAGAGGAACCCACTAGATAATCTATAAATAGAAGAGAGCATTCAACAGAGAAGGGGTCGGAAAATTGAAGTGAAGAAAAGGCTAAGGAAGAATAATCAGAGAAAAAAGGAAAAAGATCATTAGGTATGTATACATTGTGTAAGATAGGATTTACAAGTTCCACTATCATGATTCATTTTCTTGATTCAAAAGGATGATGGATTTGTGACTGTAATTTGATCAGATTTATGATCTGTAAACAAATGGATTATTAAGATTTTTCTCATTAATTGCATTAATTGATTTAAAAAAGAGGATTCTATGTATCAAATTGTAAGTTAAAATCTTTCTGTTTACTGTTTTTTCATCAAATCATTGGTTGTTGATGTCAATGGGAATTTTAGCATAAACAGTGGTGGTGGAAACGGAGGTGGTGGCGGTGGCAGCGGAGATGGTGGTGGTGTCGGTAGAGGTGGAAATGGAGGTGCCGGTATTGGTGGAGGCGGTGGCGATGGATTAGGAACATGATGTGTCACCAGTCAATCGGTTTCACAAACGGCTTTGCAGGTCGTTCTTGATTATGCTTGTGGTTTTGGTGGCGCAAATTGTTACAAAATTCAACAAGGTGGAAGCTGTTACAACCTAAAAATACTTCGATATCATGTATCATATGCATTTAATAGCTTCTACCAGAAAAATCTTGCGTCAACTAGCTGCAGTTTTGGAGGGACTGCCATGAAAACAACTAAAGACCCAAGTATATTGATATGGCTAAAAGTTTTATTTTGTTTATTTTTATCCACTAAGGTTTAATATCAAGATGTAATGACCAGTTATTATTTCCCGCCCTGTCGTATTCAGTCTTCACTAGTTTCCATTTTATCTTGCTTTTGATGATAAAACATTTAAGTTTATAATTTATTATGAAAAAATTTACCCATTTGATTAACTAATCAGGTTCGATAATCTTGAGATAAAAAATCCTCTAAAGCCGAACATAACCCCGGCTCGCCATGGTTTCTAGCTCTTGAACATAAGTTGGCTATTATGGCTAGAGTTGTACAGGTACGCACTGAATCTTTCATCCAACAGTCAGTGACATTTTTGATATTTGAAAAACCATCCATCCTACGTCGGTTGCAGTTTTAGGGACACAGCCGACCAAACCGGGCCCCTAGGAATAACAATCAAATAAGTTCAGATAAAGATAACAATCATTCAAACAAATAAATGAACACATCAAAATTGAACAAACAAATCTTCAATATGTCCTATTTTCCCACAATTTCTTCTCTATGAATAAACAACCAGTTAGTATAATCTTTTTTTTCTTCTTCTTTAATCAAGTAAATCATGTGATTTTCTCTATGTATACTTAATCGTTCAAATATCTCTTTGAATTCTTCATCTGAAACTAAATCACATGCACCCTCAATTGTTGTAGTAATTCAATATAACCCTTTGAAATATTAGAAGCTTTTTTTCACATCTCAAATATCTGATTTGATTTGCTCAAACTCCTTTTGACATAAATCTATTGTCCATACAAACTTGTAATTTGTAAATCCGTACATACTTGTTATTTGTAAATCTTGTGATTGAGAAGAATAAGAAGAAAAAAAAGGTGTTGGGGATGATGGGTTTGCTCGTAGTAGTGGAAATGGAGGTGGTGGACGATGACAGATGTGTTGTGGTGAGTGAGAAGAGGAAATGTAGGGTTGTTTTTTCTTTAGAAAGTTAGGGTTTAGACTTTATGGAAGATATTTTAGGATGATATAATTTATGGTGGACAGTTAGGATCTAATTATTACTATTTATATCCATGGATGTTAGTTTTTTCTGAAAATTTCAGACATGAGGTCCTTTAGTAAAAACATTGTAGATTCTTCATACGATGTTCGTTTTTGAGGACTATCCCCAATTCGGAATCGAAAATTCGTTATCTATATTCCTACGCAAAAGGATTTAGGTTTTGAGCTCGTTTCGGTTGTCAAAACGGAGCAAACAGTAACCCTCCAGATGAATTTCTGACAATTTTCAGCTTGTAGTTTATCTAGGTTTTAGACTGTATCTCTTAGACGTTACTCGGAATAATATACCCTTTTTATATGTTGTAGTGGACAAATAGGGGAACATATATTGTTTAGAAGATTTTGCCCTATTCCACACCCATTGTCACGTTTTTGCAAGGTGATATGACGATGTGTCGGAAACTAATATTAGGATTTCGTTGTATTTCAACCAATATTGGGACTTTTAATACTACCAACATTGAAAATATGTTATTCAATCTCGACTAATCATTATCAGAGCTTTGGTTTTTGCATTTGCCGTGACGGTGACTTACGAACACGCGGTGTTTCGTCTTAGTGCATACGTGCGCAGCTTGTTATGCGTTATGATAAATCAATATTACTCAATTATAGTTTGAATATTGATGTAAAGTCACTCTAAATATTCAACCAGGGAATATAAAGAGGAATTAAGTCGCTCTATATTAGTAGACAATCTATCTAGGAGCATTGACATCCAATCAGGGACAAAAGAGTGTATTGGATGTTTATTCTGAATAGTCACAAATTATTTTGGGGATGAACTACTATCAACACCAGTGATATTATGAGGACAATATTGATCCATACTAGTGTGCAATACATCTAGGATATGCCCGAGGTTAGCATTCGATATTTCAATTCTCTATCAGAGTATGAAATTTATGCTTATTCGATATTTTGATTCTCTTTCGGAATAAGAAATATGAATTATTCGATATTTCATTTCTCTTTCAAAATATTAAATATGAATTTTATGCCTCAGTATTATTTCTTTGATTATACTACTAGGTAGAGATGATTTTACTATTTTATCCTTCGTTAAAAATTCACCATTTACATTAAGTCTCCTGCTTAGTGAGGTACCGTAATGTGCCGAAGTAAGCATTGAATGGTGATTTTTACTGACATAAGCATAATAAATTAACCAGCTTAGTCGTTAAATATTACCAGGGATGCTGATTTGGTGACGCTCCAATGATGTCGAATCGATCGTTGAAGGAACAATAATCGATGTAGTAATGCTTGTAGAATGATATAGCATCGTCTGGAGAGCGTAAATTGGTGAAGCACGAATGATTCGTGTGAAGGAGGGACCAAAATTAACCCGTGTATAGCACAGGCGCATTACTCCAAAGAGGAAATCCTTAACTCCAGGGTTTTGCTCAGTCAAGCATTGAGGGTTTTCGATTCACCAAAACTGAGAAACCAATTCCTATTGGTTTGTTGTTGTTTCTGCTTCTAGGAGGAGACTTCACTTGAGAAGAAAAGAGATGATAGCATCAATCATCCTTGGAGTACGAAGAAGGAGGTCGACATGATCCCGAACTGAAAGAAGGGAATGATAAATCCTATGATAATGATGGCAATTATAATCCTCCAAATGATTTGGATAATGACCCAAGTAAACCTTCATCTTATATCATCTTCATAGTAGTATGAATTTTTCAATTGATGGTTGAATCAACGAGAATCCATGTGGATGAATGAGGAATTGCGTCATAATTCGTCGTCAGAAAATTCAGAGATTAGGTCTGTGTTAAAAGCGCTGTAAAATCTTCATACGGAGTCCGTTTTCGATGATCTACCCAAAAATTTTCATACCCAGGAGATGAGCTATATCCATTCGTGGACGGGTTTGAGTTTTCAGTTCATCCATGGCCTCAAAAACACAAAACAGTAAAAATCAGGAAGAATTCAGGAACTTTTCAGCTGTTAGATAGGTTACCTTTTCGATCATATCTCTTGGATCGTTTATCCAATTGATTAGAGCACATCCATACAAAAAGTTTGGTATATAACTCATCCATATATTCATCATCAATTGTTTCCAGCTCACGACTTTGTACAGGACAGTGCAGAATTGTGTCTGATGAGCTTAATGCAAAAACGTCTTTTTAGGTCTTTGGACCATCTGCTTGTATCTCGAATGCTTGATGAAGGACTTTGATGTCATCAGTTTACTTGTGCTCTGAACCTCTTTTTTGATGCATGAATCTGGTGCTTGCGATACCATCTTTGTTTATGTGAGTTTTAGAAATATTACTTCAGAAACTTTATTGGTCATGGGACCATGACCGAGGTTACTCTCAAGAGTGAGTGATGTAAAAACCATTGTGGTTTATCCTAGTTATAGAATGTCCTTGGTGATGGGAGGTTAGTATAGGCGGTCCCATCATGTGCTCCTAGATTATGAAGCATATTATCATGGTCAGTGGACCGTCAGTCCCCAGTATCATCAACTTCTTTTTCGTTCTTTCTATTTCCCTTTTTGTCTTTCTTGCAAGCAAGGTAAAGGACTTGGTAGAAAGACCTAGGTGTACGTCGATCAACTGTGAAGGTTATGAATCCCGTCTAGAAATTTCTGTTTGCATGTCGTTCGTTCTGGAAGCTGTAGAAACTTCGTATGATGCTGGAATACGGTGCTTAACACCAAATTTTGAAGCTAAGAGACTAATATATCATATGTAAAAAGAATAACTTGATTTGGAATTGTATATGTGAGTCAACCATGCGTGTATATTTACAACTTGTAATCCCGTACAAATTTTCAGCTTCCATGGACTTGAGTGTATAAGCAATATCTCTCTGCTCGTATGTTCGATTGATGCGTTCTTTTGGCATGTTTTAGCTAAGACATAGACGAACATCTTTCGTTAAAGATGCATTGTCAAATTCCTCACCCATTGGCACGTTTTTTTTGAATCAATGACCTGAAGTATGTTGTATCTTATCTGTAGAGCTCATGAGAACATCTGGTAGAAGACCTTGCATTTTGCCCGTCCGTCGTGGACGCTTTGAAAAGAGTTTATATTAATAAATTTTCATGCCCACTCGCCCTGATACGAATCCTTAGTGTTTGGAGAAGTCTAATCCATAGAGTAATACTTCCAGACTGAGGTTGTAGGGAACAAACAGTTGATGAAGCCAGTCATGAGGAAGTTGCTTCTAAGACCGTTTTTGATGCTGAGACTACCATAGAGACCAAAAGAGTTGAAACTATGACAATCGCGTAGTCTTTGATCCTCCATCTAATGAGCTTTTTTCCACTACAAACTAGTTGGTTCATCATCCTTATTTTCGGGCAAGGCGAGTAGAAATAGTACTGCACGTCAATCATACGTGTACTGAAGCTAGCGACGCCGTTATTGAAGGTGTACTCTTTGATTGGGAGTACAACTGAATATTGTTGAACAATATGACCTTAATGTGAAGTGGTTTCATCGGGGAATTAATGTTGTTGGGGAGGATAACAGCAACAAGAATATATTCTCCAGTCTGGATGTGATTGGCGAGGAGAGGAAGTTTCTCAGTCGTGCACGCGGAGGTTGTAATGTAGAGAGGTTCCGTGGTATATGTGGATATTTCTGTAGTGCCATAGGAAAATATCCATGATACGCTTTGCTATGATTGGACATCATCTGGGTAATGAATGTGCTAACATGATGCTCGACTTGGAGATGGGTTGAGTTTATCCACCTAGCGAAATATTGTAGAGGCGAAGCTATCCATTCATAGGGCCCAGTCAGAGTTGAGTTGAGTTTTCCAGCAAACTCAAGTTCCCAAACAGGAGAGGTGTGAAGGGCGTTGAGTGGTAAGGAAACAAACTCAGTGAGTTTTACTTGAGCGCGATACCTTTCAACATATAATGTCACATACTCTTCAGGCTCTTACTTTGTTGCCATTAGGTTTCGATATTCTTCCAAGTTCAGAGGATGGTTGTCTTCCACATCATCCGTGGGAGGTACAGAGTCGTTGTCTGTTGGAAGTGAATGTGTTGAAGGTACTTGATGGACTGCGGTTCTATTGCTGTGAAGCCATATTCATCCCAAGATCATTTCGTATCTTGGATCTTCCTTGATTATATAAAACTGAGTCCTGTCCAGGTAGAACCCACATTCATCTTCGGAGTGATGTGTCCGTAGGCATCCTTGGACTTTCCTTCATGGTCCCTGATTGATATAGGAGCATGAGTAGCCTCTCGTCGAGTGATTCCAACAACTCGGAGTGTCTTGAAAGTGATGATGTTGATGGCGGTGCCAGCATCGATCAGTGTTCTTCCATACTCATTGCCTTTGAGATTGACTGTGGTAAGCAGTCCCCAGTTGTACAATTCTTTCTCTGGGACTGGTGATTCAGGAGGTACTTTCGGGAAATATAGTTGCTTTCTTGACACAACATGGTTGAGCACGGTGAAGATATCTTTATAGTGTGCTTTCGATAGGTAGAACTAACTCATATATATGGATTATCAAGGATTGGACTGCTTCGTTGACCGTTTCTTCAGATAAAGTGAATGCTCTGACTGGGAGAGGGTTTATGTGTACTCCTTCAGTCCCCGAGTGTAGTTCCCCATATTCAACCTTCTCTTTGAAGATGTGCTTCAGACCATTGCAGTCACTTGTTGGGTGATTGAAAAATTGGCGGAAGCGGCAATACTTAGGATCTTCTATCGCCTCTTCACTCGGTGGTCGTCTGACAGAAGTTAGCTTGATTGTACCTTCTTAAATTCATATTTCCAAAAGTTCAATAACGTATTCAAATGGAAAGAAAAATCCGTGGTAGCTGGAGCTTCTCTTGGTTGCTGCTAAGGCTGGAGTTGAGCCGGTGGTGGTGCTGCAGCTGCTTGGTTGGCCCTCTGAGGTGGTCGAGCCACTGATGGGGCAGAAGTTGGAACTGGTACAGGTGTCGCACGCTCGGGCCGTTGTTCTGGCATTGAAGCTTTCCTCTTGCCTCTTCAGTCATAGTGCTCACGGAAGGTTGAGTGTTGTACAACTTAAGATCTAGACGTCTACTGTTACGAGTCTCGTGCGTTTCTTCATTCTTGACAAGAGGCCTTGTCCTTTCAAGCAAAGCAGGTACAATAATAGCAGATCTCTTGGAAGCTTCATGTAACTCAAAGAATGTTTAAAATCAGAAATTTTCCAGTGAAGCACGATAAAATGGTATCATACCGTTGATGCGGAGTTCCACCAATCGAAGCTCAGTGACATTCGGGTCATGGCAATTTAGTGCTTGGACCCTGAACCGTTTCACTAATCATTAAGATGTTTATTCGATCACTGAAACATCCTTCCCAAGTCTGATAATATGACTTGTTCAGACATAAAGAAGTATTTCCTATAGAAGGCATTGAACATCTCACACGAGTTAGTGATACTGTCGGGAGCAATGTTGTTGTACCAAGTGTATGCTCTTCCACTAAGAGACTTGCAAAACTCTTTGAGGCGAAGTACATGATTATATTCATGTTCCCCTAGTGATTCCAAAAATCGCGAAATGTGTTCACGAGCATTCCCAGTTCCATCATAAAGTGAGAATGAAGGGGATGAATATCCTCTGGGAAGAGGGGACCTCTGTATTTCAGAGGGATAAGGGGGTTGCTGTTGATGAGGATCAGACAAATTCTCTTTTCTGCTACTTTGGAGAAGTCGCTCCAAATCTTCACGAGTGACGAAGTTGGGTTGTTATGGATCATCGAGAATGCGAACTTCATCGTCGTCTTGAGCATGACCCCTTGAAGTGATGGCATCAGCAGTTGTTTCAGAAGTGTTTATAGTCTGTTCTGTTAGCGTCAATTTCTCAGTAAGAACCTTGAGGAAGGTAAGAACCTCTTTCTGAGTTTTAGTCATCTCCGTTTGAGTCATGGCAAGGGTTTCCTGTGTCTGTATTAGATCGACAATGGTAGGAGGAGTTTGTTCATCCCTTGCTTCTTCAGTGTGTTTGTTCAGATGGAGGAGGAGTAACATTGTCAATATTGGTAACCAAAGGATTGTTATCAGGAGTACCACAATTGCTGGTACTGGCAGAATTCACGTTAGGAGTGGTTACTGAACCCGACCTAAGATCAACCATCTTGAAATTGAGAAAATTGATAAACTTGAAATATTGGCTTTCCAACCTAGAGATTGATCTCACATTGTGGCCGCCAAAATGTTTGTGGTTAAAAACAATTTGAGGGTAAATTTAGAAATGATGAAGAAGACTAATGCCAGTCAGAGCAAATGAGAGATCAAGTTATGCCAGTTGAGGTAAGTCGCTTGAAGGGGAAATCGATCAAAGACCAAATCGCTTAAACGCTAAACATTTGTACTGTATAAGTACTTTTAAGATTCGAGATATCAATCTGTACGAAATTGGATTAGATCAAGAAATGATCGTTCCAATTTCGTTTCAGTCACAAAGGAAAGAGAAGGGTTGATCTGTAGGGAGGGAAACAAAGAGAGTATTGAGATCAATGAAATTGAATGTCAATGATGATGAGGTGTATTAAACTGCTGTGAAGATGAAGGGATTTTTATGAGAGTCTCAAAGATGATAGCTCTGTGATCATTCAAGTGCTTGTGAGATAAAACTCTTGTCTTTCAATTCTCTCCAAAAAAGAATTGTCCTTCGTCGATAGGTTGAAGAATCTATTTATAGCATTGGAAGTTGACACATTGAACTCGTAAGTGGTGGCAGTTTCAGAGGAGTGGGAGAGTAGAGAAGTGGAGATCGTGTATTGATAACCAACTTCAACGTGTTAGTGTGACATGATAGTTGTGCGACCACTATTCTCTTCACTTCTTCAAATGCCGACACGAGTTTATACTTTCTCGTTATGGGTGTATTGTTACATCACACGTGTTGTAGGCCGTCAGACCAAAACCCTAGTGAATATCCTACATGTGACATGATTGATGTCTCGATCATGGTTGAGTCTACTTTGTAGACGTGTATCAATCAGTCAGTTGTTGACCTAGATAGACTGCTACTCTTAGCATATTGATGAGTCTAGCATGTTGATTCATTGATAGATTAAGCATACTTTGCATGCTGAAACAAGCAGTGATGCTTGATGGATCATAGACTAAAGAGTCTAATTGATGTTACACTGTTAGTTGTGTCGTATCATCATGACAGCTGAGGAGCAATGATACTCGAATGATGCTTGTCGTTCGAGCCTTAAGTCGCGCGAGCGCTAGGTCGTGTGATCACCAAGTCGAGTGAGTGCTAGCAATCGTAAAATATTTAGTTTTTCAGAGAAAGACAACATTGAGGTTATTTTAAATATTGGTAGGGAGACCAATTGAAATAAATCTTAATATGGCAGATGAACTAATGCCAGATGAACCAATGGCAGACAAACCAATAGTAGATGAGTGACTAATGCAGAGACCAACTAGAGAAGAGGAGAATTCTATAGAAGGAGTACCAGCCAAGGTGGTGGGACCGGTCAAAGGTAGGTCCAATTATGGATTAGGCACGAATTTGGTAGTTAGTAGGACTATGCTTCAGGTACCATGTCGTCTCTCTAACAATATTTCGATAATATTTAAAAGAGAGGATTTGGTGTAAAAGCCAATTGGTATGAAAACCAAAATTTACAGAATATTAAAATATAAATCTTTTAATTAAATGGTAGCGTGATCATTCTATATAGCTTTGCAGAGCTACAGTCTTTGAAGCAAGAGAGTTTAGGAAGAAAAAGCATAAGAGTTTCAAATAAAAGAGGACACCCTAAAATAAAATAGAATAATAAATTTTTGGAGAAAATACGGGAGTGGGACCGTCCAAGTGATAGGTGCATTATTTTCACTATTTGGATACTCTAATTCATCGATTTATTGTTAGTTCATATCATTATGCTTTGATTTTGTTTGTTTATGAGTTTCTTAGGAGTTCTGAAGTGTATTCAACCAAAGAAGAGGTTAAAGGATGGAAACACAACTTTGAAACAAGAGTTCCAGGAAGATTTACGGTTGGGAAAGTACTTCAAAACCCAACCGTAAAAGAAGTTGGTTTTGAAGGCAAATTCCAGGAAGATTTACAGTTGGGTCTAGACTCTCAAACCCAACCGTAAAATTAGTTGAATAGATATGAAGATTTTGTCATTTCCATCTTATAGATAATTAAAAGACGAAGTCAACCCAAAAAGAATGAGGTCAATCAGATATCGGATGAGGGAGTAATGATCAAAACAGTGAAATACAAAAAAGTATCCAGGAAGAATTACGGTTGGGTTTATTGGCTCGGACCCAACCGTAAATATGGGGATTTTGGCTGAGATTTTTATGTCATAAAATCGGTTGGGTTTATTGGCTCGAACCCAACCGTAACTGGGGAGTTTGGCACGTGTGTGGGCTTTTAAAATATGGAAAACATGGTCCCGGAAGGATTCTAAACCGAGATTTCGTGGATACTGTATAAGGAGAATCCAAGACATTAAGAAAACACCTTTTACACTTGAAAACACAAGGGGAACAAGAATCTAGGGTTGGGAGTTGCAATTGATTATCACAATAACTAGGGTTTGCTTTACTTGTTTTCTTGATTATTTTCCATGGATTTTGAGAAATCCATGATGAACTAAACTTTTCTTATTGGTTAGAGATGTAGTCCTAAGTTGGAAAACATGTTTATTAATTGAAGTATTCATCCTCATATGTTCATAATCTCTTCAATATCGCTTATGTTCTACCGTTTATAACGCCTTGTATGATGGATTGCTTGTTTGTTTAAATTGCAAATTAGATGAGCATGCATTGACATCTATAGTTAAACTAGGGTTTGAGATCCGGAATTTTCGAAAGACCCTTGTTACAAGTAGTATAACATAGTTATTAACGACGGGATGTTGCCATGCAATTATGTGTAGAAGCATGACCTAGGTTAAATCCGAGTGGCTCTTGCGTCGGATTGCTTAGAATAACCTCAACTCACAAATACCATTGCTTTCATTGGGTTAAACTTGAGTGGATCTTGCGCCAAGTTATTCGTTGAAAAGGATTCAAAGAGTGACTCTTGCGTCTTTGATGATAATAGGAGTTTTGCCGGAGTAAGCCTGCGATAGGATGTTTTAGGGTATTGATACTGAGAATGCATGAATGTTGAGTATGATTTGGTTGATAACATGTTGGAAGATGGAAGATGAACTCTCTAACCAATGTTCTTTATCTCTGATTTTCGTTTTATTCTTTTGCTTTACTATAATTTAGTTATAATCACAACCAAAACCCCCCATATTTACATAAGTAATCGAAAGTAATTAACAATCACCTGCCTCTTTGTGGGAACAAACTTGTTCTTATTACTATACTCTAATCTATATTAGTGAAGTAAGAACTTGAGTTAATTTTGCTTGGCTGACAACCGATAAAATTTTGGCGCCGCTGCCGGGGAGGCATATCGGATTGTTATTTGTTTTTGATTTCTTACTTTTTGTTTTTAGAATTATTTTTTTTTGTTTTGTTTTTTGTTTTGTATTTTCTAACCTAGTTTTGAGAATCTTGTTTCAGGTACTTGTATTCCATGTACGTTGCACAAGATCAAGCTTATAATGGTAATCAATTTGGTTTTCAATCTCAACCATATGACAATTTCCAACCATATGGGGAGTTAATCACAACCAATCCTTTGGTTATGATCAATATTCCACGTACAATTTTAATTATTCTCATACATGCCAATCTCCTTATAGTAGGTATGTAACTGAACAATTACAAAGAGGGGAGGATAATTATGCTTGTGATGACTTATCTAAATCTACTCTTGATCGTAATTATGATCCTTCACCCATTCAACGGGAGGAGACAAGGTTTAGAAACTCTACCACAAGTAATGGTGTAAGACTACCAAGTTTGAGAGAACTTGATAGAAGGTTTGAGCAATTGATAGATGAAGGGGCATCAGGTGCAGAAATTCTAGAAGCTAAAAGAGATTTGAGAAAGGAACGTGGGCGACGTTATTCTATGGGATACGATGATGATTTTGAACCTTTCGAAAATCCTTACACCAGTGATGAAGTTATTCCAACTCAGAATCTGATTTTTGATGATAATTGTGTAGTTAACTCAACTCCTGATCTTAATAATGATCATTCACACATTCAAAGGGAAGAGTCGTGTTCAAGAGATTCTACTGTAGTTAATGGTGGAAAGCGTGTGAATATCAGAAAACTTGCTCAGAAACTATACAAGTTGGAAGATGACGGAGCCCCGGAAGAGCTTCTCGAAGAAATTAGTAGGACCATTCGTATGGAATTTAAACGACATTCTGATAAAGGTTGGGAAACCGATAAAGATTCTGATTACGGTGAGTCTGAAAACGAAAAGGAGTATGTTGAGAATAAAACCGAATTAAACAATAGTGTGGGAGACCGGCCGACCGGTTGACGCAGGTCCCACAATCTCCCTTTTTTTTTTCTTTCTCTTATATGCTCTTCGAAGCTATGCTTTTAAGACCGTTATTGTTATTTACACCCATGGGTGTTAGCTTTTTATGAAAATTTTAGACATGACGTCCTTTAGTAAAAACGTTGTAGATTCTTCATACAATGTCCGTTTGTGAGGATCAACCCCAATTCGGAATCAGAAAATTTCTGGTTACATCCTCTCGCGAAAGGATTTAGGTTTTGAGCTCGTTTTCGTTGCTAAAACGGAGAAAACAGTAACATTCTAGATGAAATTCTGACAGTTTTTCAGCTTGTAGTTCATCTAGGTTAGACTGTACCTTTTAGGACGTTAATTGGAATAAGATACCCTTTTAGTATGTTGTAGTGGACAAATATGGAACATATGTTGTTTAGAACATTTTTACCCATTCCACACCCATTGTCACGTTTTTGCAAGGTGATATGACGATGTGTCGGAAACTAATATTAGGGTTTCGTTGTATTTCAACCAATATTGGGACTTTTAATACTACCAACATTGGGAATATTTTATTCAATCTCGACTAATCTTTATCATAGCTTTGGTTTTTGCATTTGGCGTGACGGTGACTTACGAACACGCGGTGTTTCGTCTTAGTGCATCCGTGCATAGCTTGTTACGCGTTATGATAAATCAATATTACTCAATTATAGTTTGAATATTGATGTAAATTCACTCTAAATATTCAACCAGAGAATATAAAGAGGAATTAAGTTGCTTTATACTAGTAAACAATCTATCTAGGAGCATTGACATCCAGTCAGGAACAAAAGAATGTTCTGGATGTTTATTCTGAATAGTCATAAATCATCTGGGGACGAACTACTATCAACACCAGTGATATTATGAGGAAAATATTGATATATACTAGTGTGCTATATATCTGGGAGTTGCCCGTGGTAAGCATTCGATATTTTAATTCTCTTTCGGAATATGAAATATGAATTATTCGATAGTTTAATTCTCTTTCGGAATATAAAATATGAATTTTATGCCTCAGTAGCATATACAATATTATTTTTTTAATTCTACTACTGGGTAGAGATGATTTTACTATTTTATCCTTTATTAAAAATCCACCATCCACAACGGGGCACACCTCTGTTATTACTCGGGCACCCTACTAGTTGCCTGCGCCCATGATGGTGATAATGGCGTTGTTATTACTCCAAATGGCCTGTTAGATCCTACATCTGTATATATTATCCCGCCGGTTTGGACGAAAAAAATAGGTCGACCATTGAAGAGGAAGATAACCGAGTCTCAAAGTGTTTTGAGGGTTACAGTACGGGTGCTCCAATTGTGGCACAACTAGTCATAATCGTGTGTGGTGTGATGAAATTCCTATCCAACGTCCTACTCGGACGTAGTGTTTGGGGCATGCTGCTAATCCATTGGGTTGTATTTGTGAATGATGATAACTTTTTGGGGTGTAATATGAACCGTCCAGTTGTGACGACTCCAAACAAATGTTAAGTTATTATGTTTACATGCAATGACTATACACTGTATTTTCTATCGTGTTTAACGTAAATATAACTGATTGGAACAACTATTGATAAGATAGTATACAAATACACATTCGTCCGCAGAGATTTTTAGAAGTGTAAAACTTCATTATTTTTCTTAATTAAAGTGCTTACACAATTGATTGGAATATTGATTGGTTTCTATAATGCTAAAAATGCCTAAAATGGTTTTTATACTTAATAAGAGAGGATTTAGGACTTAAGAATCCATCACAATTATGTATACTAGATTATTGCAATCTCTCCCAATAATAGTCTCCAATACACTACACAAGACGATTTAGGTCAGTTTTTACGTCTCGGAAAATACAACTTTTTAAAACTAATTTTTATTTTTAAAATATTAATAATTTTCTCTACTTATATGCTTGGTCCCGAAATAGAAAAATAAACATAAATCAAGCATGAGGACAAGTAGAAATAAATAAGTATTGTTACACATGAAAATATCAGACAAATATGAAGATTATTATGAGAAAAAGATTAAATTATCTTGCATACATAGATGGGTTTCATCCCTAATACTAGAAAAGAGATTTAGTTACCCATGGTGAAAAGAGCACAAGAAGATATATTAAACATATAATTTTATTGATGGAAATACTTACAATTCTCTTTTATTCTTCCTTAATAATTTTACGACACACAATGAAAGCTTTAGAAAAAAGACAGGCTGAACTTGCAATTCAGAAAGTCAATTCAATTGAGCATTAAAAGAAGCACGAACCCAATATGGATTACGACTCACACCAGCTGCAGTAAAGAAAGCGCAACTTCAATTTGTATTAACTCGGGAAACTGTGGCTGAAGGTTTAAAGGAAAAGGTCACACTATCAACGACAGTTTTAATACGTGATTTGTTCTTTTTCTTCCTCTTTCCCGGACTGAAACTCAGAAGCAAGATTTTTCGTTTTGACTTTTCTTTTTCTCCTCCAGGATCTCTCCTTGATGTTTTCCCAACTCCTCTATTTATACTAAACCATCGAAAACCAACCCCCAAATCTCCACTCGAATCTTACCTTTTAATGAAAATAATCTCGAGAGAGATATTTTCTTTCTCTCGGATATTCCTCACGTTGCTTTGATCTTGATCCTGATTTTGTTTCTTCTTTTAACATCAAACTCGATCTTATTTTAATGATTATCTCCAACAGTCTGGTAATAGATAGACATAAGATCAAAACCAAATCTTGGAAGATTTGTTTCCCGAGATAAAACAGGGAAGGTTAAAAATCACGTGAAAGCGTGATATTCTTTCTCCAAATCGTGTATATATTCACACATATATGGCAAGAGTATAATCTTTTTCTTAACAACCTAAAATCTTGTCCAAATTTCGATCCAAATCTTCAATGTTTCAAGCAAACAATAGAGAAAAATTTCCCGCCAATTTTGAATTCGAAATGGAGGGTGGGTACATTGAACCAAAGCATGGGTGCCTTTATCCACAGTCGGGGTGCCTTTATATATTTTCTTCGGGGGGCCTTTAACACTTTTTGAGCCAATTTTCTCCATAATTATTTATTCTTCAAAATACCTACAAAAGAACATTATTAGTACAAAAAACGAGTAACAATATTATAAATATGAGACTAATTAAGACACAAAGATGTGTCTATCAATAACACATGTGTCTTTGAAATACAATGATGCCCATCCCACCCCCTTCCCTTTCGCGAATTTACACGACTGTGAATGTGTAGTTTCTCTCGGTATCGTTCACCGTGTAACTGCAACATGGATAGTTAACCCCCATGACAATGAAACGAAAAGGAGTATTCTTATATGGATTTAAGGTTGTGTTAGTAAGATACATTGGTATGTTTGGAGTGTTCCTGATTTTCTTATGAGTCCGTGGCCCTGTAATAATAGTATGAAATGAGTTGAGACAGGAAAAAGTAAGAGCTCAACGTGACCTTACCCCTCGAATTAAACAAAAAGGGTAAGGTCCCGTTGAGCTCTTACTTTTCCAACGAGATTTTTTTTTATTCCATAACAAAAAAGTTTTGCCGAAACCATGAGTTAATCCTTCCCAACCTGCTACCGGCAAATTCAAAAGTATAATTATGAAATAATATTTGTTATGTTTATTTGCCTTAATTTTTTGTTACTATATAATATTCTTTAGATTTATAGGCACAACATATTAAAGCATCATCGATATCGCATTATGCCGAAACACTGATGCAGCACAGCCAATTTCTATAATTTTATCAGAAATTACATGAAGACTTCAGAATTACCATAAGGATGAGCCGTTGCAATAGAAAGGCATCTCAACCACTAGCAATTGACGGTGTGACTAGCCAACAAGATGTTAAAAAAACGAAGATAACGAAGATGTGGGAGTTCGAAGATCTACAAGACAACCAAAACAGGTACAAATAGAGGGACCAAACGTTTATAAGAGAATATGCATGAGTTTAACACATTTTTCAAAAATCAAAGACTATATATTCCTGATCTATATCATGTTTACTAAGGATTTTTCTTTTAAGGATGGAATCTCTTAACTCAAATTTTCTTGTTTATTGCAAAATATTTTTAATTCGTACTACAAACTTGTCTTTTCGATTATTTATGTATGATCGTAACAGCTTGTATGCTGCCAGAAAATATATGGGTGCACATTTGTTCTTACTTATGTAGTGTTAATTTAGTTGGGTACATGTTTTAATAAATTTTAGCCGTTTAGGGTTGAAAATGTGACTAAAAGAATTCTAACTTCTGCAAATCATTGGAACTAATCAACTACATTTGACATCAAAATGTAAATCATCTCCTAATTTTTGCACATAATTTAGGCGAACCGACTCAAAACTATACACTTCTCTTGAACGGGTAATGATGTCAATAGATCTCCTGCATGTAGCGTTAAACAACACATCTTCTTTTCTTGTGCACAACAACAAAAATTAGAATTGAAAATAATCTAAGTTTCATAATCAGTTGGAAATCAATCTCATTGATTTAGATCTTTACCTGAATTGAGCCTATGAATTCAAGTATACCATTTTGACCTTGCAAAAACTTGATATACTTGGACGCAACATTAAACATGTCAGGTGAGTTTACTTCCACTAAGAATCAACTTTCTAGGTTTTTGTGTTTTCTCACTAGCCGCAACACTCTGTGTCGATAAGTACCCGTTGTTAGATTTCATCACATTACTCATATCCATATTCAGAATAAGCCGGTTGTCCAATTGAAACCTCATTAGTAGTAGTGGTACATGTAGTATTAGTTGGTGATGGAAACAAAAATTGATCCACCTGAAAATTTGGGCAACAACACTTACAAAAAAAATTCGAAAAATACCCTTCATTATTATTGAATGCAAAATTATCAAAACGATAAAAACTAGGAAACAAATCAACATAAGATCTTTGGCGTTTAAGGCTTGGGTGGTAAGTACTAGCTGTGTTCGACTTATAATTATTAAATGGAATCATATCTTTATCAACAGGTAATAATGAGAATATAAACAAAAGGTACTTTCCCTTCTTTCCCAATCTCAATAACAAATTTCTTCTCCAAAGCATAACATAGAAATGGAAAACATGTAACTTGTAAATTGTTTACTACTATATTAAGGTCCATCCCTTAAAATTTACACATAAAAGAAATAAAAAGATACAATTGAAATCACACTAACAAAATAGGGTCACGAATCTCATTCAAAAGTCATGCTTAAAATTTAAAAATTTGACAAAGAATTTCTTCTAGGGATAGAAAAAAATTACCCAATCCAGAGAATACTGAGTCATCAACGATTTTTTGGTCATGGTCAGGATCATGATGTAAACCAAACCCATATAATTTAAAGCATCATCTTCTGCCAATTCCTCCGAAGCTTTGATTTGGATCCTACTAAACTATCATGGTCGACATATCGATGGTGGTGGTGTTTATGGGTATTGCTATGAGTAGAAGATTCACTATGACAAGATTCAGAATTTCCTTAACCACGCCATTGTCGGCAACTGCAACTAATTAGTCTTCCAAGTTCCGTCAACGGTAATAAAATAATATATAAATGATTTATTTTTTAATTGGGTTTTGAAGACAACCCATTTTATAATCCTAATTCTAGTTAAAAGTGTAACTTTGGTTAAGGGATATTGTTGGAGAAAAAAATCAGCTAACAAAACCGGACAAATTGATCCGGTTGTCTTTGTCTCTTGGTTAATAATTTGTCCAACTGGTTCACTTTCCATGAAACTGTGGATTTTGACTCCCTTTTCTCATCAATTATGCTTGCTTGAAAAAATAAATAAAAAACAAAAGAAAAAAAATACAAAGATATACACGTGTTACATACGAGTTATGAACTTGTACATAAAGAAAAGAGCACGGGAGTTTTCGGTAATTCTGTTGTCCGCTCTTGACTTCTTTTGTTCACTGCTGTTTTGTAATAACTTCATTAAACCGAGAAATACAAAATCAAAAATTACAGACAAATTGTTAATCGAAAAAGAAAACATTCCAGGTCTCATTCTCTTCTTTAGAATCAATATTTTATTTATTGTTTATTTTTTATATCAACTAAATCCTCACTTGATTTTTATGGAATCGGAATTAGAAACAGTTCTTCCCTACTGAACTGATCTGTCCTGTCTTAGGAAGGTTTTGATTTGCTTTAACTGTGAAATTCGTTTTTCTTGCATGAAATTTAAAAAGAAAAATGGAAGTTCCCTCCAAACTCTGTAGAGAATCGATAGAAATTCGATTTTTTGCATACATGAATGTTATTTTTGTAGTTTGAATCGCACATTGAGTTAGGTTTTCATTTCAGAAATTTTAGAATTTGATTTTGCTTAGAAAATTTACTGGAATCTGTAAATTAAAAGTAATGTTTAGATCTTGGTGGAGATTTATTTGGATTTTGTAAATCTTGATAATTGGTCTGATTATTTGGTTTCACATAGAAATATTTGTTGTTTATATAGTACTGTATTATTTTCAAAATAAATATATAATAATCCG
The DNA here is from genome assembly GCA_023531435.1 of Papaver californicum. Taxonomy (NCBI): domain Eukaryota; kingdom Viridiplantae; phylum Streptophyta; class Magnoliopsida; order Ranunculales; family Papaveraceae; genus Papaver; species Papaver californicum. The sequence goes on from JAJJMC010031210.1 coordinate 17,185,750, forward strand.
TATGATTTAGTGTTAAGTTCATTTTGTGATTAGGTACATTTTGTTAGGGTGGGGTTCCGAAGCAGACTGGCGGGAACACATACTCAGTCGACTATTTCTGTGTAAGTTCATACTCCACACATTCAATCAAAGTTTTTTGTGGTTATTTTATTGTTAATATCTCTCTAATAAATGGAACTATGAGTAGTAGTTTCCGATTCCAATTCTTCCTTGATTTGATGTTAGACGAATTACTGCTTTAACATTACTTAAACTACATGATTGTGTTAGTTCCCTACATTAAAATCCAAGATTTTCCTAGGTGACCTTGACGATTTTAATTTTCAGATTGGAAGTCTGAAAATAGAGAGATTAGTGAAAGTGGTGAATGAACAAATTGAATCCAGGATCTTTGCGATTGTGTTTTATCAGGACACTATGTCTCAAAGTCAATCAGATGCAACAACCACTTTGTCAAATCCATGCCGTTGTCAAATCAACAGCTACACATTTCGACACTTTTGCTTCAAATCGACTATTAGATGATTTAGGTAAATCTGGTCGGGTGGATGAAGCTCGTCACTTGTTCGACAAAATGTCTGACAAAGACGAATTCACATGGAATACTATGATCTCTGCTTATGCCAGATCAGATCGCCTGATTGAGGCAAAACGACTCTTAAGTGAAACTCCATACCCTAGTTCAATTGCTTGGTCATCCCTAATCTCTGGATATTCACATCAGGGATGTGGAACCGAAGCTTTTAGGTTATTCTGGCTAATGCAACTCGAAGGATTAAAACCCAATCAATACACCCTAGGTAGTGCTCTTCGTGCTTGTTCCATCTCTGCTTTGTTACAGAGAGGGCAGCAAATTCATGCCCACACTATAAAAACTCACTTTGATTTGAACCTTTTCGTTGTCACTGGCTTAGTTGATATGTATGCGAAATGCAAGCAGATTCCAGAAGCCGAATATTTATTCCACATGATGCTGGATACCAGTAATCTTGTATTATGGAATGCAATGGTTACGGGGTACTCGCAGAACGGCTATGGATTACAAGCAATGAAGTGTTTTCGTGATATGAAATCTGAAGGTATTGGAATGAATCAGTTCACATTCCCAAGTATATTGACAGCTTGTGCTGCAGATTCTGCATTTAGATTTGGTTTGCAGGTTCACTGTTCCATCATTCGTAGTGGGTTCGAGTTTAATGCGTTTGTTGAGAGTTCATTAGTCGATATGTATGCAAAATGTGGGGATGTAAATTCTGCAGAAAGGGTCTTGGAGTATATGGAAGTCGATGATGTGGTTTCTTGGAACTCATTGATTAAGGGATGTGTAAGGAAAGGGTGCAATGAAGAAGCTTTATCTTTTTTTAAAAAGATGCATCAAAGGCAAATGAAGATCGACCATTTCACTTACCCCTCAGTTTTGAACGCGTTAGCTTCCATTTTTTATCTAGAAACTGCTGGATCTGTTCACTGCCTAACTATAAAAACTGGGTTTGATAACTATAAACTAGTGGGCAATGCTCTAGTTGATATGTACGCAAAATGTGGTAGCTTATATTGTGCTTTTAGGGTTTTCCTTAGTATGGGGGACCGAGATGTGGTTTCATGGACATCGCTGATCACTGGTTATGCTCGCCATGGATTTTATGAAGAGGCACTTAAACTTTACTATGAAATGAGAGGCACGGAAATTGAACCTGATCTTTTTGTCATCGCAACTGTTTTCAGTGCTTGTGCAGAATTAACTTGTTTAGAATTTGGGAAACAAGTGCATGGTAACCTCGTTAGAAGTGGTCTTGGTTCATCTCTATCAGTAGGTAATTCATTGGTGACAATGTACGCAAAATGTGGATGTCTGGACGATGCAAATCTGGTTTTTAGTATGATACATTTAAAAGATGTGGTTTCTTGGACGGCTTTGATTGTTGGCTATGCACAAAATGGAAGGGGAAAAGACTCTTTACAGCTTTATAATCAGATGATTCTGAGTGGGAGGAGACCTGATTATGTTACTTTTGTTGGTCTGTTATTTGCATGCAGCCATGCAGGTCTTGTTGATGAGGGTTTCCTTTACTTTGAATCTATGGAAATGGTTCACGGTATTAAACGGGGGCCTGAGCATTACGCTTGTATGATTGATCTTCTTGGGCGTTCTGGAAAAATTGATAAAGCTGTAGAGTTGCTGAATCAAATGCCTTTTCAACCAGATGCAACTGTGTGGAAAGCACTACTCGCAGCTTGTAGATCTCACGGTAAATTAGAAGTGGCAGTTTGGGCTGCTGAGAGCCTCTTCGAATTGGAACCGAGAAATGCCGTTGCATATGTTCAATTGGCTAATATGTACTCAGCAGCTGGTAGATGGGTTGATGCTGGGAGAATTCGTAGTTTAATGAAATCAAGAGGGGTCAAAAAGGAACCTGGATGTAGCTGGATGGAAGTGAATGGCAGAGTTCATGTTTTCATGATTGAAGACAGGAATCACCCAAGGAAGGCCGACATATATTTGAAACTTGAAGAGATGATGATCTTGATTAAGGAAGCTGGGTACTTTCCAGATATGAACTTTGCTCTACATGACATGGATGAAGATGAAAAGGAACTTGGTCTTAGCTACCACAGTGAAAAATTGGCCGCTGCTTTTGGGCTTCTTAGTATCCCTCCTGGAGCACCGATCAGAATTTATAAGAACCTCCGCGTCTGTGGGGACTGTCACAATGCTATGAAGTTTATTTCAGAGGTCTTTCAGAGACGTGTTATTTTGAGAGATGCAAATTGTTTTCATCACTTCAACGAGGGAAAATGCTCTTGCAAGGATTATTGGTAGACTTCTTGAGCTTTTAAGTGTGTTTTCTATGTAAACTCTTCCACCAAAGAGTGTGGAATGATAGGTAATTGAAGCGTGAGAGAGCATACTTCCTTGGAACTTAATCTAGATGATAAGAGAGATCAATGGCTTGTGGAATTTAAAAGTTGAGTGCAACTTTTTAATGTTTAAATCGGAAATGTTACACACAGGGGCTAACGTTGGACATCTTCAAGTGTGTTAAGTATGTTTTCTACCTGTGAGTTTTGGTCGAGGTGCATGAAATGATCAAAAGACATAACCAAGAGAATACCGAAATATCTCGAGATGGGTCTTGGTGATCTAGGGAATCCAAGTGCTATGTGGTGGCTCAGAATCCTGATACCATTTATTACTGTATGAATTGGACATCTTTGATATATAAGAGTTAATGGAGGTGGAAGTAGACCTGAAAGAGTTCTTTAATGTTGATGGCGAACCCATTAAGACATGATTGACTGAAACAACTTGAAAAATGAGTGATCTTTTTTCCTAAACAACTTAACCTTTTGTTTGTCAAAAAGTAGAATAAAAATCTCAAGTTTCTTACATGGACGCCTTAAGAGTTCTGGAAAATCTGATTACTTGTCCGTGATCATTACTGCAGTCATGTTATCTTTTTGATCTTGCTTTTCATGTGGAGAATTCTATTTTGTGTTTCTTTAGTCAGTGGGATCTTTAGTAGTTTGCACTAGGAACTTAATTCAATCAAGAATTTCATTTTACCTTTCAACTTTGTGAAATCAGCAATGAGGGATGGAGGATCTCTCTGGAAGCTTTTTCTGATACATCTCTGTATTACTTTCGACTTTTTCTCAGAATTTTGGAAGAGATGGGAGAAAACAGCTCAACAGTAAGGAGATGGGAAGATATGGAAATTGATATCCTGGTGAGAATATTCAAATCGTTCAACATTATTGAGTTGACTGCAGGAATCTCTCGAGTCTGCAACTCATGGCGCTTGGCTTGTTGTGATCCGGTCCTTTGGAAGACCCTTGATCTTCGTATGCTACAATCACACTTCATCCAGATTCCGTCGGCACCATATGTTTGGGTGGGTGAGAAGTCTGATCAAACATTCATGAGAGTTTTGAAGATTGCTTTGGGTCTCAGCCGCGGAAGTGTAACTGTATTAATTTTTCACTTCAATACTTACCCAAATGACAGTCAGTTGATCTACGCTGCCGAAAGGTAATGCACTTGCTTCAAGCCAGTTTGATTTAATCAGGTTTTAAATTCTTTTGATAGTTTTTAGTATGATATCATCTTTGACATAATGAATTGACTTAATTGTAATTTGTATAGGTGCCGACGGCTCAAACGACTTGTCTTACCAGCTTGGAATAGAATTACCAAAGTCGCTATCTGCAAAGCAGTTAACCAGTGGAAAGAGCTCGAATCTTTGACGATGCCTACGATTGCAAATCCTCCTTACATTATGGAGGCAATTGGTGCTAACTGCAAGAACTTCAGCCAACTCAAGATTATGGGTCCCTGCAATATTCTTTTTGCGTCAAGTATAGTAACTTTTCTCCCAAAGCTAAAGGTATTGAGCCTTCGATGTGCGAAGTTGCATAAAGAAGCATTGGTGCATCTCTTGGAATCCCTGGAACACTTAGAGGTACTCAATATTTCTCACTGTCTATTAGTAGAAGTTCCTCCACCACCTGCCTCAGTAAAAGTTTTCAGGGAGCTTGACGATTCAATCCTTGAAAAGGCTTCACATTTGCGAGAATTCTTCACTTGCCAGGATAACTCGTGCACCCTTTGCAACAGAACAATCAAGGATGATGGACTATTAAGGTGGTATAAGTATGAGGAAGGGTTGTGGTGTACCGATGAGGTAAGCTCCTTTGCTCACTGATATGTGCCTTGAGATTCGGGAGGAGCATAAGTGCCTTGCTTTGCAGATTTGGACCAGTCTGCTGAGTAGAGTAGATTATTCCAGTACTCGTGAATCTTATTCAACCTCTAAGGGTGAGGGTATGAATCGCTCTCTCTTTCTGGCTGATGGAAAATTCGGGAGAAAGTGCATCTCAATGAGAAATAGATGATCCGTTAGTAGCATAACAATATAATAATTTTTTTAATTTTTTTTTCCATATTTGTTGCTTATGGATAGAATTTGTATCCTATGTTCTTGAACTTCTTGAGAAGTAGATATAATTGGTAGGTTTGATTCCGATTTTTTTTTTTTTTTTTTGGTAACTATTGCATATAAACGAACGAATAAAATGTGAACAACAGGATTCAAACCTGTGCGGGCAGACCAAACGACAGTATTGACTAAACTAAGATATAATGTGACAATATCCATAGGGTATTATGGTAGTGTATTTTGCTTGACTTGTTAAATTATGGCATATCTCTTAGTTATAATGTAGCTAAAATCTTTAGTTATCTAGTGAAGAGAAGAGATCTATGTCTAAATTTTAGCTAAGAAATATATGATGGAAACTTAGTTTCCGTAAATCACACTAGACGGATACTGAGTTTCCGTCATAACAATTATGTTTTCGTCTATGTGTTAATATTTGTTTAACCTTTCTTTGTTACACCTCTTTCACACCTGATTTTGTACAAGCTTGTTATGGAAATCCTTACAATCGTACTCTGGTTGGAATTAGAAATAGATTTAGCATTATCAAAGTTGAAATGGATAGCTTTTTTAATTGTCTTTCAATTGTTAACACAAATAATCAGAACTTGGATCATAATAACTGGGTAAATTATCTAAACTTGTTCATAACTGCTGGTTTATAGTTTTAGTTTGTATTTTTCTTTCTACCAAGTTATGTTTCATTTACATTAATGCAGGTTATAATGGCGATAACTGAATTTTTCAAGAACAAGCTTTTCAAACGTGATGTAGAATATAAGTTGCTTAAAGACATTAAAAATATAATAGATGATCAAAATGAAGATGCGAATATGCATGAAGATGTATGTATTTATCCTTTGGAAACCCAATACCCTAATAATATCCAAAAAAAATTTTTTAAGTAAATCCCTTAATAATACCCAAAAATTCATCTTCAAGCTAAGTTCCTCAAACCCCATTTAGAAATCAATTTCCAAACTCGTTTAGTATCTCGTATAGTATCCTTATTCCATAAGGATATCCAAATACTACCGAGCAATCTACAACGCCTAGATCGTTGTTTGGTGATAGAAAAAAATACCACAACATCGTCCGATAAACGTAAGTCAAGAGCTCAACTTAAAAAGACCAGAACTAAGAAAAGAGTTTCTTAATCAAGCGCACCCCCTACACCATCATCACAAAAATCACTCATGAACGACGCGGTTTCTAAATTTATTGAATATATTAAGGAAACATGAATAGCGAACGAACCTCATCAACATCAACACAAAATTATGTAAAATTTGCTAACAACACAACAAGAACAAATTCGTCTCAGTATTAATATAGAGGAAATACGTATAATGAAAAAACATCTCTCAACATTGGCCCCAAGGGTAAGAAAATACTATGAACTGAAACAAGAAGCCATTTTGCAAAAGATTAATACGCAAGTACATTCACATGTATCCATACAGGAAGTTCTTCCTTATGCGTACCATCGTCAAAAAAGTGTAAATATTATTGATACACGGGAAGTCTCTTTGGGGATTGAGTTTTTTAAGCTTCATTTTTATGTGTCAGGAACGTTATCTACTTGATTTAATGAACATGTTGAACTTGGTCGTAGTTGTTGTATATTAAAGACTTATTTTAGGATGGTTTTGGGTTTCCTAGTCCTAGGTGGGAACCTAATAGGTAGTTCCTATTTAATTTCTAGTCAATTATATGAAAGGTGTTTCCTAATATTGGCTACGGTTTCTTGGAGGCCAAGTTTGTAACTTGGAGAGTGCGTATGAGCGTAACATAATTCTAAAAAGATTTAGAGAGATTTCTTGTATTAGCTTTAGAGAGAAAATGTAGGATTTAGTGGTAAGTGCAAATTAGTGAGGATCAAGAGACAAGGTGATTGTCTCGGTAATTACTGCGGGGTAACTAAGATTTTCCTGGAGCTCCCACGAAGGTGTTCTACGTTTGTAATTGATTCATTCATGGTGGATTGCAGTTGGTATGGCTCAAAGTGGACATAGACAATATATACATATTGTATATATTTTTGAACCACTATAAATCTTGGGTGTCTTGTGAGTTTGATTAACTTTCTTGTTATTGATATTGATTATGCTTGGTTTACTTATTATTCATCATAATATTCCAAGATCCTATTTTTCGCGGTTTATTCGATCCTAAAGAATTTTCTACACTAGTTATTTTAAAAGTTTTTCCCTGAAAACTGGTATCAGAGCATCAGGCTAAGTACAATTGTTTTTGAAAGTTATCAAGGTTGTTTAGATTTATTAACAACAAGGATTATTGATTTTCTTCAACATCAATTAAAATGGAGTTAGATTTGGTACTCAATACCGCACTTCAGACGGGAAGTGGTTGTAAAAGTGAAGACACTGGCTTATGGCGTAAAAGGCTAGGGCACATTAGTGAAAAGTTCATAAAGATTCTGTTTTCAGGAGGATATCTTCCTAAGGTGAACTCTATTGATATGAGTTTTTGTGAAGATTGTGTTCTGAAAAAAAAAAAAAGGTTAGTTTCAGCAGAGATGGCAGAAGCTTAAGAAGTGCGAAACTTGATTTGGTTCAAGCTGATATATGAGGACCAATTGTTGTTGCCTCTCATAGTGGTTACCATTATTATGTCTTCTTCATTGATGATCATTCAAGAAAGGTATGCGTTTATTCCGTGAAAAATAAGTACAAAGTGTATGAAGTGTTTTATAAGTAGAAGGCTTTGGTTTAAACATAAACCGGTATGAAGTTGAAGTGTTTAAGGCCAGACAACGGTGGTGAGCATAAAAAAACAAAATTCTTACATATGTGTCATAATAATTAATGGAATTTGTTTGGAGAGGACGCTTTCAGGGACACCACGGGAGAATTGAGAAGTAGAACGTATGAATTGGACGTTGAATGTGCATGCTAGATGCATGAGATTGCAATCAGGTTTTCCTGAGACCTTTCAGGCACATGCAACATAAGCGGTTGTTTATCTAATTAACAGGACACCAGGTGTCTATTGGACATAAAGATACCAGATGAGGTTTGGAATGGGAAAACTTTAAATCTCTCTTACTTGAGAGTTTTTGGTTGTGTTGGTTATGTTTATCTTCGTACATGTGATAGGTCTAAGATAGGTGCTCAAGCAAAGAAGTTTATATTTATTGGTTATGGAGATGACGCTTTTTGTTAAAAAATTTAGGACTATGATGGTCACAAATTTATCAGAAGCAGGGGCTTTATTTTCATTAAGAATGGATTATACAAGGATAAAAATACAACACAAGTTGGAGATATTGGGTCAAGCGGTAAAGATTTGTGTATCGACATGGATGATGTTTCTTGAAGAAGTGTGGTGCAAGAAGAGCATGACGTTGCTGATGGCATAGAAAAACCTTTGGTGTAAGAATAATGGACTTATACTGCAGTGGGATTTACTCTTATAGTTCCACAAGAAGTACGAAAATTATCAAGATCGCGTAATCCAAACCCCAAGTATGCTTTGAATCATCTATTACTTACAGATGGTGGTGAACCAGAAGATATTAAAGAAGCATTAGAGGTTGATGACTCAAGGAAATGGTAATTCGTTATGGGTGATAAGATAGATTCACATGTGGAGAACGAAACATGGGTGTTAAAAACATTACCAAGAGGTAAGAGAGCGCTGCACAACAATAGGTTTTATCGAAAGAAGATTGAAGCAAATAGAGAGATTCGATATAATTCGAGGTTGGTTGTAAAAAGGTTTCATCGGAAACCAGGTATCGTCTACAATGAGATAATTTATTCAGTTGCGAAGATGAATGAAATGACGAGGGTACCAAGTACACCATAATTTTTTCAATAACAACCTATGCAAACTCAACTTTTATAATCTTATCGAATCAATAACGGCCAAAAGATTATTTAAATAGGGCGATTCTTGGTAATAGTCAAAGTTCGAATGTACTAACTTTATGATCGATACCAAGAAGAGATTAACATATTAGTATGATTACTTAATTATAATAAAAATTATAATGCAGAAGGTAAAACAATCACACAACACACAAGATTTTATTAACGAGGAAAAATGTTTGCCAAAAACTGGGGCCTAGTCTAGTTTTAATTACTCTCATAATTAAGTCGTTATACAAATTGACTGACATAACTTCGTATAGTTACGACCGAGTAAGTTACCCTGAGTTACCCAGTTCCCTCAGTATCTCTGCGCCTACAACCAATTTGGCCAACGTGTGTGAATCCCAAGACAGAGTTCACTCTTCAACAATGTGAAGACTTATGCACTCGACTCATTTGGATCGTAACCTAAACAACAAATGACTAACCCGATTCAGTAACTAACTCACTTACTAATCACCCAGAATCAATCTTTAGATCATTGATAAAGTCGAGTCAAAGTACTTTTCGTTTAATCATAAACTCCTTTGGTCGAAAGATCAAACCAAGACAATGATTATCGAAATAACAAATCTTGATGAACAAGGGTTATCTAAGCAACTTATTGCAACTAGATAGTTTTTTCGATCTTCTACAAGTCTGATGTTTATCAAGATAAACTGCTTATGTAATCCCAAAGAATCAAGCTCGCATAAATTCACACACAAAGATCAGAACCAAAAAGAAAAGCCTTCAAGTCTTCAATCTTCAATTATAATCTTCAAAGTAACCACTAAAAAACAACTTGATTCCACTATTGATCAACCTAACAGAACGAATTATGTTAACATTGAATGATTAACAGTTTTGTCTCATAGATCCACAAAGATTCAGATCTGTGATAGTCAATCTTCAAACAGACTTCAGTGTCCTTATATCAGAAGAGAATGAACTTAAAATAAACAAGTTTGATCTATTGAAGATAACTACATCATTAGTTCAGCACAAGTAATTAACGAAAACAAAATAACAATCTAGCCTTCCACCAATGATAAAATTAGAGGCTTCTTGGTCCCAAATAAGACTTAAAACAAAAGGAAATGCAAGATGTTTCACCTAATTAGATTACTCTTATCTTTTTAACAAGGTGGCTTTTCCACACTCTACAGAAGGTGTAATCAGGGATGAGTTTGTAAGAATACAAGACTCACTATTTATAGTGCTATGACCAATGCTTGTTTAGAAATACCTATTTACCAATTTCTAAAATTTTAAAGATATACAATATAATAATATATTTCTAAAATTAGCAAATATCAAATATTTTTCAATTATAATCGAGATTAGCTAGCACACAAACATGTATTATACTAATGTAGCTTACTAGAGACATGCAAACATCTAGGAATGGAAAATACATAAGTCGATACCAAATGTTATATACAAAAATCGATATCTTATGATATTTCCTTGAGTATCAAAGGTGTACACTTAAACATCAAGAAATTAGAGTTTAGCACATGTTGAAAACATTATGTCGACATTTAACTATCTTACTAATATACTTCTTGATATCTGCAAAAACCCGTGAAGATCACAAACCAATCGAAAATGTAAAAATAAGTTAAATTCATTCAGGATCGGTCCTGACTTGGGATTGGTCCTGCTCTAGGCACCGATCCTGGGATTGGTCATGAATCCCACTTTCGACTTTGAAACAAGTTTCACAAGTCCACTTCCTTACATAATATTTCTGGAATTGCTTTCGAACATTTTTATTAAGGTGTACGTGGATTCATCCGGAAGTTCAAAACACTAAATAATAACAAACTACCAATTAGTGCAATGTCATAAACACGAAGTTTATCAACAAATTATACTTCATAACCCCATATCATTTAAGTTATGGAAGTAACTAATGGATATCTTTTCTTTTAATGCTTTGATCATTGTATAGTGAACAAGTAACCATTACTATATTCATTGTGAAAAACTTAATTAACCTCTTATGTTATGTTTTCATTGAATAAAGACTGGTACGAATAATAAATAGAAACAGAACAAGTCAAGTTTGTAGTTAGTAACCTTGAACTGAAGGATGATGTCTTTGTTTGTCTGTGATATGCCTTCAAGTCTTTATGAGTAACTATAGAAAGTCTCAATATATCTATGTTCCTAATCTAACCCAACGAAGTTGACTTTAGTAATCTACGACTCGAGTTTTAAAATTAAACTTTAAAACCAAACTTGACATACCAGCTAGGTGGGTTCAACCAAGCAGTGATCTAACAATGACTATTATCAGAGTAGTTTTAATCCTAGTGGCTTCTAAAAATCTATATATACCTTGAACAATTGGATATAAATACAACTTTTCTTCATGGTGACCTAGATGAAGAATTTTACATGAAGCAGCCAGAAGGATTCATTGTAAAAGGAAAGGAAGAGATGGTGTGCAAACTAAAGAAGAGTTTGTGTGGTTTGAAAAAAGCCCCGACACAGTGGTACAAGAAATTTAATAACTTCATGTATAAGAATGATTACTTACGATGCAATCTTGATTATTGTTGTTACTTCAAAAGATATAGTTCTGAAGACATCATATTATTATCGTATATGGATAATATGTTGGTAGACGGAACATATTAACAAGAAATTGAGAACTTGAAGAAACATTTAACAAGTGAGTTTCTATGAAAGATCTTGGTGAAGCACGACAGATTCTCGGTATGAGAATCATAAGGGATAAAGCTAAGGTTAGACTTATGCTTATTAAGGCTGAATACATTAAACAAATGTTGAAGAGGTTCGGTATGGAGAATGCTAAGCCATTCAGTTCTTCACTTGGAAGCAAAATTCTTCTTACAAGTTTGCAGTGTGCACAGACATATAAAGAAAATGAGTACATGGCTAATGTACCATATTCTTCGGTCATTGGGAGTATAATGTATACTATGGTATACACGAGACTAGATATTGCACATGCAGTAGGAGTAGTGAGTAGATATGCAAAAAACTCAGGAAAACAACATTCAGAAGCATTGAAGTAGATACTCAGGTATTTGAGAGGTAACAAAAATATACCATTGTGTTATGGAAGAGGTGGTTCTATCTTGAGGGGATATGTGGATGCAGACTTCACACATGATGTAGATAAAATGAACCGCAGTGAATTGGAATTCACGGTTACAGAAATTGGTGACATTGTTGTTGATGGTGGGTTTTTTTATGAAGGCGAAAATCATACAAAAATATGTTTCTAACCTTTATCAGAAATATTAAATTTCAAGTTTATTTTCTTTCTGTAAAGAACTTAAGAATATATTAATTATAACAAGTATCCATGCCTATGACTCTATGTATATGTATAATTGCGTATGTGTTTCACCTGGATGAACTCAAAAAATATATCTATACAAGCATTTTGCTGTATACTCAGTATCTGCTTATGTATAAAGTTCTTAAAAATATTACTGGTGCTTGTTGCAATACTCCCAGATGCTCTCTAATTTTTAGGCAATAAATCTCAAGTTCCTAAATGGATTGTCTACAAGTATAGAGCAACTTGATTCTCTAGTGCTATCTTCCACAGCTGAATTCCTAGAAATTGGCTTATATCAATATTCATACTCTTGTATGATATTGATTCACTATAATGCTTGTATAAGTCTGTAAGAAAGCACATGACAAGTGGCACATGAATGCAAAGCTTCACATACGTGTCTATATACTAAGTCAGAGTCGTACCAAATACAAAGTTAAAGCTCTAATTATCCAATCCCAAGTGTTGGCTGAGCTTGAAGTACATATCTCCGAGGTTGGTCATGCCAAAATCTCAATAATGTGCGAGATGTATAAAAAAACCCTAATTTTGGTCATAAACGACCGACCTTGATTGATTCATGATGTCCGCCCTATTTGGTCGGCCAAATTTTCTTTCTTGTCTGACAAAACTTGGGTGCCAACTTAGTCGGACAAGTCTTTTTTTTTTGTCTGGCCAATTTGGTCATCCCAAACCGAACAACTGTCGTAGATCGTGTGGCCATATGTGTCATCGCTAATTTAGTGTGGCCATAGCTGCCTTCGTGAATTAAGTGTGTCCATAACTTGTTTTGTATGACCTATTACAAGGCTATATGTGTCATGACATATACGACGGACTGTTAACGTATTTACAAAAGATATACGTGTTTAGTCTTATTCTACATAAACATGATTTACAATGTGTGACAGGCCTAAAATCATTTTAACATTTATAGCTTGCGATAAGACTGGTTACGTGTACTATACTATTTATGGATGACTGCTAGCGTCTTGGCATGAGACTTTTGCATTAAGTCTAATTTCACTAGAATACGGCCTGCCACATGTGATAGGCCACCAACGCCTTTACACATTAACTTGTCGTGCGTGGGTGGCCATGTTTGGATTAGCATATAAAGTTGAATATTAGCGTCTTAGCACAAGACTGGGCAACTTTTGTGTCTGGCCAAATTTCGTGTCTGGCCAGCTTTTGTGTCTAACCAGCTTTTATGCTGACCAATTTTCGTGTCTGCCCACTTTTGTGTCTGGTCAGCTTTCTCGTCTGGATAAGCGCACACCCATGCTAGTTCGGGATTTGCGCCACCCATAGCTGTCTTATCACATGTGCTCGAACCACGTGACTTGACATATGTGACATACCATATATGATGTACTACTTATGGATAATTATTTACGACATATATCATATCGTACACGTACAACCATGTATGTCTTATTACATGTGCGACCACTTCAGCGCTTATATAATTTCTTCCCTACTCATTCATGACTACCTCACGTTAATGTCATTAGACGTAGTACCTGCCTCACTCAATGTTATGGCATCATTCACTCACTAAGATATATCAATACTGATTGACACTTGACATAAGGTCCAAATAAATGCTTATTTATTTTAGTCTACCTACTCTCTACAAGTCTCACTAGTCTTGTTAGACTCATCAAGACTCATCAGTCATGTCTAGTCAGGCATGACAAGACACAAGTCAACTGATTGACTACGCAAATAAATGTGTATTTATTTTAGTCTACCGACTCTTTACAAGTCTCATTGGTCTTGTCAAACTCATCAAGACTCATCATTCATGTCTAGTCAGGCATGAATGACAAGCCACGAGTTACTGATTGACTAATGATAGAACAATTTTGTGTCTTATTTGAGCTCATATTTATATTGCTTTTACTCAATTTTTCGTATTAATGATATTATTTTAATTATTTGTAGGTATTTTTAGAAGAATAAATATTCGTGGAAAAATTGGCTTAAAAGTGTTAAAAGCACCCTCATTTTGGATAAGGGCACCCCACATAATTGATAAAGGCACGCGGGCGTTGGATAAAGGCACCCATCTCTTTCATTTCAAATATAAATCTTGGCGGGAATTTTTATTCTCTTAAATTGTGAATCTGTGTACAAATTTGAAGAAAGATTTTGAGGAGTTTTAAGAGTTTTAGGACAAGAATTATTTTCTAGTCTAAATTAACAAGAGTTTGCACGAGTATGGAAACCTAAATATCGTAAATTAATTGGGTGAAACTAAATCAGGGAATATCTCGTGAGAAAGGAAACACGACTATCTAAGTAGAGTTTTGAATTCTTGTATGAATTTTAGTATGCTATGTGAAAACTCGTGTACAATAATTGGACTCATATAGGATAATGATTCCCATAACCGAAAAATTTAGTATGCCAACTAAATAACATGTTTAGTGTCTACCCTCAATCGTTCACAAGTAGCTAGGGTTTGGAATAAAGATTTTGTGGGTATACCTCTTGTAAACCCTCACGAGACTATAACTCGTCCGCTAGGGACACCTAGGGGTTTAAAGGCTTATTATTGCACATGCTAAGTGCAATCGCGATTCCTGCGAAAGTGAGTTAGGAATTATTTCTAATTTCTAGATTAGATTTGCTCGAGGACTAGCAAAATATAAGTTTGGGGGTATTTGATAGACACAATTTTGTGTCTTATTTGAGCTCATATTTATATTGCTTTTACTCAATTTTTCGTATTAATAATGTTATTTTAATTGTTTGTAGGTATTTTAGAAGAATAAATAATCGTGGAAATATTAGCTTAAAAGTGTTAAAAGCACCCTTATTTTGGATAAGGGCACCCCCAGAATTGATAAAGGCACCCGGGCGTTGGATAAAGGCACCCATATCTTTCATTTCAAATATAAATCTTGGCGGGAATTTTTATTCTCTTAAATTGTGAATATGTGTACAAATTTGGAGAAAGATTTTGAGGAGTTTTAGGACAAGAATTATTTTCTAGTCTAAATTAACAAGAGTTTGCACGAGTATGGAAACCTAAATCTCGTAAATTAGTTGGTTGAAACTAAATCAGGGAATATCTTGTGAGAAAGGAAACACTCTCGGCTGTTGAATCTGTGAGATATTATCTCCTTAAGAGTGGGGTTAATGAGAAGATATTCTCGAATCAAGATAAGGAAACAGAATCTGTTGAGAAAATAAGAAAAATATCACCGATGAAAAGAAAAATGATTGGCCGAGAGATGATCTGTGTGAATATTTTGAGGATTTGGGGGATTTATTTCAAGATATTGATGCTGCAATATAAATAAAGGAGCCGAGAGAAGAGTTGGGGGGGCTGGAGAGTCCAGAAGCGAAAGAAATCAAAATCCAGAAAAATGCTCGTGATGAAGAAGATGAAGAAGTCGTTGCTAAAAGGTTGAAGCTTTTGTGGCTAAAAGTTGAAGATTTTGTTGCTAAAGCTTTTAATATTTGCAACATTTATCTTCACTTTGCAATATTTATCTTCACTCTGTAATGTTTATCTTCACTTTGCAACGTTTATCTTCAGTGAAACATTTTTCCCTCTGTAACAGTGAGTCTATAACGCTTATAAACATTTCAAACTCGTTATTTTCATTATTTTCACTCTTTTTCATCATTTGTAAACACTTTGAGCCATGAATCATTATTTTGAGCAAGTGATTAATATGAGGAGCTAAACCCCATTACTGGACAATGGAGGAAGCTATTTTCCACACTTGTTTGGTAACTATATTCGATTTTTTATGACTTTTTGCACTTATTTTAATTGTTTTATGGTTTTTCTTAATTGGTTGTCATTTAATTTGATGGGTCATTCTTAGCTTAAGTATTTTGATGGTCCATGCTTAGGATTTACAATCAATGTTTCAAAAATCTACTTTTGGCAAACATAAAAAAAGATTCCATAAAAGAGCTTAAATGGTTAAGAATCAATATTTGTACCACATGAATGTGAAAATCGGTGGAATTCTGAGTCACATTCCCTTGTAAATTTTTTCATTATCTTTTATTTATTTCTAGTTTAAAATTAATTTATTACATCTAAAATCAATTTTCACAAGTTCGAGAGTTTGAAACCCTTTCTTACCACATCTACAATCCACATCAACTAATTAAATCACATCTGACTTCAAAAAAGTAGTATTTAACTCTACTAAATTACACGAGACATCAAGTATGTCACAAATGGGGGATATACTTTAGAGTTTTGGTCTAGCGCTCTATGACATGTGTTGTAGCATTATACTCACTACGAGAAAGTGACATGATGTGTGAACAGTTGCAAGAGTAAATGAGTAGTAGGTGTGTAGCCGTCCAGTCTTCTCTGACAAGACGAACACGGTTTCATCACATTTTCCACGATCTCAACTCATCCACTACTTCAAGAATTCTATTTCCTACGAGTTCAATGTGTACAATTATTACTATAAATAAATTACCTACCTATTCACAAAATCATAAAGAGAGATAGACGGATAAAACATAATTTGCGAACAAGTGACAATCTGATTTCATAGAAGCTTTCTACACAGAGAACTCTTCGCACACAGTAATACACATCAATCACACCACAAAGTGTCTTACACTCTGATCTCAACACTTTCTCTGCTTCCCTTCCTCAGACCAATCCTTTCTCCTCAATTGAGACTGAAGCAAGAACGGCTATTTCTTGGTTTAGGAAAGTCTTGTACGACTTGATCCTTCGAATCTAAGTACTTCTACAGTACATTTTATTCACCCCAAAACAATTGTCTACTACAAAAGCTGAGTATGTAGCAGTGATAGAAACGAAAAAGAAAATGATATGGTTGTGAGGTTTGCTAACTGATTTGGGGAAGGAACACTGGGATAGTGTTTTGTAAATCGACAGTCAAAGCGTTATAGTCTAGCCAAGAACTCAACCTATCATGCTAGGAAGGAATATATAGATTATCGTTATCATTTCATTCGGGATCTCTTAGAAGAAGGAGAATTGCATCTCGAGAAGCTTTATGGTTCAAAGAATCTAGCAGATATGCTTACCAAGGGAGTTACATCAGACAAGCTAAAGCTATAGAATGTTTTAGTTGGTCTCTTAGAGTGAGGAGCTGAGAGAGGAGCTGCATCAAGCAAGATGGTCATCACTTACAATCCATGTTGAAGATCAAGGAAAGGGAGAATCGAATATTATACAATAACCCTCCAAAGTGGGAGATTATTGTATATCGAAGACTTATTATAGGATGGTTTTGGGTTTCCTAGTCCTAGGTGGGAACCTAATGGGTATTTCCTTTTTAATGTCGTCAAGTATATGTAAGGCGTTTCCTAATATTAGCTAGGTATTCTTGGAGGCCAAGTCTGTAACCTATATAAATAGGTATTAGGCCTTGTAGTATGAGTGTAACACAATTGTAGAGAAATTTCTTGTATTAGCTTCAAAGAGAAAAGTTAGGATTTAGCGGTAAGTGTATATTAGTGAGGAGCAAGAGACAAGGTGATCGTCTCGGTAATTGTTGCGGGGTAACTAAGGTTCTTCTGCAACTCCCACAAAGGTGTTCTAATTTTCTAATTGATTCATTCATAATGGATTGGAGTTGGTGCGCCTCAAAGTGGACGTAGACAATATATACATAACTACTATAAATATTGTGTGTTTTGTGAGTTTGATTTACTTTTTTTTTTATCGTTATTGTTTGTGCTTGGTTTACTTGTTATTCATCATAATATTTCAAGATCCTGTTTTCCCAGATTG
Organism: Papaver californicum; assembly: GCA_023531435.1. Classification (NCBI taxonomy): domain Eukaryota; kingdom Viridiplantae; phylum Streptophyta; class Magnoliopsida; order Ranunculales; family Papaveraceae; genus Papaver; species Papaver californicum. The sequence continues at coordinate 17,203,639 of JAJJMC010031210.1, forward strand.
TTAAACTCTAAAGAATTTTGTGCAGCAATTCTTTTAGAAGTATTTCCGGATAGTAGTGAGCGTGGATATTTGGCCCAACTGTTTTACCCAACGACCAATTTTCTTTTTTATTTTTGGAAACTACAGATTGCATATAGTTAAGCTTATAGCTGTAGCAATTGTATTAAGACCATAAAACATACTGGCAAATGCCAATTGCCCACCCAAAAATATCTGACTTTGGCCTTGCAATGCTAGAATGGCCTTTATTCAAAGTAATATGGCATGTGTTGGGTACAATAATCATTTGAGAGGGCTTGGTAGCCTTAAGAAAGGTTCGAGTTTAATTATCGTATCACACTCAGAAGTCAAAACTGAGGAAAAAATGAAATAAACAAAAAATGTTGATACTTAGCTAATTTGTAATGGAAGTGATCTGAAACTGCTAAAAAAATAAAAAAGTGGTCTGAAACTGATGAGCTCCTTAATTCTGCGTAACAACAACATGTATGTAACAAAACTATGGAAAACAGAATGAGTTACGTGTTCAACACTATGTCCTTAAGAAATTAGCGCTCGGCTACACTCAAAAGTGATGTTATAGCCCCATGGAACGGATGCCTCAAGTATAAAACATCCTACTACTAACACTCGTAGTAGATGCCCAACTTGAGCTTGGATACTCAGGAAAAACCCTCAGGGAAAATCTCGAAAACTTGGAAAAGATAACAAAAAATCATTGTTCTTTTGGTCTCTCCAAAAATATAGAGAAACCCTTTTCCTTGGATATGTCTATAGGTTGAGAAAAGTTTGTTTATATAATCTCTTAGTATAACTTAAGAAGTGGGAACTCCCTGATGTGGGACTAATAAGTTTATATGGTCTCTTAAAATAACTTAAGAACTGGGAACTTCCCGATGTGGGAATTATAAGTATTTCATTCACAAAAGAAAACAAAAGGTTATTTATTTTCTTAAAAGTTAAAAAAAAAAAAAAACTCACATTTGGGGGATACCTCCACAAATTGGGGGATACTAATGGTTATATGAGGTTGTATTTTGGTTAAGGGGGTAATAAATTTAAAAGCCTCAAATCGAAAGGAGAATGAATCTTGGCAGAGATGAAGACGTTGTTGAATTGAAGTTACAGAGTTGATGGGATTTATGAGTTTGAATTAAGTGAGAATGAAGCAGCAAAGAGAGAAATGGAGATAGAAGATGTGGATTCGATCTGTGAAGAAATTAGGGTTCGTTTGAATCGAAGATAGAACATGGCTTTGAATTAGGGTTTTGTTGTGACAGGGAAATGAGTTAAATTGAAATTTATGTTTTCCGTGAAAAAATAGCAGTGAAAAGATGAATCTGTGATAGGTTCACTGTCAGTTTTGGGTTAGGACTTAGATTTCAGTGACGATGGTTGATTGCAAAGAAGATTTTGAGAGGCGGTCGTTGTTCATGACTCAGTGAAGAAAAAACGTGGTTTGAAGAGGGGAATTGAAGCTGTTATGAGGAAGTAGAAATAACAGATAATGGATCCGAATCTCCAAGAGAAATTGGTGAATGGATGAGGAAAAAATTGCAGAGATGGGTTTGAATGCTATGCCGACAGTATTATGTAGGGTTTGAATATTATGCCGACAACATTATTTGGATAAGGAGTTTTTTAAATAACTTTATAGTGTCTATTTTTTATTTTTTTTGTGTATTCTTCAATTTATAGAAGTATCCTAAAATATTATTTATTCCAACAACGTGTAAGATAATAAGATTAGTGCTCATTACCATGATTTTTTTTATTTTTCTATACAAAAATAACGGCATTGTTTGAGCCTAAAATGTCAAACATTTACCAAGCTCTGAAATGAGTGAAAATTTTGAACTGTATGGTTTTCATATGGTGTTACATTGCTTGTACATGCTTCGAATTTCAAAATATTACAAAAATATAATCAAAATGCAAGAAGAAGGAAATATCAGTATCCAACACGAAATTTAGACAACCTAATCCGACATCAGAGAAAAATGATAAATTGTGTCCACTCTCGGGGGGATACAGATGAGCAGATTACTCATCTGCAGTATCTGGCTCTAGTTCTGGTTCCGATTCTGCTTTACGTTCTGGCTCTGATTCGACCGGAGTTGGATTACGTCTCTCAGAAGCTGATCGGATGAGATGATTGTAGCTACCTTTTTCTTTGAAGAGTTGTGCAAAATGAGGCTTGCAGTAGAGAATTCCATTTAAAGCAGCGTAGGATGAAGCTGACAGAGAACATCCTCCATGGGAACACTTAAAGCATGATTTATGGAAGGACTCTCCTTCCACGCTCACCTGTCATCCATATAGAATTTGGTGTTAATGCTGGAAAAGCATAAATTCTAAGTTTTGAGGATTTATGGCAACAGAAATATCTCCTTCATTTTTACCTTCTCAAGTGGATAAACTGTTTTCCGGCATGTTGCACATTTGTCTTGTGTACCAGAGAAGAAAGCTGAGAGTTTGCTTGGAGCTCTAGGCTGTAAATCAAAATCAGATTTATGTATAACAAGAAATTAACTTAACTTATTAATTTCTGAAATGATAACTGGGGTAAAAAATAAAAGGCAATTAAGATGATAAATTACCAGAAGATTTTTCTCTGATTTTCCAGCTGAAATATCATTTGGATTTGAATACATCAATATACAGGGGTGAAAAATGAAAATAAAAATGAAGAGAGGGAGAGAGGTTATTACAATGTGGAGAACTCATAGCAGTGAAACCACCAGTTTGTTTGAAGAGTTGTTCAAAATGAGGTTTGCAGTAGAGGACTCCTTCCATAGAGGAGTATGTGCTAATCTGCAATTTGAACAGTTGAAAAAAGAAAAAAAAAGTCATTCCAAAATTGGTAGTGCTACCATATGATTTAAGGCTATAGTATTTACCGTGAGTTTGCCTTGGCAGTGGCTGCATTTGAAGCATGATTTATGATAAGATTTACCATCTGCAGTCAGCAATTCAACCAGATACACTGTCTTATCACATGCCTTACATTTCTCCATTGTCCCACTGAATGCCATCTTTAATCAAATCTTCTTAATATTTCAAGAAATCCAACCAAAACCCAAGCTATGGAAATACTGATCTTGGGTACAAATTGAATTTGTCTCTTCTTTCTCTTTATTTTGTATTGTAAAAATGAGAAAGAAAGAAGTCGTTATGATAAAGACTTGAGAAAATCCAATTTAGATCATCAAACCCACTCTTTATTATGCATGGCTACTTTGATTGATAACAATTTTAATGGCTAGGAGATAACAAATATTTCGGATTGTTTTGACACTAATAAAAGCATCTGACCAAGTCATAAATTTTCAAGTCAATGTGAACCTTAACTAATTTTTGCTATTTCCCTTGATACATGACACTATTCACATGATTGATTCAATCCTGCCAGCGCAAACACTTCATATAGCATTTAAAGGGCACAAATTTCCTTCATGTTGCCGCTCTAATACCAAGCAGGGGCAGAAAATTTTCAGTCTGTTCAGTGAACTAGCTCCATATTAAAACTTTATAAAGTAAAACGAAGAAACTGCTGAGAAAACAAAAAAATGGATTACGGATACACCTTGTAAAATGATGATGCATCATGCATCACCATATCGCGAAGTAAATACAATCAAGTGTTCACAAATTGCAAAAGCAACAGAGCAAGGCCCAATTATTTTTTCAAGCTGGAAGTCGGACTAAATATATACTTTTAGGCTAACTTTCAATTCCCCGGATTACCTATTTTCTTGTTGTCTCGGAGGGGGGGGGGGGGGGGGGGGGGGGGGGGGGGGGGGGGGGGGG